>CM070559.1:17854842-18354745 GCA_036346405.1 Phyllostachys edulis | reverse complement strand
ATAATACTTTTGATGTTTAAAAAGGTGGGGTGAGCACCAACTCACAGCCACAACAAAAAGGAGGAGTTAGGTCACCCGTGACCAGGTCCTTACAAAACCAACTCGAGCACCCACTCGGAGGTCCAAACCAACCCTGGACCACTACAAGCCAACCTTGACCCCTCTTGGGCGGCTAAGGTCTCTTGAGGCAAAGCCAAGGCATATCGCGGAAGTGCCCGATGGCACAAGCTTTTGAAACAACTACCTTGCACCATTTCACTAAGCATGTCCATGACCAAGGACTTGGCTATTGAATAGATCTTTACACTCTGCGGTGTACAACTTTACCCACAATCCACGATCTCCCTAGCGGGGCGGGTTCAGGTCACCCTTGCTCACTTCCTAAGGTGGCGGTCTAGAAAAGCTTGACAAGGCCTTTACAAAGCTTTGAGGCCCGACTCGGGCTGCCCTTAAGGTTTATAATCCTCTGCGGTCTAGAAGTCCGCGAGGTTATAAGTGCCCTCTTGCCAGTGAATCACATGCTCAACCACAACAGCCCCAAGCCAACCCATTGCTAATTATTCAGCCAGACCATTCCCATAAAATGATCTTGTGGTTGCCTTTGTTTGGAGTTCATGAGACACAAAGTGAAGTCCTTAATTGTGCCAAGGCAAGACTTCCACAACCAAGTGTGCAAAGCACCCACTACTCCTCCCTACCTTCTTGCCTCGGCAAAACAATTTGTATAAGCCCATGCCAAAAGACCACCAGTCTTGCTGTGATTTAACCAAGTGATCTCACACCACAGTCAACCTGACTTAGGCGTCACCGCCATATTTGCTCAACAATAACTTTTGACCACACATTTCATATTTATTAGTCAAGATTATTAGAGATGAAGCATGATACGTTGAACCACGTTTTCTAAGCAAAATTTGTATAAGACCTCGGCCCCATGTTGGCAAATAACAAAGAACACCAACTAAATTATCCACCTAAGGCTCACAAGGTGAACATGACAACATGATGGAGACAAGGTATAAAGGAGGCATAACGACAAGTAGGCAAGTAACTACAGCCCAAACCATTTTATATAAACATAGCCATGCATGATAACGTAAAACCGAAATACATTCTGAAACTTGGTTCAAGATGATCAAAAGGGGATCTGTGGCTTGCCTTGGTCAGCGGTGGAGAGCCTTCTGACAAGAAAGCTGGGTCCAAGATCTCCTCGAACTTCGTGATCTACCGTTACAAGAAAACCAAATAAGCAAAACCACACTAAGCGAGAGAACTTCAAAAGAACCAAGGAACTCAAACCAACTCGGCCAAAAAAAACCAAGAAGCTTAACACGACCTCAAAGAGCTCTGGGAAAGGTCTTGCACAAGGAAGAAGCGGCAGATGAAGCGAGAAGGAAGAAATGAGCAACGAGGTTACAAAAGTGGCGCTTGAACTTTATATAGCGGAGTTGGTAGTGTGCACCACAAGGAAAAACTTCGGTGAGGTGTAGGCAATCGGGATAACTAGGGCAAGGCTTGCCTAAAAGAATTGAAATAAAGTACCTCGGATGTATTGCATTTAATGTGACGACACCTATTAAATCGCCTGAGTTCTGAGCAAAACAATAATTACAAGGTGAAGAGGGTGGCAAGTGGGGCCGATCAAAGGTGCACCACAAGTCAAGAGGTGGCCCCGCAAAGGTCATCCCGCCAAAGACCCTTGTGAGGTCTGGGCAAGAGGTCCAAGACACTTTCGAGAGGGAGGTCTGGGCGGAGGTCAAGGACTCAAGAGGAGGTTCTGGACAAGAGGTCAAGTAAAGCTCACCACGAGGAGGTCTGGCGGCTCGAGACTGCACAAGGGAGGTCTAAGGGTCATGATTTCAAGGGAGGACCTCAGCGGTCGAGATCAAAGTGCGAGGAGGTCGACCAATAGGGATATCTGATTTAGGAGGTGGTCCTTACAAAAGACCAGCAGGACCGAGGAGGTGGTCTTTGCAAAACAACCGAGGAGGAGGTCACGGAAACAAGGAAAAGCAGCAACCAGCGAGCCGTTCGATTAAAATCGGGCGGCCCAAAAAGATAAGGCGTTAGGACCAAACTAACGTGCCCTTAGGATCAGACCATCAAACCACATCGGATGGTCCTAAGGTTAGAAGGCAAGGCCTCAGCGTCTGACCACGAGAGTCAAAGATGGGTCCAAGCTAAGGAGGTCTTGGACCTAAAGGTCGGAACCTTTGGATCCAACTAAGGGAGGTCTGGGCGGCTAAGATCTCGAGGAGGAGGTCTAATGGCGAGATCTAACAAGGGGAGGTCCGGCGGCTAGATCTCAACAAGGAGAGGTGCGGCTGGGTCTCAACAAGGGAGGTCGGCGGCTAGATCTCAACAAGGGGAGGTCTGGCGGCTAGATCTCAACAAGGGAGGTGCGGCGGCTAGATCTCAACAAGGGAGGTGCGAGCAGAGAGGAGATAAGAGAGTGCGGATCTCAAGAGGTTCAACCCAACAAAGGAAGTTAAGAGAGAAGAGACAAACCCGAGGACACAGAGAGGCTCAAGCGACAAGGAACACCAACAAAGAACTTAATTAAGGCTTAATTAAGTCAATTGAACTCTCCAGTTCAAGGCGTCGGGTTAAGCTTTGGATTCTCAATAAAGCCAAATGGTTACTTTTATTTTGAAAACCGGGCAAGAAACTTTAAAAAAAGCGGGGCGTTCTGAGGACCCCAAATCGATTATGCGTAGCTAGAATGGTTATGGTAGGAAAAGTATTTAATTGCGTTAGAAAATCTGGAAAACGTTTGGTTGTACACTGAAAATACAACTAACTTCAAAAATGCTTAACTAATTCTTCTTAACTTCAAAATGAGTGAAACTAGTTTTAATAATTTTCATTTTAACTTAACTTTATTTTAAAATAGGTCTCAAACTACTCACTATCACAGAAAATATATTTTGTGGAGAGTGACCCAAAACTGAGTTGTTTTTGAACTAGAAAAGACTATTAGCTTTGAAAATTCATAAAAACTCGAAATGAAATAAACTTCGATTATTTTGGTCTTATAAAATTATTCTCTATTTATCTATGTAATCCTTTTTCCCACCACCTTTCTACAACTGAAGAAATGTCTTGAGTCCCTACAAAACAACCAATTTAGAAGACCTCGATTTGCAACCCGATCTCTCTTATCGGGAGCACCCATCGCATTCTTGAAGAAATGGGCGCAAGATAAGGAATCGTAACATCAAGTTTTAAAAATACGGATTGGAGCAACTATCTTGAAGATGAAGCAACTTGGGAACATGAAGACCGTATCACGAACCAAATATCGACCTTTTTCCTTCTCTCTGAAGTGACTTAGATCAAGAAAGGAAAGGTTAAGCAAAACAACGGGAAGGAAAATATAATAGAATTTCCTTGTAATCTTGTTAGTCTATCTTAGCACTATCTTTGAAGAAATCAAGACAACATATGTTTGTATCTTTTAGAACCTTCTGTCCAACCGACCTACCGGATCTCGGGGCGAGATCTTTTTGTAGGGGGAGGTTTGTAACATCCCCAAATTAATTAATGATAATTAGTATGCATCTTATCAGCATGCATGACATTTTGGAAGCGATATTGAGGCGAAGTTGAAACTCAGATTTGACCAAGAAATAAGGGTTTGGTAGGGGCTTTAAAAATAGGAATAAAATTCCTAAAATTAGAAATAAGCGAGAGGTATTCTGGGACATCCTATCATGTGAAAATTCAATCCACATGAACACAGTGACAAGTATCTTTGTTTTCTGCACAATGCATGTGTCTCTTTGTCTCACGATCGCACCAACATCCCTCGGCTCCCAAAGTATCTATTAGTCTCCGCTCAGGCTTTAGTACTTGTTTTATAAATAGATATCTCCTTCTGAAAGGGATTTATCACGAACCTCATTGATCCCCTTTCTCCACAAACTCCAATTGGCTTCCCCTTCGTCTTGCATTTGTATTAGCCTACATTGTGCTTGTTTGCTCGCACCTCTCTGAGTGTAACTTTGGCCCAAAGCTGCGGACAAACCTTACATACATAATGTCATCCGTTGTAGGCCCTCCGATCTCTAGGAGACCATAGTGGCCATCATCTGTCATTGGAGCTCCTCCTCGGATGGACCAATGAGAGGTCTCTGACATTGACTAGTAAACCTCATTGTGGAGATCGTCTTATGGAACTACTTGGTCCACAGAGGATGACTTGGGAGAGTCGAGGCGACATCCGAATTGCGAGGAGGCGGGTCGACCTCGGCTGAGGCGGAGGAGACGGGGTTGATGGCCTTTGGGCTATATGGGGCTTGGTTTGGTCGAGCGGCTACTGCGCGAATTGAGAGTGCAAGGTGCATGCGTGGGCGTTTGATCTAACGATCCTTGATCCCACCACTTGAAGCCGGCGAGAAGGCTTACGAAGATTTGAAGGCTAAGATAGGATCACTAATCCTTTTTATAAATCTGTGATGTAAAAAGGATATGGTCTTCTTTATCGTCTTATTATAGATAAATGCATGATAGGCACGCTCTGATAGACCCAACACAGACGGTTCCTTTTGAACCATTTGTTAAATTTATACGAATTTTAGCATCACATATCATATTAAATTACTTTGAAAAATATTATTCATGAGTTTCATAATTCACTAACTTAATTTTTTAGTGAAATACATTGGGCACTAGGGCAAAAGCTATATTGCACCCACAATCCCGCCCAAATATTAGTTGTGGCGCCACAACCCACCCTTGACCACCCAATTTTTGTGAAATGTCTATTTTGTCCAAAGCAGGTCACTAGACCTCCCCAGCCCGGGTAGAGGTATTTTAAGTAAATATCACGCTGCAGCGGCCTTGAGCCCTTCATATTCTCCCCATATTCCTCCTCAAATCCTCTCCCCAAATCCCCCTCCCCAAACCCTAGTCGATCCATCTCCCACCCCAAATCCTCCTCCAACAAAGCAGCGGCCTTTCGGTGGGGCGGCGGCAAGGCGGCCGACAACAACAACATGGGGAAGGGTGACAACGACATCCATCCCCCTTCATCCATGTCGAGGCGGAAGGTGCTAGCGACAAAAAAGTTGGCCAGTAAGTTCCATCTCCCTTCATCCGGTCGGTGAGGGTTAGTGTCGATAGGCGGACCGGTGAGGTGGGTGATCTTGAAGGCGGGAACACGTCCTGACCTGGCGAGGCACACTAGGGATCTGGCATTAGGGTGGCGAGGGCAATGGCGGACCGGTGCCTCGCATGCTAAAGTTCTTGTAAATTTGTTACTTCCATTGGGCGTTGCATGCTAGAGTTCCATAGTAATCTGCGCAATTTAATTAGTTGCATACTAGTAACTTTGTAGTATCAAAATTGCAATCTTACTCTTATTTTCTTACTCACGTAAAGAAGCACCACTTACGAATATGACAAAAGAGGGCTCAAAATCGATGAGGAACAATCAAGTGTTGCAAGGACTTGGCGTCCTTTGCATTAGCATCAATTCTTACAAATACTGCGTGTAGACGACAAGGGTAGTAGTCGTGAAGACTCGGATCAGTATGACCCTCAAGAGAGCGAGGATGAGGACAGAACAAGAGGAACTTCGACAAGATGCTCATCCTTGTTACGTGCCTCTCTCTCTTGTGTTGGGGGTTTGGGGAAATTTGGGAGAAATTGCTCATGTGGTGTCCTTGCCTTTGTTGCGGTGTTATTTATCATATATTCAGTTTGTAGTTTGATTCATGTGCTACTAATTCTTCTTGTATTACGCCAATGAGGCCTAGTAGGTTTCTAAGAAGAGATCTGAAGCAGAGGAAAATAATTACGCGGGATGCCTCCGGGAGGGCTGTACCACCAAAGAGGTCTTGGCTTTGATGATCAATTCTAACTTTGCTAGATGCACTAAGCGCGAAGACAAGAGAGTCGCATTAACTCGAGAAGTTTCCTTGAGTGCGAGTTCGAGATCCAAAAGAATAGGCCACTCAAAGCCCTCCTCTTGCCACACATGATTCTTTGATACCTACCCAATCGAGGAGCACATTCAAATGTACTCGATGAAGGCAAGTGATTGTGCACAACCCTTTAAGAAATGCGGATATGCTTTACACTAACTTTATGAAATTCATATTTTCGGATGCACGGATGTCGATCAACAATCAAATAAGAGGAAGAAACAAGGCGAGAGATCTTGATAGGATATCAAGAGCATTAAGCTATAAGATTCAATCCAAATTTCGAAGGAAGAAACAGCCGAGCACCTATGCAAGCTGCAAAGCTTGCATCGAGAAAATGGGATCATACTAAGGCTGACATATACCAGTCCTTCCACATTGGAAAGAGTACAAGAATGATCAATCTCACCTTATGGACTACATTGGAAAAGTTGCAGTAAGTATATCAACTCTTGGCCAAAAGTGAAATCCCTTTCTGTTTTCCTTGTTCAGTTGTTTCTCGTTGTATTCACATGTCTCTTGTGTAATGTGTATGCTCTTTGTTAGGGTCAATTTACCATGGACACCAACTCAAAGGTAGTCACATCTGCATGTGCTGATTTACTCAAGTGTGGACAATGACAGATGAGGTACAGGCTTAAAAAGCGCTACTTTGATGGTGTACCAGCAAATCAAGTGAGAACCACTAGCCCACTGAACCAAGTGACTGATAAGCAATGGAGAGCGCTGGTGCAGATGTGGTCCAACCTAAAGCACATGGTGTGAAAGTAATTGGTTCATTTGCTTAGTTATTTGTTACTTGGCGTGTTTTACACTAATCTGTCTTTCTGTAGGACCATTGTGAGAAAAACAAACTGAACCATGAGAAAGTCCAGTTTCAGCAGCGGACCGGCTCTCGTTCCTACATTGCACACTGTCATGCTGTTGTAAGTACTTAGAGAAATGATGTTCTTATACATTTGTTATGAAACCCTTCCATACCATGTTGGAAGTTCTGAGTTTGCAATGATTTGAACATTTGAAGCAAGAGAAATATAAAGATGTAGAGCCCCTTTGCAATTGACCTCTTCAAAGAGTGTCATAATAGCAAGAAACTTGGTTTTAGTGAGCCAGTGAAGAAAGCAATTGTTAGTCACCACTTGTTCATTTCTTTTGTACATAAGTATACTGTAAATAATAACACTTACATGTAGTCCATCTATTGCTAGGTTGATATGGAAGCCATCGTGGCTCAACCAGTGGAAGATGGACAAGAATCAAAGTGTCCTACTGCAGCTGTTTCTGAAGTGCTCGGTGAGTCAACCAAATTCCTTAAACGTGTGGGCCTTCAAACACCCTCACAGAAAAGCTCGAGACGAGACGTTTCTTCGCGTGTGGAAGAGCTTGAAGCTGAACTTCACATTGAGAAGCAAGGAGCATCCCAACTTCGAGACCAACTTGAAGCTCAGTAGCAAGACTTGGATGCCTTGAAGAAGAAGGCAGAAGAATCCGAAGCAACTAAGAAGAAGAGCTTAGAAGAGATTGGCCTTTTGAAGGATAAGATTGTAATCTTGATGCCCTCCTTAAATGGTTTCTTTGAGCTGTCAATCGTGGTCGGGTGAACCCTACTCCCTAAAGCGATGTAGTTTGTGGTTTGATGTACTGCGATGCGGGATCTTGTTATTTTGTGAACTATCTTTGGATGCATGTAACACAGGAACAATGTCTTTGGATGTTGCTATTATGACATGACATGAACTTATTGTATATGCTTGTACTATTTTTGTCTGTATGGATGTGCTGGGCCAAACACAACGGTTTGGTCTGTAGGTGTGAAATTGAAAAATTGGTTTGTGAATTGTCAAAGGGCTTGGCCCAGATAAAAGCCAGGCCAAAAATGGTTTTAGCCCAACAATATATTGCGCCTTTCAAAACGTCAAAATGGGCTACACCCAAAAAAATTTGGGCCTACAATTTGGGCTAACCTAAAATAAGTTGGGCCTACAAAATGGAATCAAAATGGTCCTTGTAGAAATTATGACGAAAATTTACATGGGCCTAACTCACATTTTGACGGTAGACATCGTCACAAACCAACAGCCACGTCAGATCATGCGTGGCCCGACCAGGCTACCAATGACAATAAGAATCTGATGTGGAAGCGTCATAAAATTCGTGACAACAATGGTTTAAATCACTAAGTCTGTGGAGCGATTTAGCTATTCGTCACAGAAACCAATCAGCGGCGCACTTTAGGTGACGATTCGATTTTTCTTCATGGGGCGTCACAGATCCCATCTTGTGACAAAAAAACACAAATCCGTGGCAATTAACGATTGTCACCGTTCGTAATTTCTTGTAGTGATATCATATCCAATAATTGCTTTGATTATAACCTCTCACTTAATCATGACAAAACAATGCTAAAGGGTCTAACATCTTCTTTCATAAAAAGAACCATTAATCTTCAACACTCAAAATACCCAAGAGATATATTGAATCAAACCCTCCACATACTAAAGGACTTGCAAAGGAAACTTTCATTAACCAAAAACATCAAGCGAATAAATGGGTCAAGTTTTCCAATAAGAAAGATAAAACTCAATACAAAGGTCAATCTTGACAATTAACAAAGTTCACCAACGCGAGAATAAATCAGCGGTTGGGAAAATAATAATTGTTTTATGGGACAAATTGAGCCAATGAAAACACACCAACATTTTCAAAACACCCATCAACGCAATGAACTAATAACTCAAGAGAAACTCATCAATCACAACCGGATAAGAGTTGACCAAATTCAAATTCAAGAGAACAACTCTTCTAAAGATACTCACTATCAACACCTGTACTAAGATATCTAAGGTAACAACTTCCCTATTCCCATACTGCGAACGGTGGTATAACCTGGTAAAGCCCAGGGCCACAACCACGGCCTCAACCTCTCAACATGGGTTATCCCCACACATAATAATCATATAATCAATTAATGGGCAATCATACTCAAATCATATGAGCAAACATCAATACGATAAAGCGGAAACGTAAATGCAATGCAAAAACCCAATCCCACCTACTGTGCTTAGTGTGTCAAAATTAATAATTCAAGTACCACCGACCTACAACCTGGCTTTGATACCAACTGTAACACCCTAGCCCAACATGAGCCTGGAATACTACTAAAACAACATTAAACAAATCTAAACTAAGACAAATTACTAAATTTTGGTAGAACCTCCTTTGTATAGCTAACTATACGGAGTTTCCAATAATTAAATATATCATAACTAAATCTTCCAACATCCAGTATCATCAATAAGCATTCAAAGATGCTAATCAACTAAAGCATATTCAAAGATATCCAAAATATGTACTCATCATTATTACAAACAATCCGATGTATGAAGCATAACCATAATCAATCCTTAAGCAGTTTGCTCATTTATTAAGGTACAATCTAAAATTTAATCAACTTTAAAGATGTGTGGCAGTGTGTGAATCCAACTCAAGTCTATTCCCTCCCCTGCATGTCTTTCTTGCAAAAGGTACCTAAAAGCACAACAAAAACAAGAGTGAGCCCAAAGACTCAGCAAGTACCAATAATAAAACATTGAACTCTCATTCATAGCATCAACATCCAATTCCAAAGCTTTACTCTAAAACTTATCACATGTTTATGTAATGCAAATGTGCAATGCACCTTTTTCTCTTTTACTCTTTTCGCATTTTACCGGTAATGCGGGCTATACAACCGTCGATGTATACCCTTGCCTATGCCCTCTAGCGTAGGGACCTCAGCCCATCATCTTCATGATGGGGACCTCTAGTCAAAGCCCATACTCCATGAGTGTGGGGACCACAAGCCCGTCATCTAGATGACGGGGACCTTAATTGTAACACCCTGGCTATGCGGAAGCCAAGATGTTACCTGAAAGACTAACGTACAATAGCAATACGGAATAATTTCAACCATTTTTCAAACAATAACACTTTAACCAAATAGAACTAAGACATTTCTCTAAAATCGTGAGAACCTCCTTTGTATAGATGGCTATCTAGGAGGTTCAAATAGTTTAATATAGCATCATTCAACAATCAAATCATCCAATTTAACGAATCATCAAAGGACATCCAAGATAAGCTAAACAACTATAGCATAATCAAAAGGGCATCCATAATCTTGTAATCAACCCTATTACAAATTATTGAGACCCTACTGAACCAATTGATTTCAACAACTCAATAAACCATCAACCAAACGTTCTAATCCATCAACGAGAATTAAATAAACTCAATCAATGAATGGATAAGAACATAAATGGATCATCCATGACCACAATTAAAACAACCACCACGAAGGATGGTCACAATATGAATCTAGAGCAATTATCAAGAATAGGAATTGTGCCTCAATGGACTAGGTTATTCATTGTGGTTAGTGATTATGTGACGTGCACCAAGTCTACCTCTTCCCATGCATGTCGCTGCCTCGATAGGTACCTAGCAAGCACAACACAGCAAGTGTGAGTCCACGACTCAGCAAAGTGCAATAGCAAATCAAATAATAGCATCATAAATAGTCAAAGGGAATAAACAATTCCATCATGAATAACAGCATGATATACCACAAACCCATCTCTTATGATAGCATCATAAGCAGTCAAAGGAGTTAAACAATTCCATCAGGAACAACAACATTATAGGCTAAACAACCAAATCCACATCTTATGCAGAAATGCAATGAATATGTCATGAATGCATCTCTTCACTTCTTAGCAATTACCGGTAATGCCGAGTAGGGTATCCGTCAATACCTACTCAAAGCACATGCCCTCTAGGCACGAGGAACAAAACCCACACTCCAAGTCATGTAACAGTTCTCACCGACCTCACGGATTAGTTACATGACTTTCCCCGAGTAATGAGGAACAAAGCCCGTCCAATGCATGATGGGGACCTAAAGCCCATCCAATGCACGACGGGGACCTCAAGAAACAACCCCTTAGCTACCACGTAGTCAAGGTTCAGAAATGAACATGCAGAAATGCAAATGCGCATGTCCATTATCATTATCATGATTCATCATTAACAAGGTAGCCTCATTGCTCACCCTTTCCCATCATTCTTGCCATCAACATATAACCATTATCATGTAAGCATCACCATAAAAACATCTACATGTACGCATCATCATGTAACGATTAGCATGCAGCATCATGTAAACATCTCCAAGTAGTAAGCATCATCATTCAACCATGGCATTAGGCTCATCAACATTCCCAAGCAATAATCAACATCAATCAACTATGCCATCCATCAAGTATATAATATAACAACTCATTAATAATACTTGCACTTGCCTCAACCATGAGACAGAAGACCAAAAACGCGGAAAAGCTCTAGCCCTGGTGTTCATCACCACCACCTGGTAACCAAGAATGATACTAAGCATCAAACAACATGCTTAACAAGATAGTACTCACAACGCTCTACAACATTTTCCCATAGCTCAAGTTTTAACACTCGACCTACTCAAGCTAGACAACAAGCCAACATAAATCTATTCGGGACAGCAGTAAAGAAACAATCATAGGTTTTGATTGGATTAACCAAAATTCAAGTTTCTTGTTATTCTGGAAAGCTAAGAACATAAGCTACAAAAACCTAGTTGGCATGATGCTCAAATTTTTCTTTTAACAAAATATGGCACACGGGTCAAATTTACTGTCGGAAACCGACGAACAGTTTAGACAGTTAAATTAAAACTTGCATATCTTTTGTTCCACTAATCCAAATAATGTGTTCTTTACCAATCTGGAAAGCTAAGATAAATTTCTACAACATTCATTGTGGTGGACAGCCTTGAATCGGCCTTTAACAAATTGAAATCTAACCGTTAATATTTCTGCTACACTCTGACAGATTCCTGGACAGCAGCAACGAAAAAGACCATAACTTTTAAACCGTAAATCGGAATTTAGGGATCTTTGATTCTGCAGAAAGATAAGAACAAAACCCACATAACTCTAGGAGATGGTATCCTCAGATTCGGACTCTAAATATAATGAAACAGTCGCCCAATCCACTGGACAGAAACTGTTCAAACGCAGGAGGGACTCGATCTACTTAATCAAAGCAAAACCTGAACCTAAAACAATCAAAACAGTGAGGAAATCACTCAATACCCTTGAAGACCTCCAGCAAACTGACCAAACCCACCAAGCAACCTTCTTCCCCTCCTTTCTCCCCTCTTCTCCCCTCCCCTTTCCTCCTCTTGTGGCCGGCTAGCTGCTGGAGCTTCAAGTTGGCAGCAATGGAGGAGCTTGGCTTGAGCGAGGGGGATGGAGGCGCCCAAGGGGAGGGAGAGCAGCAGGAGGTGGCTGCTGCCCTTGGGAAGGAGACGCCTAGGGAGCGAGAGGTAGAATGTGGCTGCTGCCCTTGGCGAGGAAAGGGCTGCTGCTCCATGGGGAGAGAAGGGGGCAGCTTCTCAATGGGGTGGAGGAGATGTGGCTGCTCTGTAACGTCCCGTTTTCTTTAAAGTTTCTTGCACGGTTTTCAAAATAAAAGTAACCATTTGGCTTTATTGAGAATCCAAAGCTTAACTTTGGCGTCTTGAAATCTGGAGAGTTCAATTGGAATTAATTAAGCCTTAATTAAGTTCTTTGTTGGTGTTCCTTGCTGTTTGAGCCTCTCTCTGTGTCCCTGGGTTTGTCTCTTCTCTCTTAACTTCCTTTGTTGGGTTGAACCTCTTTGTGATCCAGACCTCTCTCTTATCTCCCCTCTGTTCAGACCTCCCCTTGTTGAGATCTAGCTGTTCAGACCTCCCCTTGTTGAGATCTAGCCGCTCAGACCTCACCTTGTTGAGATCTAGCCGCTCAGACCTCCCCTTGTTGAGATCTAGCGCTCAGACCTCCCTTGTTGAGATCTAGCCGCTCGAGACCTCCCTTGTTGAGATCTAGCTCAGACCTCCCTTGTTGAGATCTAGTGCTCAGACCTCCCTTGTTGAGATCTAGCCTTTCAGACCTCCCTTGTTGAGATCTAGCTCCTCAGACCTCCCCTTGTTGAGATCTAGCCGCTTAGACCTCCCTTGTTGAGATCTAGCCGCTCAGACCTCCCCTTGTTGAGATCTAGCTGCTCAGACCTCCCTTGTTGAGATCTAGCCGTTCGAGACCTCCCTTGTTGAGATCTAGCCGCTCAGACCTCCCTTGTTGAGATCTAGCCGCTCAGACCTCCCTTGTTGAGATCTAGCCGCTCAGACCTCCCTTGTTGAGATCTAGCCGCTCAGACCTCCCCTTGTTGAGACCTAGCCGCTCAGACCTCCCTTGTTGAGATCTAGCCGCTCGGACCTCCCTTGTTAGGATCGGCCATTAGGACCTCCTCTCGGGAGATCTTAGCCGTCCAGGTCCTCCCTTAGTTGGATCCAAAGGTTCCAACCTCCTTAGGTCCAAGACCTCCTTAGCGCTTGGACCCATCTTTGACTCTCGTGGCTGTATCGCTTGAGGCCTTGCCTTCTTAACCTTAGGACCATCCGATGTGGTTTGGATGGCCCGATCCTAAGAACACGTTAGTTTGGTCGAACGTTCCTATCATTTTTGGGCGCTTGATTTCAATCGAATGGCTCTGCTTTCTTTAGCGTTTTTCTTGTTTCAGGACCTCCTCTGGTTGTTTTGCAAAGACCACCTCCTCGGTCCTTCTTTGGTCTTTTATGAGGACCACCCTCCTAAACCAGGATATCCCTATTGGTTAGGACCTCCCTTGCACCCTTTGATCTGGACCGTTGAGGTCCTCCCCTTGAAATCTTGACCCTTAGACCTCCCTTGTGCAGTGCGGCGTCGAGACCTCCTCGTGGTGAGCTTCACGGACCTCTTGTCCAGAACCTCCTCTTGAGTCCTTGGACCTCTGTCCGAGACCTCCCCCTCTGAGTGTCTTGGACCTCTTGCCCGGAGACCTCCACAGTGGTCTTTGGCGGGGATGACCCTTGTGGTGGGGCCACCTCTTTGACTTGTGGTGCACCCTTTTGGTAGCCCCACTTGCGGCCCCTCTTCACCTTGTAATTATTGCTCTTGCCTCAGAACTCATGCGCATTTAATAGGTGTCGGGTCACATTAAATGCTGATCACATCTGAGTACTTTATTCAATTTTTTAGGGCAAGCCTTGCCCTAGTTGTCCCGATTGCCTACACCTCATGAGTTTTTCCTTGTGGTGCACACTACCAACTCCGGCTATATAAAGCCTAGGCGGGCCACCTTTGTAACTGTTGCTCATTTCTTCCTTCCTGCCTCATCTGCTTTCGGTTCTTCCTTGTGCAAGACCTTTCTCAAGAGCTCTTTGAGGCTGTGTTAAGCCTCTTGGTTTCCTTTTTGGTGAGTTGGTTTGAGTTCCTTTTGGTTCTTTTGAAGTTCTCGGCTTAGTGTGGTTTTTCTTATTTGGTTTTCTTTTGACGTGTAGATCACGAGTTCGAGGAGATCTTGGACCCGGCTCTTCTTTGCGAAGGCTCTCCTTTGCTTGACCAAGGCAAGCCACAGATCCCCTTTTGATCATCTTGAACCAAGTTTAAATAAATGTATTTCGGTTTTACTTTATCATGCATGGCTATGTTTATATGAAAATGGTTTGGGCTGTAGTTACTTGCCTACTTCTTTGTTATGCCTCCTTTATACCTTGTCTCCATCATGTTGTCATGTTCACCTTGTGAGCCTTAGGGTGGATAATTTAGTTGGTGTTCTTTGTTATTTGCCAACATGGGGCCGTGGGTCTTATCTGACCTTGCTTAGAAAGCGTGGTTGAGCGTATCATGCTTCATCTCTAATAATCTTGACTAATAAATATGAAATGTGTGGTTTGGTGCCATTGTTGGCGACTATGGCGGGGCGCCTAAGTTGTGTTGGTGTGGTGTGAGATCACTTGGTTAAAAGCTGTTGTGCCAAAATGGGTGGTCTTTTGGCATGGGCTTATACAAATTGTTTCTTTGAGGCAAGAAGGCGGGGAGTGAGTCTTGGGTGCTTTGCACACTTGGTTGTGGAAGTCTTGCCTTGGCACAATTAAGGACTTCACTTTGTGTCATTGAGCTGGGCCAAGCAGTGCAACCACAAGATCATTTTATGGGAATGGTGCAGGCTGAATAATTAGCAATGGGTTGGCTTGGGGCTGTTGTGGTTGGCGTGTGATTAGTTGGCGCAAGAGGGCACCCATAACCTGCGGACTTCTAGACCACGGGAGGGATTACGAAACCTTAGCGGGCGGCGAGTCGAGTTCAAAGCTTTGTAAAGGCCTTGCCACGCTCTCTAGGCTGCTCACCTTAGGAGGTGAGCAAGGGTGACCGGAACCGATCCGCTAGAGATTGTGGATTGTGGGTAAGTTGTACACCTCTGCGAGTGTAAAGATCTATTGAATAGCCAAGTCCTTGGTCATGGACATGCTTTCGGTGAAATGGTGCAAGGGGTAGCTGTTTCAAAAGCTTGTGCCCTTGGACACTTCATGAGATGCCTTGGCTTTGCCTCGAAGAGACCTTGGCCGGCTCAGAGGGGTCAAGGTTGGCTCGGAGTAGTGGTCGGGGTTGGTTTGGACCTCTGGAGTGGGTGCTCTGGAGTGGGTTTTGGGTAAGGACACTGGTCACGGGTGTGATCGGAACTCCTTCTTTTGGTTGTGGCTGTGAGTTGGTGCTCACCCCACCTTTTAAACATCAAAAGTATTATGTACTATGGTTTTACCTTCTGTTTTTCAATCCATTACTATTTTTATTGTTCAAATCGGCTTTGCATAAACTAACCATACAACTCTCCATTGGTAAGTCCGTGCATGAATATTGTTGCATCTTTGCTCTCTGTGACTTCTTGAGTACATTCCAAGTACTCATGGCTTAAGCCTGTGTCAAAGCAGATTATGAGGATGATCAAGTGCGAGCGGTCAGACCTCTTGAGGAGGAGTTCTTGACAACTAAAATTGCCTAGGGCGTCCTCCACGACAAACTGTGGTGCTTGTTGGATGGCTTTTGCGTGTTCGATGTTTGAGCCCTAAAGCTCCTTGTTGCCGATTGTAAGTCCTCGTTGGTGTTGTAAGCCCTCGATGGCGACCTCTTGTTAACAAGCTTGGCCATAAGGTCCTATTATATAAAGTTTAATTTATGCCTTCATCTTTGTTTGACCTCGTGGTTGTGGTATTGGCTTGTGTTCTTGTGCGGGCTAGCTCTGTTGTCACGGGACTAGCTTAGATGCAGGCGGGACCACCAGGAGGTCCCGGGACTTCTTTGGGAGGTCTGCGGACCTCTCTTAGTGATGTGCTGGAGGTGCTACTGGCGGGTGGCGGCCACGACCTCTAGGAGGTCCATAAGACCTCTGGGAGGTCTGGCAGACCTCGGTTAAGCTCCATGCGGTGCTACCACATCTTTCGTGGTGACTTCGCAGCGCAAAAAAAAATGGTCCTCCCGGACCTCTTACGGTACATCACGGGGTGGGTCGTCACAGTTGGTATCAGAGCCCTGGTCGGCTGTAGGGCGTGACCCTAGGTAGAAAGGTCGGTTTAGTTTTGATTCAAAAGGTTATTTTCTAAAGCAAAACAACTTAAAATCGGTTTGGAGGTTCTTACCTTGTTACGGTTCTATCTTTGTACTTAACTTGTCTAAATCATTCCTTACCTGTTCTACTTCAATTTTAACTCCTCTTTAGTTCTATTACCTTACCCTTCTTTGGAACCTCAATTTTAAGTCTAATTTGACCTCCTTGCCTTTATAATTTCTATAGGACCCATTGTGGTAAGGTTAGGGTTAGTGGTCCTATTACGAGTCTTGCCTAGCTTGTGTCTTTAAGACCTCTGTTTTGAAGCTTTGGTTGCCTCTTTTGGCCTCTGGCCTTCGGTTCTCTCTTGGGTTTAACCAAGTTACCCCTTTTGATGCTCTATCTTTCTCTCTGTTCCCTCTTATCCTCTATGCTTTCTGTCTTACCTATTAAGCCTTTAGAGTTTTGTCTAGATAGTGCGAACTCGGCGATCCACAAGTTAGGGTGAGCCCCAGGCGATTACCTCCACCTCCACCTCCTCCAATGGCGAGACAGACCCGGGTTTTGGGCGGTTTATGGCGGCACAAGCCCAAATGATGAGCTCCATGATGCGAGAATATGAACAGATTATGGCTCAACAAAGCGGACCACCAATGCTTTACTTGCCATGATGAGTCATAGTAGTCAAGCGGGGCAGCCGCCACCCCCTCCACCCCCGACTCACCATCAATCAAAATTTGTCGAGTTCATGAAGACACGCCCGACTACATTCGAGCTCCCCGAGCCCTTAGATGCCGATGATTGGTGAGATCACAGAGAAGAAGTTGGATATTGCTCATTTGTGAAGGCAGGAGAAGGTTTTGTTGCCTCACATCAGCTGGAAGGACTGCGGTGAGTGGTGGGACACATTTTGTGCCTCACATCTTGACCCCGGAGGATCACTTAGGCGAGTCCATGTTGCTTTTCGTCACTCGCATGTCCCGATGGGAAGGTAGAGATGAAAAAGGAAGAGTTTAGAGAGCTCAAGCAAGGCAGCATGTCGGTGGCGAGTATCTCACAAAGTTCACCCAATTGTCACATTATGCTCGTGAAGATGTGGCTACGGATGATGCAGCGCGAAGCGCTTCAGCGAGGCCTCCATCGGTTTAAAAGTTCAAGTTGTGAGCAGCGATTATCACGATTTCCGGCATATGGTGAACAAGGCAATGCTCATTGAGGAATCCGAAGAGAACTCTCTGAGTCCTTCAAGAAAGGTGCCACCCTCGAGGCTCGGCAAAGACCTCCCAGCGTGTCAAGGCGTTTGTGCAGTACCAACCCAAGCGCCAAGGACCTCTTGGACCTCCAGGACCTCTGTAAAGACCTCCCTTGACCTAATGACCAGCGCCGCCTCCTTTGGCAGCACCAAGTCAACCCAATGATCCCCCGGCGGCCGGGGATCACTGTTCAAGTGTCATCAAGTGGGGCATTTTGCCAATCAATGCCCACTGAAGACTGAGCCAGCCGCAAAGACCTCTACTTCAGGACCTCCCTCGGCCAAGACCTCTCAGGCCGTAGGACCTCCTCAAGCCAGGACCTCCCAGACTTTTGGAAGGGGCCGTGTGAACCATGTGGCAGTGGAAGAAGCTCAGACCTCCTCAGATGTGGTACTAGGTATGTTCCTAGTAAATTCAGTGCCGGCTGCAGTTTTGTTTGACTCTGGAGCTTCCCATTCGTTTATTTCTCGGAGTTTTGCTGCAAAGCACCAGTTTCGAGTTGTTGCTCTTAAGACTACCTTGTTGGTTCAATCCCCCGGCTCAGAACTAAGTACGAACCAGGGTTGTCCACAAGTGAAAATGGTTATAGAAGAAGTAGAATTTCTAGCCAACCTTATCCTTTTGGACACCAGGTCCCTAGATGTGATCTTGGGCATGGACTGGCTAGCTAACCACCATGCCATGTTGGATTGTAGTGGCAAAAGTATCTCTTTGACCAGCCCTAGTGGTGCCACTGTGAAGTTTTCGGCCACCTCGGAAGCTCAAGGAGCCCTATCTTGCGCTCAAGTTCAAGTTTTGAAGGATGTCCTGTTGTTAAAGAATTTGTGGATGTGTTCCTGATGAGCTCCAGGGAATGCCCCAGACAGAGACCTTGAGTTTGTCATTAACCTTGTCCTGTGGACCTCCCCATCTCCAAAAGGCCCTCTGATTGCATGTTGATGATCGGTGGAGTTGAAGAAGCGGTTGGAAGACTTGCGAGCAAGGGTTTTATTAGACCTAGCTCCTCACCTTGGGGAGCCCAGTGATTTTGTGCCTAAAAGGATGGTACTCAAAGGATGTGTGTGGACTATAGAGCTCTCAATGATGTCACCATTAAGAACAAGTATCCTTTGCCAAGAATCGATGATTTGTTTGATCAATTGAAGGGAGCTGCTGTGTTTTCAAAGATAGACTTGAGAACAGGATATCACCAACTCAAGATTCGCAAGGAAGACATCCTAAGACAGCTTTTTCAACTAGGTATGGGTTATTTGAATTCACTGTCATGTCTTTTGGGCTGACCAATGCCCCTGCCTATTTCATGAATTTGATGAACCGAGTGTTCATGGAGTACCTAGACAAGTTTGTCATTGTCTTCATTGATGACATTCTTGTATATTCCAAGAGTGAAGAGGAGCATGCAAGCCATCTCTTTTCGGTTTTGGGGAAGCTGAGAGCTCATCAGCTCTTTGCCAAGTTTAGTAAGTGTGAATTTTGGCTAAAGGAAGTGGTCTTTTTAGGGCATGTTTTGTCAGAAGATGGAGTGTCTGTCAATCCCACCAAGGTGCAAGATGTGCTCAATTGGGAACCCCTAGGGCCAGTGCCTCAAGTCGGGGAGTTTTCTTGGCATGGTGGCTACTCTGAAGGTTTATTGAAGGCTTTTCCCGTGTTGCAAGACCTCTCACTCATTTGTTAAAGAAAGAAAAAAGTTCCTCTGGACCTCGAGTGTGAACAAAGCTTCCAAGAGCTCAAGAAGAAGTTGACCTCTGCCCAGCTTTTGGTTCTTCGGATGTCGGGAAAGATTTTGAGGTCTATTGTGATGCATCAAAGCAAGGACTTGGCTGTGTTCTTATGCAAGGCAGAAAAGTGATAGCTTATGCTTCAAGACAGTTGAAGCCCCATGAAGCAAACTACCCTACTCATGACCTAGAGTTAGGCTAGCTTGTGGTTCATGCCTTAAAGATTTGGCGCCATTACCTCATAGGTAATAGGTGTGAAATCTATCTTGACCACAAAAGCCTAAAGTATATCTTTACTCAAGCAGATCTGAATTTGAGGCAGAGAAGGTGGCTAGAGCTTATTAAGGACTACAATGTGGGAATTCACTACCAACCAGGCAAGGCCAATGTGGTGGCAGATGCCTTGAGCAGGAAAATTTATGCTAATACTTTGATGATCAAGGAGAGCCAGCCTACTTTGTATGAAGAATTCTTGAAGCTTAGACTTGAATTAGTTGAAGAGGATTCTTAGCAAGACACTTGAAGTGCAACCCACATTGCAAAAACAAATCAAGGCAGCCCAAGAGGAGATGCTAACATCCAAGAAATCAAGGCCAACATAAGAGAAGGGAAGGTGCAAGGTTTTCTATAGGCGACCTAGGTGCGATCGGTTTGATAAGAGGCTCTGTGTGCCCAATAACACAGAGCTCAAGGAGTAATACTTAAAGAAGCACATGAGACATTGTATTCTATACACCGGGAGCTACAAAATGTACCAAGATATCAAGGAATTGTCTTGGTGGCGAAAATGAAGAGAGAAATAGCAGATTTTGTGGCCAAATGTGACACTTGCCAAAAAGTTAAAGTGCACCAAAGACACGGAGGACTTTTAGTGCCTTTACCCATACCCGAGTGGAAATGGGAAGAGGTCGGGATGGACTTCATAACTGGTTTACCTCGTACCCAAGCTGGTTTTGATTCCATTTGGGTCATTGTGGATAGATTGACAAAAATGGCTCACTTTATTCTGTGAAGACTACCTATGCGGAGACAAACTGGCGAGATCTACATGGCAAGGTTGTGTGCCTTCATGGTGTTCCAAAGAAGATAGTCTCAGACGAGAGGATCCCAATTCACCTCAAATTTTGGCAAAAGCTACATGATGCCTTGAGCACAGACCTTAATTCGAAGACAAACAGTACCACCCACAAGCAGATGGCCAAACCGAGAGAGTTAATCAAGTCCTTGAGGACATCTTTGAGAGCTTGTGCCCTAGAAAGGCAATCTAGTTGGGACAAGATGTTGCCATATCAGAATTTTCCTACAATAACAGACTACCAGCGAGCCTTCAAATGTCCTTTTGAAGCTATTTATGGGAGAAATGTAGGACTCCTTGTCTTGGGACAGAATCGGGTGAAGGCCAAGTTCTTGGCAGGACCTACTAAAAAAGTCGAAGATCAAGTAAGGTCAATAAGGGAGAAGCTAAGGGCTGCTCAAACACGGCAAAAGAGCTACGCAGATGTTAGGCGTCGAGACCTAGTTTTTGTTCCAGAGACCAAGTCTACCTCAAAGTGTCACCTCTCAAGGGTATCTGGCGGTTCGAGTTAGTGGGAAACTTGCTCCAAGGTTTATTGGTCCCTTTCAGTCCTTGCAGAAGGGGTGAAGTAGCCTACAAGTTGGACCTCCTCCTCATTTCATTTGGAGTCCACAATGTGTTCCATGTTTCACAGTTGAAGAAGTTCTTATGATCGCCAGAGGACCAGATGCCTTTAGAAGTGTGGACCTCCAAGAAGACCTCACTTACAGAGAGCACCCCATCAATATTTTGGGCGTGTCGAGAGAGTTACAAGGAACAAGACCACCAAGGCTGTGCAAGGTGCAATGGAGCAACCACTCTGAAGCCGAGGCAACTTGGGAGCGTGAAGAGGACCTCAAGAAGGAGTTCCCCACATGTTCCCTAGCTCGGCTGAATCTCGGGTCGAGATTCCCTTAAGGGTGAAGGTTTTTAACGTCCGTTTTCTTTAAAGTTTCTTGCCTGGTTTTCAAAATAAAAGTAACCATTTGGCTTTATTGAGAATCCAAAGCTTAACCTGACGTCTTGAAATCTGGAGAGTTCAATTGGAATTAATTAAGCCTTAATTAAGTTCTTTGTTGGTGTTCCTTGCTGTTTGAGCCTCTCTCTGTGTCCCTGGGTTTGTCTCTTCTCTCTTAACTTCCTTTGTTGGGTTGAACCTCTTTGTGATCCAGACCTCTCTCTTATCTCCCTCTGTTCGAGACCTCTCCTTGTTGAGATCTAGCTGTTCGAGACCTCCCCTTGTTGAGATCTAGCCGCTTCAGACCTCCCCTTGTTGAGATCTAGCCGCTCAGACCTCCCCTTGTTGAGATCTAGCCTTTCAGACCTCCCTTGTTGAGATCTAGCCGCTCAGACCTCCCTTGTTGAGATCTAGCCGCTCAGACCTCCCCTTGTTGAGATCTAGTTGCTCGAGACCTCCCTTGTTGAGACCTAGCCGCTCAGACCTCCCTTGTTGAGACCTAGCCGCTCAGACCTCCCCTTGTTGAGATCTAGCCGCTCGGACCTCCCCTTGTTAGGATCTGGCCATTAGGACCTCCTCTCGGGAGATCTTAGCCGTCCAGGTCCTCCCTTAGTTGGATCCAAAGGTTCCGACCTCCTTAGGTCCAAGACCTCCTTAGCGCTTGGACCCATCTTTGACTCTCGTGGCTGTATCGCTTGAGGCCTTGCCTTCTTAACCTTAGGACCATCCGATGTGGTTTGGATGGCCCGATCCTAAAGCCACGTTAGTTTGGTCCGAACGTTCCTATCCTTTTTGGGCCGCCCGATTTCAATCGAACGGCTCTGCTTTGCTGCGCGTTTTCCTTGTTTCCAGGACCTCCTCCTGGTTGTTTTGCAAAGACCACCTCCTCGGTCCTTGCTGGTCTTTTGTAAGGACCACCCTCCTAAATCAGGATATCCCTATTGGTCAGGACCTCCCCTGCACCCTTTGATCTGGACCGTTGAGGTCCTCCCCTTGAAATCTTGACCCTTAGACCTCCCTTGTGCGAGTGCAGGCGTCGAGACCTCCTCGTGGTGACCTTTACGGACCTCTTGTCCAGAACCTCCTCTTGAGTCCTTGGACCTCCTGTCTAGGACCTCCCCCTCTGAGTGTCTTGGACCTCTTGCCCGGAGACCTCCACAGTGGTCTTTGGCGGGGATGACCCTTGCGGTGGGGCCACCTCTTTGACTTGTGGTGCACCCTTTTGACTGGCCCCACTTGCCAGCCCCTCTTCACCTTGTAATTATTGCTCTTGCCTCAGAACTCTATGCGCATTTAATAGGTGTCGGGTCACATTAAATGCTGATCACATCTGAGTACTATTTCAATTCTTTTAGGGCAAGCCTTGCCCTAGTTGTCCCGATTGCCTACACCTCTTGAGTTTTTCCTTGTGGTGCACACTACCAACTCGGCTATATAAAGCTGGGTGGGCCGACCTTTGTAACTTTGTTGCTCATTTCTTCCTTCCTGCCTCATCTGCTTTCAGTTCTTCCTTGTGCAAGACCTTTCCTCAGAGCTCTTTGAGGTTGTGTTAAGCCTCTTGGTTTCCTTTTTGGCTGAGTTGGTTTGAGTTCCTTTTGGTTCTTTTGAAGTTCTCACGGCTTAGTGTGGTTTTGCTTATTTGGTTTTCTTGCGAACGTGTAGATCACGAGTTCGAGGAGATCTTGGACCCGGCTCTTCTTTGCAGAAGGCTCTCCTTTGCTTGACCAAGGCAAGCCATAGATCCCCTTTGATCATCTTGAACCAAGTTTAAGTAAATGTATTTCGGTTTTACTTTATCATGCATGGCTATGTTTATATGAAAATGGTTTGGGCTGTAGTTACTTGCCTACTTATTTGTTATGCCTCCTTTATACCTTGTCTCCATCATGTTGTCATGTTCACCTTGTGAGCCTTAGGGTGGATAATTTAGTTGGGGTTCTTTGTTATTTGCCAACATGGGGGCCGAGGTCTTATCTGACCTTGCTTAGAAAGCGTGGTTGAGCGTATCATGCTTCATCTCTAATAATCTTGACTAATAAATATGAAATGTGTGGTTGGTGCCATTGTTGAGGAGCTATCTTGACGCCTAATTGTGTTGGTGTGGTGTGAGATCACTTGGTTAAATCACTGTTGTGCCAAGGCTGGGTGGTCTTTTGGCATGGGCTTATACAAATTGTTTCTTTGAGGCAAGAAGGCGGGGAGTGAGTAGTGGGTGCTTTGCACACTTGGTTGTGGAAGTCTTGCCTTGGCACAATTAAGGACTTCACTTTGTGTTCATTGGCTGGGCCAAGCAAGTGCAACCACAAGATCATTTATGAGAATAGTGCAGGCTGAATAATTAGCAATGGGTTGGCTTGGGGCTGTTATGGTTGGCGTGTGATTCGTTGGCGCAGAGGGCACCCCATAACCTGCGGACTTCTAGACCACAGGAGGGATTGCGAAACCTTAGCAGGCGGACCGAGTCGGTTCAAATCTTTGTAAAGGCCCTTGCGCTCTCTAGGCTGCTCACCTTAGGAAGTGAGCAAGGGTGGACGGAACCCGATCCGCTAGAGAGATCGTGGATTGTGGGTAAAGTTGTACACCTCTGCGAGTGTAAAGATCTATTGAATAGCCAAGTCCTTGGTCATGGACATGCTCAGTGAAATGGTGCAAGGGGTAGCTGTTTCAAAAGCTTGTGCCTTTGGACACTTCAGCGAGATGCCTTGGCTTTGCCTCGAAGAGACCTTGGCCGGCTCGGAGGGGTCAAGGTTGGCTCGGAGTAGTGGTCCAGGGGTTGGTTTGGACCTCTGGAGTGGGTGCTCTGGAGTGGGTTTTGGGTAAGGACACAGTCACGGGTGTGGACGGAACTCCTTCTTTTGGTTGTGGCTGTGAGTTGGTGCTCACCCCACCTTTTTAAACATCAAAAGTATTATGTACTATGGTTTTACCTTCTTGCTTTTCAATCCATTACTATTTTTATTGTTCAAATCGGCTTTTGCAAACTAACCATACAACTCTCCATTGGTAAGTCCGTGCATGAATATTATTGAATCTTTGCTCTCTGTGACTTCTTGAGTACATTCCAAGTACTCATGGCTTAATACGTGTCAAAGCAGATTATGAGGATGATAAAGTGCGAGGCGGTCTGAGACCTCTTGAGGAGGATTTCTTGACGACTAAGTCGCCTAGGGCGTCCTCCACCCGGCGGACTGTGGTGCTTGTTGGATGGCTTTTTGCGTGTTCGATGTTTGAGCCCTAGAAGCTCCTTGTTGCCAGTTGTAAGTCCTCGTTGGTGTTGTAAGCCCTCGATGGCGAGACCTCTTGTTAACAAGCTTGGCCATAAGGTCCTATTATATAAAGTTTAATTTATGCTGCTTCATCTTTGTTTGACCTCGTGGTTGTGGTATTGGCTTGTGTTCTTGTGCGGGCTAGCTCTGTTGTCACAGGACTAGCTCGGATGCAGGCGGGACCACCAGGAGGTCCTTGGGACTCTTTGGGAGGTCTGCGGACCTCTCTTAGTGATGTGCTGGAGGTGCTACTGCGGCGGGTGGCGGCCACGACCTCCGGGAGGTCCATAAGACCTCTGGGAGGTCTGGCAGACCTCGGTTAAGCTCCATGCAGTGCTACCACATCTTTCCGTGCTGACTTCGCGGCGCAAAAAAAAAATGGTCCTCCCGGACCTCTTACGGTACATCACGGGTTGGGTCGTCACATGCTCAAAGGGGAGAGGAGAGGTGGCTGGTTAGGGTTTTGAGGGGAGGAGATGGGCTGCATCGGCTGGCCCAACTAGGGCCAAGAGCCCAAGGCTGTAACATCCCAAATGTATAATTAGGGTTAATCAAGTATAATTATATGTGTAGAAATTAAAACTTTTTCTCACATCTTGAAAAACCCTAAAATCTCATGTAATTCTTGTCCAAGAGTTGTGTAATCCAAAAACACAAAGCTCTTGTTGACCAAAAATCAAACTCATTTTCCAATTATCTTAAATCTTGTGTCAAACATTTGGAATATATTTTCCTTAGTCCCAAAAAAACTGATATGGGACCCTTACGAAAAATATCATGAGTTATAACACTTGTTGATAATTTTTGGAGGCAAAACAATCCTTTAAACAACCTTCATGAATTTCCTGAGAAAAATGCATTGCATAATAACCTCTGGAAATTTTATGCAAGGATTGATCTCGTGTCAACAAGCTCCAGTTAAAATTTCATCAAATTTGGAGTTCATTTGCTATCTCAAATAATTCTGCTAAGTTTCATTTGTTAAAAACTAAATTTAAAAGCCTACTTTGTTCCTTGGGCTAGCCATATTCAAAGTTGGTCCAGCCCACCCGGAGTGCACACCTCGGCAGACCTCATCTCCCCTTGATCGGTCGCACTAGTTGGATTTACATCCAACAGCCACGACCTCCTCCATGATCAACACCGCGAGACCTCCCACCTCATGAGGTCATTGCCGTTGGATCCGTGATCAGCGGTCATGACCTCCCCATGTGTTAAACCTCAAAGACCTCCTCATTTGTAAACCATCGCAGCGAGGTCATCCCACCTTGTTGAGGTCGTAGCCGTTGGATCAAATCCAACAGCCACGACCTCCTCCTCAACATACTCAGTCAGGTCATCCCACCTACGTGAGGTCATAGCCCTTGGATCCAAGATCCATGGCCCTGACCTCCCCTTACTATTAAAACTAAACAAACCTTCCACCTAACCTAGGTCGTAGCCATTGGATCAAATCCAACAGCTCACGACCTCCCCGTGTTATCAAGCACTCACAACCTCCCCCATCTTTTGTTGTGCACCGTTAGATTTAAAATCTACGGTCACGACCTCCTTTTTGTCTCATGCGCACCAGACCTCCCGCGCACGGACCTCCTTGATGTCGGTAGCGCATTTATTCATGTCCAGCGCGTGCGCAAGTTAAAGCTGGTGCAGGACCTCCATGACCTCCTCCAAGGAGATCTGGGCGTCCAAGACCTCCCCTGCGCTGTCGTGGCCGTCGAGACCTCCTGGAGGTGCAGTGGCGTTGAGGACCTCCCTTAGGACCTCCCCTTGGTTATCTCAGCCGTTCATGACCTCCCCGGGTAGATCTTGACCGTCAAGGTCCTCCCTCGGACGATCTGAACCATCGAGGACCTCCCTTGGAACATCTGGACCGTCCGGGACCTCCCTGTGAGGTCTGGCGATGTAGATTTTCCTCGGGGAGATCTTGATAGTTTGGACCTTCCTTTGGAAGATCTCAACCGTTGAGGACCTCCCTTTAGATCTGGTCGTTCAGGACCTCCTTCTGTGTTGTGGTCCGTTGATTTTCGCATCTCACGGTCCCGACCTCCCCTCATCTCGCGCATGTGCGTTGCTAGGAGGTCAGGACCTCTGGACCTCTGGCGTGTGCGTTGTTCACCTAGGAGGTCTGAGCCGTTGGATTTAAGATCGTGGCTCACGTCCTCCCATACCCTTGTGAGTTTTAGGAATTCGGTGAGGTCTTAGTTAAGCTGAAATAAGGTATAGACTTTAGAATTTCATATTTCCTTCGTTTTGAATCCTTTTGAGGTCATTCAAATTGTGTTAGCTCTGTATTGAACTTGACTTTAATCCAAAAATGATTGTAAGTTGAGTTCAGCTCGAGCACTGATTTGCCATTAGATTTTAAAACCAACTTTAAAATGTGCACTTAAATCAATACTTAACTTGTAAAATACATAACTAATGCTCTATAGACTATTTGTGGGTGAGACCAACTTTGTTGGTTTCCTCTCTTAGTGAACTCACTGTGGAAATTAGTTTGAGCATGTTGCTGTTAGGAAATTGAGAACTTGTGCATTATAATTTTGTTCAAGTTCTTGTTGTTGAAAAATTATAGAAAGTGCAATATAGCTCCAAATGAGATGAACTCAATTGTGTTATTCATCTCATGAGGTGCTGGTTTTACAGTAAAATTTTCAGCTTCGCTGCTGTTATAGAAAATGTTGCCTCATAATTAAATTAGTGAATAGTGTAGTTTGGTATTTTAATAGGCTGAGCAGAATTGATTTCATCATATCTTTTGCATTGAGAATCCAAATCAATTGGTTCTTGTTGCTAAATTCATGATAAATCATTGTCTTGCTGCTGTAAAATTTTCAGAGAATTTGGAGTTCGTTTGTTGTGCTATCTTTGTTGCCTTTAAATCGTTCTTATCGGTTCTTTATCGCTTTTCCGTTAGGATTCGACATTTGTGGTGATCCCGAGAGCGACCCTCTGCCACAATTTGACCACCAGCAACAAGGCAAGCAGTTTGACCATTTCCATCATTGTCCCATTACTTTAAAGCTTAATACTTTGTTTTACTTCTATGTATGCATGCTACTTTGTGTTAAATGTCGCTAGCGAGCCTATAGTTGCATGATCTGTAGGAATTGTTTATCCTCTACTACCATGAGCCTAGGTTATTTGCTGTGGTGGGAGCTCGTTGGATGAGCTCTTATCACTTAGTAGTTTCGATGTAAATTGCTTAGACATGCTTAGTTATCGGTAGAAATGGGCGATCATCGACTTAGTCGATGGTCTTGATCACTCAAAAATGATTATTACTCCTATATGTCCAGCACTTGTGCTTTGATTAAATTGTAAAATCAAAAACTGAAAATAAAAGATTGATTTAGACTTGGGCATATTGGATGGATGGCGTGGTTTTTGGATGTGGTGGTATGCCTGGGTCCCTAAGGACCGAGTACTTGGGTCACTAAGCCAAGCGATTTCGCGTACTAACCACGCGAGGGGCATATGGAACCCCTCTTGACTAAGTACTCTAGGAGGTGTTAATTATGAGCGAGCTCGGTTGGTGTGTTTTCAAAAACAAATGTATATGTATAGTGTGGGAGGGAGCATTAGCTTAGGGAAGGTTGTGATGTCTCCTTCTCCCGTGGGTTGTGCAGCTCGTAATTAGCATTCATCCTTTGGAAAGGTCTCGTAGGACTTAGCCGTGCAGCACACCTTCGGAAGTGTGCGTAAAGGAAAAGCGATGCGGCGTGTGGGTGCAGTGGTACACCTGCGCAGGATAAAACTATTGAATAGCCTCGCCCTAGGTTATGGACATGCTTGGTAAGGTCGTTCAAGACTAGACTACAACCTTTAATTAAAACTTGACATGGTTGGTATGAGCGGGAGTTCATGCTATTGTTGTGGTGACTTGGGTTAGTCACTTCGAGGATTGTTCTTGTTGTTGTTATTATGTTATTATCCGTTGTTACTTCAACATTTAAAAATGCTTTGTCAAATTGCCTTCAATCTATTATGTTATTGCAAATAAATGTTGCTTTATGCTAAAATGAGTCCAAAGCCTCATCCACTTAAATAAAGCTTGCATGTAGCTATTTATAGTTCTGTTATCTCACACGTAAGTCTTGCGGAGTACTTTATGTACTCATCGCGCGTGGTTGTGGCAATTTTGTGGCTTTTGTTGCAGAGGAAGAAGGAGAGCTCCAAGAGCCTCTCTTTTGTGCTACGTGTTGCGATTTCTTGACGACTAGCTTGGCGGTCGGTCGAGATGCCTAGGGTTAAGGCACACCGATTGGCTTTGTGTTATAGCCATCTTTATGGCACTTTTGCTTCATTGTTATCTTTTTGTATTTATTGCTATTTGGCCTAAGGGCCTCTCTTTTGTAATATCTATTCCATATTAATATTAACTTCTGGTTTGTTGCTTATGTTCTATGTGTTGTATGGAATTGATACATTCTTTTGTTGTGAGGTATGTATCTTGCATTCGGGAGTATACATCTCTCGAGACCGGGGTTTATTTGGTTGATAATACTAGGGTCAATCGGATGACTAAGTATTATGAGCCTAATAAAAATCCGGGTGCTCACAAAAGTTGGTATCAGAGCCGTTATGACCGTAGTAACGCAAGCTTGGTCGTCCTTAGGATATTTTGAAAACCTATTTTCAAAGCATCAAATGAATTTTGAAAGCTTAGGTAAATTCTCGGATTTTATTCCTTACCTATCTTAGCTTTCTCTTCTCATCCCACTCTAATTTGAGTTTTAAAAGTTGTTTTCCTCTCTTCCTTCTACAAAATAGTTGTTGTCGATTAACACTGGGTTTTGGGAGAACCAATGAGATTGGCAAATTGAAGTGTGAGCTGCCCACTACAAGGTTTTGAAGTTCGAGTCGGTGATTCGACAAGGAGCTTGGATCTGAAATCTGGACAGCAAGCATCAAATTTCGGACAGCAGTCTCAAAGGTGTCTAATTAGGATAGATAATGAGAGGTTAATCAACTAAAACTTGTGGGAATAAAAGGGTAAGATGTGATACTAGTTAGCTAAGTATCTAACACTTATTTCGCTGCATTAACCTTGCTCTTTAGTAGCATTAGCTCTCACCCTACAATCTGATTTTTGATCTTCTCGACCAATTACTCGTTCATTCAATACGGGTTAGTTGAGTTGAGAAGTTGAGCCTTGCTTTTGGTGCTTCTTGGCTGTTTTTAGAGTCTTTTAGAAGCTTTTTAAAGTTTAAATAACCGTTGATTTTAGCTTTCGTTTGGGGTGATATTCCATTCCCCTAGTCGATCGCTGTTGCTTTCTTTAAGGCTTTGTTTTTGGGTCTAGTTGCTAACCAAAATTCCTTGTAACAGATGGCGGGCCTTTTCGTAGCGGCCAAGGCGATCATTGGTCGGACGAGCTTCCTCCTCCTCCGACCATGGCGAGGTTCTTCTTGATCGGCGCAACCGCGCGGATGACAGAGAGTTCTCTTGGGCGTCATCGCGCAATACCACCGCACTTCTGGAGCTTGAGGATCCGGGCGAGGAATGCCCATCACGCGTGGAGGACTCGCGGAGTTTCTTCGTACTCAGCCCCTACTTTTTCCCGGTCCGAGGACCCTTTGGATGCGGACGATTGGCCGTCTTGTGGGCGTAAGCCGATCGCGCTTGATGCCGAGGAGCACGAGAAGGCGCTATTCGCATCGCACCCATTTGGAGGGTGCAGCTTTGTCATGGTGGGAGAGCTTTCTCGCCATGCAGCCCATGAACCACACCGTCTCTTGGGAGGAGTTTCAGTCGCCTTCCGTCGGGCTCACATCCTGCCGGCTTGATGGAGATCAAGAAGCGGGAGTTTCTTGCGCTCAAGCAAGGCGTAGCTTCGATCATGGAGTATGTCTCGAGTTCAACCATCTAGCTCGTTATGCTCCGAGGATGTGGCCACCGATATGGCTAAGCGAGGCCAAGTTCAGCGTGGCTTGTGCGAGGAGTGAAGGACAAGCTATCCATTGTCGACTTTCTGATTTTCGGACCTTGGTCGACAAGGCCATCGTCGCTGAGCATGCGGCTCGAGCTTATGGATTCCATAGCGCAAGTGGGAGGCCCATAAGTCATCGAGGCGATTCTTCCGCCCCCGCCAGGCGATCTCGGGTACCACTCTCACTCTTGGCGCCCGAGGTCACGCCTGTTCCTCGTCCTTCGCAGCCGTGTCTCGATCCGTGCACTGCGAGTCGTGAGAGCGGCCCCATAACCCGTGCCGGGGTCACATGTTTCTCATGCAACCAGAAGGGGCATTATGCGAACCAATGCCCTAAGAAGACAGGAGCAGCCCCTCGTCCTAATGGAGGACGCGGGCCAGGAGGTGGTGCAGCTCAGGACCAGAAGATCGTCCCGGCTACCCAAGGCGTGGGTAGTGGTCGCGTCAACGCCATCACCACAGAGGAGGCTCAGGAGGCACCCGACGTCGTGCTAGGTACACTTTCTGTTAACTCTCATCCCGCTACTGTTTTGTTTGATTCAGGAGCATCTCATTCCTTTGTTTCTGAGTCTTTTGCTGCTATCGGAGAGCTTCTTTTCTCTCCATTGTCGGTCCCGCTACTCATTCGCTCTCCTGGTTCGGAGTTGAGAGCCGAATCTGAGTGTAGGGATGTCCCTATCGAGATCGAAGGCGTAGGTTTCTTAGCAAACCTTATCCTTCTCCATTCAGCGAGTCTTGATGTGATTCTTGGCATGGATTGGTTGTCCCAGCACATGGGGCAAATCGATTGCGCCAGGAAGCTCATCTCTCTATCTAGTCCTCCGCGGCAGGTTTCGCGCCGAAGTCGCTAGATTCGCATCTCTTCGCTTGAAGCGAAGCCGCTCTAGATATTAGCGAAGTCCCAACAGTTTGTGACTTTTTGATGTCTTTCCCGCTGATCTTCGGGGATGCCACCCGTTCGAGACCTCGAGTTTGTCATTGAGTTGGCTCCTGTACGCCCCTATTTCAAAGAGGCCTTATCGGATGCCACCGAACGAGTTGGTAGAATTGAAGAAGCGATTAAGTGAGCTGCAAGAGAAGGGTTTCATTCGCCTAGCTCATCTCCGTGGGGTTGTCGGCTATCTTCGTAAAGAAGAAGGGCGGTACTTTGCATGTCGCCGATTATTGTCCACTTAATGAAGTGACGGTAAAGAACAAGTATCCATTGCCCGCATTGACGATCTCTTCGATCAATTGCCGGAGCTCGAGTTTTCTCCAAGATTTATTTGAGAGTGGGATATCATCGAGTTCGGATTCGCCCGAGGATATTCCAAAGACGGCGTTCTCTACTCGCTACGGCTTGCGAGTACCTTTGTCATGTCGTTCGGCTTAACCAATGCTCCTGCCTTGTTCATGAACCTCATGAATTCGGTATTCATGGAGTATTTGGATAAGTTTGTCGTGGTCTTCATCGATGATATCCTTATCTACTCCAAGAACGATGAGGATCATGCCGAGTATCTGAAGCTTGTGTTAGGCAAGCTACGTGAGCACCAGCTGTACGCGAAGTTCAGCAAGTGTGCGTTCTGGTTGAAGGAAGTGGCTTTCTTAGGCCATATCCTTTCAGCGGGAGGCGTAGCTGTTGATCCTAGCAAGGTCACCGATGTTCTATCATGGAGTCCGCCCACTTCGGTCACCGAAGTGCGGAGTTTTCTTGGTTTAGCGGGATATTATCGCCGCTTTATCGAGAACTTCTCCAAGATCATGGCCGATGACGGAGTTGCTCAAGAAGGACAAGAAGTTCTTGTGGTGCGATGCTTGCATGGCAAGTTTCCATATACTCAAGCGTTTGACCACCGCTCTCATCCTTGTTCTTCCCGATATCCATCGCAGACTTCGATATCTTTTGCGATGCTTCTCGTCGAGGCCTCGGTTGTGTCCTTATGCAAGAAGGCAAGGTAGTGGCCTATGCATCAAGGCAATTGAGACCTCATGAACTCAACTACCCTACTCATGATTTGGAGTTGGCTGCTGTGATTCATGCACTTAAGATTTGGCGACATTACCTAATCGGTGTCGTTGTGAAGTGTATTCGGATCACAAGAGCCTCAAGTACTTGTTCACCCAACCTGAACCTCGGGCAAAGGAGATGGTTGGAGTTGATCAAGGATTATGATATGGGTATTCACTACCATCCGGGCAAGGCTAATGTCGTTGTCGATGCGCTTTAATCATAAGCGTATTGTAATGCCTTAGTGCTCAAGGAGCATTCGCCCTCTCTTCTCGAGGCATTCCAGCGTCTCAACTTGGAGATAGTTGAGCATGGATCTCTCATTGCCATGGTTGTGCAACCAACCTTGGTGGATCGGATCAAGTCCGCCAGTGATCGGATTTGGGAGTGAGCCACATTAAGGCAAATGTCAAGAACGGAAGCGACCAAGTGCTTCTCGAGGATGAGCATGGCGTCGTGAGGTTCGGCAACGCCTTGTGGTTCCAAAGGACATGGAGTTGCGGAATTTAATCCTCCATGAAGCCCATGATTCGCCCTTATCCATTCATCCGGGGCCACAAAGATGTATCAAGATCTCCGCCAGAGATTTTGGTGGACCCGAATGAAGAGGAGATCGCGGTTCGTTCTCGAGAGTCGCGTGTGTCGTCGTGTCAAGGCCGAGCATCGGCGTCTCTTTGATCGCTTGACCTTTGCCAATTCTCGAGTGGAAGTGGGATTCGATCGAATGGATTTTATCACCGGTCTACCCCGCACTCCGAAGAAGAATGATGCCATTTGGGTCGTCATCGATCGATTGACTAAGGTGGCACATTTCCTTCCCGTCAAGACTGAACTTCGGGTAGGTCTTTTGGCGGAACTCTATATCGCCCGCATCGTGAGTTTGCACGGTGTGCCGAAGACGATCGTGTCGGATCGTGGATCCCTTTTCACGTCTCGTTTTTGGCATAGCTTGCAAGAGGCTATGGGCACTCGTCTTACCTTTAGCACGGCATATCATCCTCAAACTGATGGTCAGACCGAGAGGGTCAACCAAGTTTTGGAGGACATGCTTCGTGCTTGTGTCCTTTCATATGGGAAGCATTGGGAGAAATGCTTGCCATTCGCCGAGTTTTCTTATAACAATTTTTCGAGGCCGGTCTCGGCATGGCACCATTTGAGGCCTTATGCGGAGAAAGTGTAGGACCCGTTGAACTGGTCGAGACCGGTGAGAGACCTCTCTTTGGCGGACTCAATCAATGAGGCCGAGCGCCAAGTCCGGCTTTTATTCGTGGCGTTTGCGCATGCTCAATCCAGCAAAAGAGCTATGCGGATCGCCGTCGGCGTGAGTTACGTTTTGAGCCTAATGACTTTGTTTATCTCAAAGTCTCTCCTTTGAAGGGCCATCAACGTTTAGCGTCAAGGGCAAGTTGGCTCCTCGATATGTCGGTCCCTACGCGTTATCGAGAAGAAGGGAGCTATTGCCTATAAGTTGGAGTTGCCACCTGCACTTGAGGGGTACATGATGTTTTCCATGTGTCCCGGCTTAAGAAGTGCCTCCGTGTTCCAACCGAGGAAGCTCCGTTGAAACCCTCGATGTCGAGGAAGATTTGACCTATCGCGAGCACCTGTTGGCGTACTCGATGAGTCCGAGCGAAGGACAAGAAATAAGACCATCAAGTTCCTTAAAGTTCAGTGGTCAAACCATTACGAGGATGAGGCTACTTGGGAAAGAGAAGATCGTCTGCGTGCGGACTATCCATCTTTCTTTACCGAGTGAGCCAAATCTCGGGACGAGATTTCTGTAAGGGGGAGAGATTTTGTAACATCCCAAATGTATAATTAGGGTTAATCAAGTATAATTATATGTGTAGAAATTAAAACTTTTCTCACATCTTGAAAAACCCTAAAATCTCATGTAATTCTTGTCCAAGAGTTGTGTAATCCAAAACACAAAGCTCTTGTTGACCAAAAATCAAACTCATTTTCCAATTATCTTAAATCTTGTGTCAAACATTTGGAATATATTTTCCTTGGTCCCAAAAAACTGATATGGGACCCCTTCTGAAAAATATCATGAGTTATAACACTTGTTGATAATTTTTGGAGGCAAAACAATCCTTTAAACAACCTTCATGAATTTCCTGAGAAAAATGCATTGTATAATAACCTCTGGAAATTTTATGCAAGGTTGATCTCATTGTCAGCAAGCTCCAGTTAAAATTTCATCAAATTTGGAGTTCATTTGCTATCTCAAATAATTCTGCTAAGTTTCAGCTGTTAAAAACTAAATTTAAAAGCCTACACTGTTCCTTGGGCTAGCCATATTCAAAGTTGGTCCAGCCCAACCTGGTCTGCACCTCAGCAGACCTCATCTCCACCTTGATCGGTCGCGGTGTTGGATTTACATCCAAGCCCACGACCTCCTCCATGATCAACACCGCGAGGACCTCCCACCTCATGAGGTCATTGCCGTTGGATCCGTGATCAACGGTCATGACCTCCCCGTGTTAAACCTCAAAGACCTCCTCGAGTTGTAAACCATCGCGGCGAGGTCATCCCATTTGTTGAGGTCGTAGCCGTTGGATCAAATCCAATGACCACGACCTCCTCCTCAACATACTCAACAAAGTCATCCATTTCACGTGAGGTCATAGCCCTTGGATCCAAGATCCATGGCCCTGACCTCCCCTTACTATTAAAACTAAACAAACCTTCCACCTAACCTAGGTCGTAGCCATTGGATCAAATCCAACAGCTCACGACCTCCCCGTGTTATCAAGCACTCACAACCTCCCCCATCTTTTGTTGTGCACCGTTAGATTTAAAATCTACGGTCACGACCTCCTTTTTGTCTCATGCGCACCAGACCTCCCGCGCGCACGGACCTCCTTGATGTCCAGCGCGCATTTATTCATGTCCAAGCGCGTGCGCAAGTTAAGGAGCTGGGTCTGGGACCTCCATGACCTCCTCCAAGGAGATCTGGAGCGTCCAAGACCTCCCCTTGCGCAATCGTGGCCGTCCAGACCTCCCTGGAGGTCTGTGACGTTGAGGACCTCCCTTAGGACCTCCCCTTGGTTATCTCAGCCGTTCATGACCTCCCCGGGTAGATCTTGACCGTCAAGGTCCTCCTCTGGACGATCCGAACCATCGAGGACCTCCTTGAACATCTCGGACCGTCCCAGACCTCCCCTGTGAGGTCTCGACGATGTAGATTTTCCTCGTGGAGATCTTGATAGTTTGGACCTTCCTTTGGAAGATCTCAACCGTTCATGACCTCCCTTTAGATCTGGTCCGTTAGGACCTCCTTCTGTGTTGTGGTCCGCTGATTTTCGCATTCACGGCCCCGACCTCCCTCATCTCGCGCATGTGCGTTGCTAGGAGGTCCAGGACCTCTGGACCTCCTGAGCGCGTGTGCGTTGTTCACCTGGGAGGTCTGAGCCGTTGGATTTAAGATCTGTGGCTCACGTCCTCCCATACCCTTGTGAGTTTTAGGAATTCCAGTGAGGTCTTAGTTAAACTGAAATAAGGTATAGACTTTAGAATTTCATATCTCCTTTGTTTTGATTCCTTTTGAGGTCATTCAAATTGTGTTAGCCCTGTATTGAACTTGACTTTAATCCAAAAATGATTGTAAGTTGAGTTCAGCTCCAGAGCACAGTTTGCCATTAGATTTTAAAACCAACTTTAAAATGTGCACTTAAATCAATACTTAGCTTGTAAAATACATAACTAATGCTCCATAGACTATTTGTGGGTGAGACCAACTTTGTTGGTTTCCTCTCTTAGTGAACTCACTGTGGAAATTAGTTTGAGCATGTTGCTGTTAGGAAATTGAGAACTTGTGCATTATAATTTTGTTCAAGTTCTTGTTGTTGAAAAATTATAGAAAGTGCAATATAGCTCCAAATGAGATGAACTCAATTGTGTTATTCATCTCATGAGGTGCTGGTTTTACAGTAAAATTTTCAGCTTCGCTGCTGTTATAGAAAATGTTGACTCATAATTAAATTAGTGAATAGTGCAGTTTGGTATTTTAATAGGCTGAGCAGAATTGATTTCATCATATCTTTTGCATTGAGAATCCAAATCAATTGGTTCTTGTTGCTAAATTCATGATAAATCATTGTCTTGCTGCTGTAAAATTTTCAGAGAATTTGGAGTTCGTTTGCTGTGCTATCTTTGTTGCCTTTCGTCGTTCTTATCGGTTCTTTATCGCTTTTCCGTTAGAATTCGACATTTGTGGTGATCCCGAGAGCGACCCTCTGCCACAATTTGACCACCAGCAACAAGGCAAGCAGTTTGACCATTTCCATCATTGTCCCATTACTTTAAAGCTTAATACTTTGTTTTACTTCTATGTATGCATGCTACTTTGTGTTAAATGTCGCTAGCGAGCCTATAGTTGCATGATCTGTAGGAATTGTTTATCCTCTACTACCATGAGCCTAGGTTATTTGCTGTGGTGGGAGCTCGTTGGATGAGCTCTTATCGCTTAGTAGTTTCGATGTAAATTGCTTAGACATGCCTAGTTATCGGTAGAAATGGGCGATCATCGACTTAGTCGATGGTCTTGATCACTCAAAAATGATTATTACTCCTATATGTCCAGCACTTGTGCTTTGATAAGTAAAATCAAAAACTGAAAATAAAAGATTGATTTAGACTTGGGCATATTGGATGGATAGCGTGGTTTTTGGATGTGGTGGTATGCCTGGGTCCCTAAGGATCGAGTACTTGGGTCACTAAGCCAAGCGATTTCGCGTACTAACCACGCGAGGGGCATATGGAACCCCTCTTGACTAAGTACTCTAGGAGGTGTTAATTATGAATGAGCTCGGTTGGTGTGTTTTCAAAAACAAATGTATATGTATAGTGTGGGAGGAGCATTAGCTTCGGGAAGGTTGTGATGTCTCCTTCTCCCGTGGGTTGTGCAGCTCGTAATTAGCATTCATCCTTTGGAAAGGTCTCGTAGGACTTAGCCGTGCGGCAAAGACACCTCGGAAGTGTGCGTAAAGGAAAGGCGATCGGCGTGTGGGTGCAGTGGTACACCCCGCAGGATAAAACTATTGAATAGCCTCGCCCTAGGTTATGGACATGCTTGGTAAGGTCGTTCAAGACTAGACTACAACCTTTAATTAAAACTTGACATGGTTGGTATGAGCGGGAGTTCATGCTATTGTTGTGGTGACTTGGGTTAGTCACTTCGTGATTGTTCTTGTTGTTGTTATTATGTTATTATCCCGTTGTTACTTCAACATTTAAAAATGCTTTGTCAAATTGCCTTCAATCTATTATGTTATTGCAAATAAATGTTGCTTTATGCTAAAATGAGTCCAAAGCCTCATCCACTTAAATAAAGCTTGCATGTAGCTATTTATAGTTCGTTATCTCACACGTAAGTCTTATGGAGTACTTTATGTACTCATCTCGCTGTGGTTGTGGCAATTTTGTGGCTTTTGTTGCAGAGGAAGAAGGAGAGCTCCAAGAGCCTCTCTTTTGTGCTACGTGTTGCGCTTTCTTGACGACTAGCTTGGCGGTCGGTACGATGCCTAGGGTTAAGGCACACCGATTGGCTTTGTGTTATAGCCATCTTTATGGCACTTTTGCTTCATTGTTATCTTTTGTATTTATTGCTATTTGGCCTAAGGGCCTCTCTTTTGTAATATCTATTCCATATTAATATTAACTTCTGGTTTGTTGCTTATGTTCTATGTGTTGTATGGAATTGATACATTCTTTTGTTGTGAGGTATGTATACTGCATTCTGGGGAGTATACATCTCTCGAGACCGGGTTTATTTGGTTGATAATACTAGGGTCAATCGGATGACTAAGTATTATGAGCCTAATAAAAATCCGGGTGCTCACAAAGGCCCACCCTTCCGAAATTCCTGAATTTTTTTATGTAATTGCCTCTCCAATATAAGTTGATCTCTCTAACCTTTAATGCTTTTGCTAATGAAAATTGAATAAACTTCCCTCTCTGAATAACATTCTCCTAATTGATATTCGGGGTATTACATTCTACCCCCCTTCAACAGGATTCGGCCCCGAATCCTCACACAGCTTTGCACGAAAGAATAGCCACAACTGAGAACTAACAATAGTAACCACGTACCCGTGGTGAACAAATCCGGATAACGCTTACGCTTGCGAAACTCCATCTCCCAAGTGGCCTCTCTCTCGGACCGAAGAGACCACAGCACAATGACGTAAAATGACGTATGTCCTGACACCCAACCTAGCAATTCTAGGTACACTCTTCAGAAGAGAATCGAAAGTAAGACCCTACTCAAAGGTCAATGTCTTTAACGAAAACTCAAGCTTCGGATCTTCCAGGTGCTCACATGGCTCCAGAATACACCAAATGTTACGTACACCGCATATGGACCCGAGACGGTCCTAGCGATACGCCAACTTTCGAATCTCCGTGACTAGCGAAAACAATCCAATGTACCTTGGGCCAACTTCTCCCTTGGTACTAAAGCACGCAATATGCACAACACACACAGAACACTTGTCGCATTTCTCAATCGATTTTTCGTCTTAATAAGGAGCACCTACTTTAACCAGGAACAAAGGGCCAAGAGCCCAAGGCCCACCCTTCCGAAATTCCTGAATTTTTTTATGTAATTGCCTCTCCAATATAAGTTGATCTCTCTAACCTTTAATGCATTTGCTAACGAAAATTGAATAAACTTCCCTCTCCGAATAACATTCTCCTAATTGATATTCGGGGTATTACATTAATTATACATACTTGATCATCACGTGACCAAGTCTCAAGTATGCTCCCAATGTGCACATGAACAATTACTCTATCTTTCAATAACATGTATAGCAATGGCATCATACATGAATAACACTTAATCATATCTCAAGCATTCACCATCTTTAATCATACATATCACACTATCAACCATGCATAGTTAATATGTATCAAACAAATACTAGCACTCACAACCAAACATTCATAATTATTCCATCAATCAGAGTATTTGCCTCAACCGTGCGAGAATGAACAACGTGAAGAGGGCGCTGCCCCCGAGACCAACCCCAAACCTGAATTAGTTTAGCAAACACTCTAAGATAGCAATACTGGTCCAATAACAAAACTAGAAGTACAAACGAACTTGCTATACTCTCTAGTGCAATCCCAACTCCAACTCCTAAATGTCGACATGTCCCCTCCGTGGACAGTCATAATAAAAAATTCACATCCTTCAGTACAGAAGTCCAAATAGGGTATTCTTGGACTTTCTAGAAAGGTTATCAAATTACCCAACTAAACTTAGTTGGTGAGACGTCCAGATTCGGCCATTTATAGCCCCTACCAAGCTAATTAACAGAACAACTAAATCGCATCAGGTTTCTGGACAGTAATATTATAACCATCATATCTTTTAGTATAATTATCCAAATTTTGTGTTCTTTAGCTTTATGGAAATCTGAGCCAATTATCTACATCTTTAATTATAGTGAGCTCCTCTAATTTTTCATTTAACTATCCGCTTAAGACTTATTACTAAAAACTATTAGGATACCGACATATTTGCATAACAGTGGCACTACGAAATTCATAACGTTTGAACCGCTCGTCCAAATGACGTGATCTAGTACTCTACGGAAAGGTATCGACGTCGCCTACAATTCTCTAAGAGACATCCAGAATGGATTCTGCCGTTAAACTACTCAAAACGCCGGCCACTCCTATCTACTCTAACAGATCTAATTACCGACGAAGTTAAATAATCAATTAATCGACTAATCGCAAGGGGATCGGATATTACCCTTGATAAAACCGCTGTCGAATGCGATGAACATCCCATGAATCCTCTTCTTCCCTTCTCTTCTCCCTTCTCCCCCCCCCTCCTCTTCCTTCCTCTTCCCTTCTTCCTTGGCCGGCAGCAAGGGGTGACATGGCTTGGCCAAGGAGGACGGCATGGAGGAGGCGGCGGCATCAATGGGGAGGGTGTGTTACAGTGCTACAGTAATGGCAGCGGCACTATAGCACGGAATTACTGTAGCAAAATCTAGGGTTTGCCCCCTCCTCCTTTTGTTGGCGGCTGATTTCCTCATGGGCCATGGGCCAGTTTGGCTAATTCCCCCCCCCCCCCTAAGGGCCGGCCACCACCTCCCACCTTTGGGCCAATTACCAATGGGCCTGAGGCCCTAGCCCAGGTAATCCAAATTTCACTATAAACCCCGAATTTAATTATTCGCTCTTTAACTACTTAAAATAAATATTTTCTATTTAGTCCTTCTCCTAATTTAATTATTCTCTCCCGAATATTCTTTCGAATACTTTTGGGGTATTACAGGCATCTCCAATAGTGTTGTCTCCAATAGCCCAACATAGAGCCTAGGATGTTATCAAACCACCTTACAGAATCAATTTACTAACACAATTTCAGCAGCACATTCAATAATAACGAATAGTTCTAATCAATAAGAACTAGCAACGTCTACAAATAGACAAGTTAAAGAATATCACCAATCAACTAATTATGAACTGGCATGGATATTACTCTTACTCAACCAATAACCAAACCAAACGGTTATTGGTACACAATGAGAGCGGATTTTAACAATTAAATCTAAATCATCAAGATTCATCATAACTACGAGGATATAAGTCTAAACAAATTACTCGATTTAATCTATCAAATAGAATTAAATGAATCAATATCTGAGATTTAAAAGCATAAATAGAACCATCCATGATAAAACTTGGCTACCATGATTACAAGTAAATCAACCACCACAAAGGATGGCCACAGTCTGAAACTAAAGGAAATAGCATGAACTTGAAGTTTTTAGATAAAAAAAACTAATTTATTTTCCATGGGTGGTTAAGTGTGAAGTACATCAAAACTACCCCTTCCCATGCATGTCACTGCCTCGAGTGGTACCTAAAAAGAACAACAGCAACAAGCGTGAGTCCACGACTCAGCAAAGTACAACAGTGATAATAAACAAATCATCACGACCAGCAAATGAGGTTAACCAATCCTCATAAGAACATCAGCAAGAAACTATAAATAAAACTCTTATACTTTCATGCAATGCATATGTCAAGAATGTTCTTTCTTCCTTCTTTGCAATTACCGGTAATACAGAGTAGTGCATCCGTCGATGCATACTCAAGCATGTGCCATTAGGCACAGGGACCTCAAGCCCACACTCCACAAGTGTGGGGACCCATGCCTGTCCAATACATCACGGGGACCTCATGCTCGTCCAATGTATGATGGGGACCTCAAAAGAAACAAGGCTTGGCTACAACGTAGTCCAAGAATCAGTAATGAATGCCATGATGCAAATGAACTTCATAATCTCATTCCAACATGAGAGAAAAAGCATTCAGCAACAATAGCATAGATATAAACTCATAAGTAAACCATGGCATTTTATCATGAATACTGCATCCAATTCATTCTACACTGTTTGCACTTGCCTCAACCGCGAGACGGATGACGACGACGGGAAGACTTTAACCCCGGTGCTCACCACCATATAGTAGCCGTAAAGTATACTAAGTATACCATTCAAAAGTGTACATCATAGCAATAGAACAAAATGAAATCAATCGCTCCTAATCGCAACCCAAAACTTAACCGATAAACTCCCAAATCCCAATCTGTCTAAACAAACAGCTATCAAAGGAAAATACATAACTTTTGATTCAAAACTCCAAAAGTCATGAATCTAAATTTCCTAGAATATACACAATCATAGCTACAACTTCTCAGGTGACTGAAAGATCAAATTATGCCATATACGCCTTTATTTTTAACCCCGAAGACCGTTCTGTCATTTTCGGTACTACTGATTTGGGAATTTCGTAACTTTTATTTGGTACATCCAAACCCACTGTTCTAAGACTCTCTGGAAACTATAGAAAACTATCTTCCTTAATAAATTTATTACAATTATCCCCACTATGCAACAAAGGTTGCTAACAGCCTAGTCTTTCTCTACTATCCACAACAGAACAACAGACTACAATATTAACTTCAAAAATTCACATCTTTTGTTCTAAATGTCCAAAAATTATGAACTTGATCTTCCTGGAAACATCATAAAGTTACCTACATAACACAAGGAGATCAACCGACCAAATTCATCGACCTCTAAATCCTAATTCGTAGAATTACGTTCTCTGCCCGAATCCAGAGACTAAATAAGCACCCAGACTTGCAAAATTCATAACTAATTCATTATCCAACCAAAAATTATGAATTAATACTTTCCATAAATCTAATGAAATTATATACCTATCTCTAGGAGACACAAAACCCTAATTTTGCACTAAACTAATCCAAAACTACAGATTAACAGGACTATAGATTACCCGATCTAGTGCACGAATCTCTACCGACAGGAAAGACTGAACACAAAAGAGGATAAAATTGATTGCTACCCATGGAAAATGAGATAACGAATGTGGAGACCCAGCGAGGATCCTTTCTTTCCTTCCTCTTTTCCTTCTCTCCTTCTTCTTCCATTCTCTTTCTTGGCCAGCAGCACCCGAAGGAGGCTTCTCCCTTCCTCCTTCTTCATGGCCGGCAGCAAAGGCTAGGGGTGGAGGTACTGTTTCATCAGGCAATACTGTAGCATGGCGGCAAACTGTAGCAGTGGTACGGTAGCTCCCCCTAGGGTTCCCCCTCTCTTTCTTTAGTTGGGGACCTGTAATACCTCAAAAGTAATTATAAAGGATTTCGAGAGGGAAACAAATAATCGGGAGAGAATTAATTGGAGTTAAGGGAATGACTGTTTAGAAGTCGATTTAGGGGACGAACCCTTTGGGAATTATTCAATTAAGCAGCCAACGAGGGGGGGTTTCGCATTTGTTAGACAACCTAGGCCTCGGGCTATCGCTCGGAGGCCCATCAGTGGGCTGGCCGAATTGGCCCATGGGGGGCCAAGGCTTTGGTGGGAGGGGGGCGGCTCAAACCCTAATCCCCCTCCCCACTCCCAAGCCGCCCCACCCCTTTGGCTGCCGCCCAACCAGCACCTCCCCTGCGCCTCCACCCCTCCTATTCCCCTCCCCAAGGCGCCTCATCTTCCCTAGGAGCCGACCTGCCATTGATGCCCTTCAAGCTTCCTACTGCTGGCCGCGTGGAAGGAGAAGAGGCTGTGGTGTGGTGGCCGGCCAAGGAGGAAAGAAGAGAAGGGGGGAGGAGGGAAAGGAGGGGAGACCACCAGCGGGTGTTCGTGATCTTCGGCAGCTCGTCGTAGGTAACCTTCGTTCCCCATGGATTAGATGTTTAATTAGTTGTTTAGCAATGTCGGTTGTTTAGATCCCATTTTGTCCAGTAGATTGAATGGCAGTTTTGATGTCTTTAGAGGCAGAATCCGTGGATCCCATCTCTTAGAGATAGTTGGGTTGTGTCCTTAGCTTTCCCTGGCTGCCAAGAACGCCCAAATCCTATTAACGATTAGCAAGATTTGATTTTTCTAGTGTCGCTGTCCTGATAATCTGTCAGCATTCTGTCAGTTTGTAGAAAATTGGGTTAAGCCATTAGTTAAAGAAGGAATTAGAGGATCTCGATATAACAAAAAATGTAGGTAATTTCTATACCTTTCCAGAAAGCTAAAGAACGCAAGGTTTGGACACTCGTAGCAAATGTTATGGTGGTTTTAGTGTACTATCTAGAGAACCCGATGTGAAAATTGTTGTTTTCTAAATTGGCTTGGTAGGGGTTTTAGATGCCAGAATAAGAAGGAGCTCTCAACTAGGTTTAGTTTGGAAATTTAATTACCTTTCCATAAAGTCCAAGAACACCTTATTTGGACCCATGTAGTGAAAGTTATGGATTTTAGAAGTTGACTGTCCACCGAGGGGATAGATCAACGTTTAGGATTTGGGGTTGGGATCGAGTTAGACGCTTTTGCGAGTTAGTGATTGTGGTTGTATACTTTGTTTTGGTCCGCTACTGCCATCTTAGCGTGCGTTATAATTATTACTCAGGTGGTGGACTGGTCCCGGGGGCAGCACCTTCTGCGCGTCCCTCATTCTCTCGCGGTTAAGGCAAGTATAATGATGGTTATAATATATATTGCTGAATGGCAATGTTTGATATATATTATGAGAAATTGTGTGTGCATGAGTTGTGATGTTGGCATAGTTGGTAATGTTCATGGTTGCTAGAGATATGAGTTATGTGTTAATCATGGATGTTTGATAGTTGTGAAGTCTATGTTTATGAGCTTTGTAGTATGAATAGGATATTCATATGCAATGTTGTTGCGGATGCGTGTTTGTATTAATTTGAGAATTCATACATATGCATCATGTTGGCTTATTGAAGACTTGGTCATGTGATGACCAAGCAACTCTTGAGGTCCCCGTCATGTTGATGACGGGCTAAAGGTCCCCATGCTTGTAAAGCATGGGCTTTGGTCCCCATCCTTGCTGAGTATGGGCAATGGTCCCTGTGCCAGATGGCACAGGCATGGGTGTGCATCGACGGATGCACACTTTGCATTACCAGTAAAATGCAAAAGTGAAAGAGAAGGAAAAGGATCATTTTGAGCATATTGCATAGCACATGCGTGTAAGGTGATTGATATGTGGTTTTGTGAAGTATAGTTGATGATTTACATGCTTGTATGTTGTTGATGCCATTTATTATATTTGCTGAGTCTTGGACTCACCTCTTGTTGTTTGTTGTGTTTTAGGTACTTTTACGAGATCGACATGCATGGGGGAAAAGAAGTATTAGACTTCTTGCACTTCTGCACGAACTACCCATCATAGAATGAAAGGAAAATTAACTAGGAGATGAATGAACTGTTCAAAGTACTCTTCTTGATTATTGCTTGCTTGGAGTAATCTGTAATAAATGAATAGACGTTTTGGATGCACATGATCTATTCATTAGATGTTTAGTTGCTATGGATGTCTTAGTAACGAATAGCCAGTTTTGATTATATCTTTTTCATTATGCAATTTGGATTATCTTTCTATGTTATAACTGCCTGTTGGAACCTCCGGTATAGGTAACTATACAAAGGAGGTTCTGCCAAAATTTTGTAGGGTGTTTTAGTTTAATGACATTTAATTTAATTAATTTAGTAGCATCCCAGGCCTTTGTTTGGCTGGGGTGTTACAGTTGGTATCAGAGCAGGCTGTAGGTCCGTAGTTAATGAAACATTAATTTTGACACACTAAGCACAGTATGTGTGCTTAATGTTTGATTTTTGTGCTTGTTTGTGATGTTTAGAGATGGCAAGGGGTAGAGGCCGTGGCCGTGGTCGTGGCCGGCAGGGTGCCGTACGAGGCTGGGCAATGCCTCCGCCTGAAGTTCAGAGCTTTGTAGGTGGAGAGGCTAGTTCTGAGGGATCAGAAGAAGAGGATGCCTCAGCAGTTCAGGGAAGTGAGGCGCCACCAGCTGCACCCGCAGCCGCTCCTTTGGCGGCTTCTGCGGCGGTACCGGCGGTGGGTGCTATGGGACTGCATCAGTGGAATGCTTTGAGGCTAGACACCTTTGATGGGTTGGGCACGCCAGTTGATGCCGCTAACTGGTTGCGTCACATAGAGAGGCATTTGGGAGCGTTGGGATTGACTTCAGAGCTGAGGGTTCAGTTCGTGGCCTTTCAACTGAAGGGGTAACCGGATCTCTGGTGGGAAGGAGTCCTATCAGCTAGAACCGTTGCCCATGGACCAGCAACTTGGGAACTGTTTGTGGAGTAGTTCAGGAGGAGGTTTTATCCTGCCTCATTCGTGGAGAGGATGGAGGTATCATTGAACAGTTTCAAGCAGGGGAAGATGTTGGTGACAGAGTACGAAGTGGGTTTCAATAATTTAATCCGCTTCGTTCCAGCTGTGGCTACCAATGAGGCGGAGAAGGCTAAGAGGTTTCGCAAAGGGCTCAGGCAGGAATTTCGTCAATTATTGGGGGCATTGGAGCTGCGTGATTTTAGCTCCCTGGTAGAGTAGGCCAGCGGCATGGAGCTAGAGATGCAGCTTGGGGAAGATTTGCAAGGTACAGGAGGTACCATGGTTCCTGAGGGTGCTGGTGGTAGTCAAAAGAAGGGTTTCGGAGGAGGAAGTGGGTCGTCCCTGAAGCCTGTTTCCAAGAAGTTCAAGGGCTCGTAGAATTCCTTCAAGTCCAGGTTCACAAAGCCACAGTCATCCTCCACTTTTTGACCGTCAACGAGTGCTCCTATGATGCGTCCGGTCCCAGGGCAAGGTATGAAGTGCTTCAAGTGTGGTAATGAACATCGTGCTGCAGAGTGTACCTGGTCGGGTGCTTGTCGCCACTGTGGTCAGGAGGGCCACAAGGCGTTGGTTTGTAAGTGGAATCCTAACAGTATTATCAAATGGGAGCCAATTCAAGCATCAGCACCAGCGCCAGCTGCCTCCTCTCGAGGGTCTGTGCAGATGCTAGCAGCTACACCTACTCAGTCTTGGATGCAGCCTCAGCCCTACTACCCTACTCCTGGAGGGATCCCACCACCAGGGTATTTTTGGCCGCCTACTCCCGCAGCACCATTTCCAGTTGCGGCACCTTCAACTCCTCCTACAGTTGCTGCACCACCATACCAGGGTGCTGGGGCTTCCGCCGACCCAGCGTCAGTTGCTTATGCCATGCCGAATGCTGAGTCGGTGGGTCGACCCGATGTGGTGACAGGTACGCTCCTTGTGGACTCAGTGGAGGCCTTTGCTTTATTTGATTCTGGCACTACTTTCTCTTTTGCGTCACTAGAGTTTGCTAGCAGAGCACATTTGAGTATGCAGTCTATAGCTCAGTCGGTTCTAGTTAATTCTTCTAGAAGAATTCTTTCTAGTTCCACAGTCTGTCCCGGTTGTGTGATCTCTCTAGATGGGGAACACTTTATTGCTAATCTAATGGTTATGAAGATGGAACCGTTTGACGTTATTTTGGGTATGGATTGGTTGCATAGTTACCGTGCTGTCATATCATGCTTTTGGAAGACAGTAACTCTGCAAGCTCCGTCTGGGCAGGAGATAATTTTTCAAGGTAGTGCCCCTTCTTACTCACTTTGTGTGCTGGCTAGTTTGTTTCCTGGTAGTCGAGCAGCAAAGAGTGGATTTCTCTTATCCTTGGTAGAGAAGCTGAGTTCATCGTTGACTGCCGCAGGTATTCCAGTGGTTCAGGAGTTTCTGGACGTATTTCCAGCAGATCTGCCAGGGATGCCTCCACCTCGCCTAGTGGAGTTCAGGATTGATTTAGTACCCGGCGCTCGACCGGTTTCCATGACCCCATACTGTCTGGCACGTCCTTTTCAGGAGGAATTAAAGAAGCAGTTAGACGATCTAAAGGCGAAAGATCTTATTCGCCCAGTGTGTCTCCGTGGGGAGCCCCTGTGCTATTTACCAAGAAGAAGGATGGTAGTTGGCGCATGTGTATTGATTATCGTGCCCTCAACCAGCTGACCATTAAGAATAAATATCCATTGCCACGCATTGAAGATTTATTTGATCAGTTGAGGGGGGCAAAGGTATTTTCAAAGATTGATCTCTAGTCGGGATACAATCAGATTCCTGTCCGAAAGGAGGATATTGAGAAAACGGTGTTCTCCACAAGGTATGGGCATTTTGAATTTAAAGTTATGTCTTTTGGACTAACGAATGCCCCTGCTGCTTTCATGGAGACAATGAACAGGATGCTGCATGAGTATCTGGATGATTTTGTTGTCGTCTTTATTGATGATATTTTGATCTATTCAAAGACTGAAGCAGATCATGGGCGTCATCTGAGGTTGGTGTTGGAGACGCTAAGAGAGAATAGGTTTTATGCCAAGCTGAAGAAGTGCGAGTTCTGGATGTCTGAGGTGGGATTCTTGGGGCATGTTTCAATGATAAGGGAATATCAGTTGATCCAAGTAAGATTTCCACAGTAGTAGAATGGGGAAGGCCGACCAACTTCAAAGAAGTGAGAAGCTTCCTTGGAATGGCAGGTTATTATCAGCGATTCGTGTAGGATTTCTCCATCATTGCCAAGCCTTTATCCAGGCTCACTCAGAAGGATGTGAAGTTTCGATGGGATGATGATTGTGAATGCAGTTTTCAAACTTTGAAAGAAAGGCTGGTGACTGCTCCTGTTCTCACTGTTCCTGAGCCCGGGAAGCGTTTCACAGTTTACTCCGACGCTTCTCGAGTTGGTTTGGGTTGTGTGCTCATGCAAGATGGTAAGGTTCTGGCTTACACCTCTAGACAGCTGAAGAAGCATGAGCAGAACTACCCAACACATGATTTGGAGTTGGCTGCAGTAGTGTTCACTTTTGAAGCTTTGGAGACACTATCTGTATGGTGAATCTTGTGATGTCTTTACTGATCACAAAAGCCTTAAGTACATTTTTACATAGAAGGATCTAAATTTGAGGCAACGCAGATGGTTGGAGCTGATCGAGGATTACGACCTCATGATTCAGTACCACCCCAGCAAGGCCAATGTGGTGGCTGATGCTCTTAGTCACAAGGCGAAGCCTGCTACCCTGGATTGCTTAATTGCTGATTTTGATCGCATGGGAATATCTTACTGCTATGTAGGCACGGCTCATGTCGAAACACAGTTAATCTTAGAGTCAGCCATTCCAGAGCGGGTGCGGGAGGCACAACAGAATGACCAATTATTGCAGAGGGTCAGAAAGCGTCTGGATATGGGCAAGGAAGGGGATTTCAATTTGGATGGGTCTGGAGCATTGCGATTTAAGGGTCGCCTTTGTGTGCTGCAGAAGGCGGAGGTTAAGAATGATACCTTGAGGGAGGCACATCGCACCCTGTATACTGTTCATCCGGGTGAGACGAAGATGTACCGTGATCTGAAGCAGAATTTCTGGTGGAAAAGAATGAAAGTGGATATTGCTAATTATGTAGCCTCTTGTGGCATTTGTCAGCAAGTGAAGGCAGAACATAAGCGTCCCACAGGGTTATTGCAGCCTTTGGAAGTCCCTCAATGGCCTTAGGATGATATCTCTATGGACTTTGTAGTTGCATTACCTCGATCGCCGCGAGGAAAGGATGTAGTTTGGGTGATAGTGGATCGATTCAGCAAATCGGCGCTCTTTATTCCTATCCGCACGACCAACTCAGCGAGCGACTTGGCTCTTATCTATGTGCGGGAGATTGTGAGATTGTATGGTGTGCCAAAGACCATCATTTCTGACAGAGATGACAAGTTTGTATCCAAGTTTTGGGAGAGTTTGCAGAGTGCACTGGGCACCCAGCTCCGTTTGAGTACAGCCTTTCATCCACAGATAGTTGGACAATCAGAGCACACCATTCAGACCTTGGAGAACATGTTGCGGTCCTGTGTTCTGTCCTGGAAGGGTAGTTGGGAGGACCAGTTGCCATTGGCAGAATTTGCTTACAATAATAGCTACCATTCAAGTATTAAAGCCGCACCGTTCGAGGTTTTGTGTGGGCGAAAATACAGGTCACCCCTTTGCTGGGAAGCGGTGGGTGAGAAGGCAGTCTTGGGCCCAGATTGGGTCCAAAAGATAGTTGAACGAGTGGCCTTGGTGAGACAGAATCTGTTAGCAGCCTAGAGTAGGCAGAAAAGTTATGCAGATGTGAGGAGAAGGGATTTGGAATTTGAGGTGGAGATCAAGTGCTCTTGAGAGTATCTCCCACAAAAGGTGTGGTGAGATTCGGTACCAAAGGGAAGCTTAGCTCGAGGTATGTTGGGCCTTTCACGATTTTGGCTCGGATTGGGAAGTTGGCATACCGCTTGGACCTTCTAGAGTCTATGCGAGGAGTGCATAACGTTTTTCATGTATCTATGTTGAGGAAGTACCTGCGAGATCCGGAGCATCACGTTTCACTAGAACCTCTAACCATTGAGTAGGATCTGTCCTTTGAGTCCAAGCCAGTGCAAATTCTGGAAAGATCGGAAAAAGCGTTGAGGAACAAAACTTTAAAGTACGTCAAGGTGCTTTGGTTGCAGTAGACAGAGAGAGAGGCCACCTGGAAATTGGAGTCTCGCATGCGCGAGCAATATCCAGAGTTATTCACAGCAGGTACGTGTTAATGTTGTTCAGTTTTAGCTGTGATTATACTTTGGTATAAGTATGGCTAGAATTCGGGGTCGAATTCAGTTTAAGGGGGGTAGAATGTAATACCTCAAAAGTAATTCTAAAGGATTTCAAGAGAGAAACAAATAATCGGGAGAGAATTAATTGGAGTTAAGGGAATGACTGTTTCAAAGTCGATTTAGGGGACGAACCCTTTGGGAATTATTCAATTAAGCAGCCAACGAGGGGGTTTCAGATTTGTGGACAACTTTGGGCCTCGGGCCGCCGCCGAGGCCCATCGCTGGGCTGGCCGAATTGGCCCATGGGGGGGCGGCCAAGGCTTTGGTGGGAGGGGGGCGGCTCAAACCCTAATCCCCCTCCCCACTCCCAAGCCGCCCCACCCCTTTGGCTGCCGCCCTAACCAGCACCTCCCCTGCGCCTCCACCCCTCCTATTCCCCTCCCCAAGGCGCCTCATCTTCCCTAGGAGCCGACCTGCCATTGATGCCCTTCAAGCTTCCTACTGCTGGCCGCGTGGAAGGAGAAGAGGCTGTGGTGTGGTGGCCAGCCGGAGGAAAGAAGAGAAGGGGGGAGGAGGGAAAGGAGGGGAGACCACCAGCGGGTGTTCGTGATCTTCGGCAGCTCGTTGTAGGTAACCTTCGTTCCCCATGGATTAGATGTTTAATTACTTGTTTAGCAATATCGGTTGTTTAGATCCCATTCTGTCCAGTAGATTGAACGGCGGTTTTGATGTCTTTAGAGGCAGAATCCGTGGATCCCATCTCTTAGAGATAGTTGGGTTGTGTCCTTAGCTTTCCGCGGCCGCCAAGAACGCCCAAATCCTATTAACGATTAGCGAGATTTGATTTTTCTAGTGTCGCTGTCCAGATAATCTGTCAGCATTCTATCAGTTTGTAGAAAACTGGGTTACGCCATTAGTTAAAGAAGGAATTAGAGGATCTTGATATAACGAAAAAATGTAGGTAATTTCCATACCTTTCCAGAAAGCTAAAGAACGCAAGGTTTGGACACACGTAGCAAAAGTTATGGTGGTTTTAGTGTACTGTGCAGTGAACCCGACGTGAAAATTGTTGTTTTCTAAATTGGCTTGGTAGGGGTTTTATATTCCAGAATCAAAAGGACCTCTCAACTAGGTTTAGTTGGAAAATTTAATTACCTTTCCATAAAGTCCCAGAACACCTTATTTGGACCCCTGTAGTGAAAGTTATGGATTTTAGAAGTTGACTGTCCACCGAGGGGACAGATCGATGTTTAGGATTTGGGGTTGGGATCGAGTTAGACGCTTTTGCGAGTCAGTGATTGTGGTTGTATACTTTGTTTTGGTCCGCTACTGCCATCTTAGCGTGCATTATAATTATTACTCAGGTGGTGGACTGGTCCCGGGGGCAGCACCTTCTGCGCGTCCCTCATTCTCTCGCCGTTAAGGCAAGTATAATGATGGTTATAATATATATTGCTGAATGGCAATGTTTGATATATATTATGAGAAATTGTGTGTGCATGAGTTGTGATGTTGGCATAGTTGGTAATGTTCATGGTTGCTAGAGATATGAGTTATGTGTTAATCATGAATGTTTGATAGTTGTGAAGTCTATGTTTATGAGCTTTGTAGTATGAATAGGATATTCATATGAAATGTTGTTGCGGATGCGTGTTTGTATTAATTTGAGAATTCATACATATGCATCATGTTGGCTTATTGAAGACTTGGTCATGTGATGACCAAGCAACTCTTGAGGTCCCCGTCATGTTGATGACGGGCTAAAGGTCCCCATGCTTGTAAAGCATGGGCTTTGGTCCCCATCCTTGCTGAGTATGGGCAATGGTCCCTGTGCCAGATGGCACAGGCATAGGTGTGCATCGACGGATGCACACTTTGCATTACCAGTAAAATGCAAAAGTGAAAGAGAAGGAAAAGGATCATTTTGAGCATATTGCATAGCACGTGCGTGTAAGGTGATTGATATGTGGTTTTGTGAAGTATAGTTGACGATTTACATGCTTGTATGTTGTTAATGCCATTTATTATATTTGATGAGTCTTGGACTCACCTCTTGTTGTTTGTTGTGTTTTAGGTACTTTTACGAGATCGGCATGCATGGGGGAAAAGAAGAATTAGACTTCTTGCACTTTTGCACGAACTACCCATCATGGAATGAAAGGAAAATTAACTAGGAGATGAATGAACTATTCAAAGTACTCTTCTTGATTATTGCTTGCTTGGAGTAATCTGTAATAAATGAATAGACGTTTTGGATGCACATGATCTATTCATTAGATGTTTAGTTGCTATGGATGTCTTAGTAACGAATAGCCAGTTTTGATTATATCTTTTTCATTATGCAATTTGGATTATCTTTCTATGTTATAATCGTCGTTGAACCTCCCAGATAGGTAACTATACAAAGGAGGTTTTCTTTAAATTTTGTAGGGTGTTTTAGTTTAATTACGTTTAATTTAATTAATTTAGTAGCATCCCAGGCCTTTGTTTGGCTGGAGTGTTACAGGGCCGGCTTCCCCGTGGGCCATGGGCCACTATTGCTACTTTCCCCCGCTTGACTATGGGCTGTGTAGCCCATTCCTCTCTCAATTCCGAATTTTCTCTTTTAGTTCTCTTAATTTCCTCTCTAATTTTTTTTATTGCATCCACTAACAACAAACAGGATATTACATGCTACCCCCCTTAAAAAAGAATTCGACCCCGAATTCTACTTCTCGTTCTACTTGAAAGAACAACACAACTGAAATAAACAACCAATAACATGCACCCGACGTGCACAGTTCAGGATACCGCTCTCGCATGCGAGACTCCAACTCACAAGTTTATTCCCTTTCGGACTTATGGGACCATGTCACCTTGATAGATATCAACATCTTATACCTCAACACATGTCTCGACCCTTTTCAAGTACACTCAACGGACGAGACTCGAAGGTAAGGTTTTACTCGCTGGTCAATGGCCCTAACGAAATCTCACACTCCAAATCTCTCAAGTACTCTCTCGACACCGGGTCATACAAAACGATGTGTACCCCCGCAACCTCCAGAAACAAACCAATGTACCTTGGACCAACCTTCCCTTTGGTACCAAACCATACAACCTGCACAGCACATGGAACTCTTGTTCTATTTCTCAATCGATTTCTTTATCTTAACAAGGAGCACCTCCTTTAGCCAGGAACACACAGCAAAACTTGCTTTAAACATCTCTTTTATAACCAGAACCCAATTGAAAATAACGGATTCTCATCGCAACCACGAAATGGAAACTTTACACCAAAAAGGGTCAAACTCAAAAGCGAAGATTCATCATGAAATCCCTTCCGCTTTCCAAGTAGACAGTTTACAATTAAACACCTCATAAGCCAAAAGAGAAACCGCTCAAACACCAAATCAAATACTTCCTTTCTTCTTTCTGAACTGATAAGGTCCACACATGCCATCATAAATCCAAGCTCAATTTGCGAAAGACATCCGTCAAAAACACATAGCTCAAACACAAATCAAGAAAACCTTTCACTACTTGAGGAACATTCTTTTATCTATTTCTCTTTTAGGAATAAAATTTCTCTCAAACTTTGTAATTCCAATTCATCGCATACCACGCTGGCTCATATCTCTTAAGTTGGCATCCTCAAAACTATGATCAAACCAAAACACTTCATCCACACCTTTGTAGAGAAGCTCTATTGACCCCCACTAAAACACTCTAGACAACTCTTTCTACCGATGAAATTAATTTGACAGATGTCACCCAATGCATCTCAAAATAGATCTCACACAATCATATCACCTCAAATTTTTAAAGATAAACAACTCAGAATTCTCAGTACACACACCCATGTACTACATCAAAAAAAGTTCTATCAATGATCATCCCACTGCTCAGAATACGCCCTTATTCTATTTTCTCTACACACAATCATTGGACAACCAAAGTTCTAGCATAAAAAAAAATGCAAAGCCCAAATTTAATCTCCAAGACTTCTACAACGAACTTCTCATATAACAGATAGGGAAATCGTCCTCAGATTAAACCTCTAAAATTCCAACAATTCCAACATAATCACTCATTAATATCATCATGAATCACTCATGCAACCTCGCAATACTACCCAATTGCGTTACTTCATAAAATTGATCAAGATTTTCATACTTTCGATAATTCCCAACATTTCAACATAAACTAAGGTTCTGGGTTTACACTTTACCATAGGTTCTACTTAGTTGTAACACCAATCAGTTTTATTTCAACGACAATCATTCCTTTTGAATCAAATTTTCTCCAAGGATTATAGATCAAAACCAATACATCTTCTACTACTTCTCCAATAGCTTGGTATCAAAATCTCACCACTACATGTACTTGACCACCATCAAACAGCTGCCAGATTATGCTTTATAAACCTTTACAACACAAATCTGTTGATCCTTTCTCAAAAGGAAGAGGCAAACATGGACAAGTTTCGGCACACAAGAAAACGTTGCTCCTCACAGTGAGCACGAGACCAAAAGAAATAATCCAATAGCGATAATCTTAGAAAACAAAAGATGATATCACAGTTGAGGGCACACACCCCTCAAAAAGAGATTAGCAAATTTCAACCAATAAGAATAAGACATTGCTATTGAAATTCGACAACTCTTGTGCGAAAAAAGCAGAAAGTTTAGGCACGTTTTAATTAAACCGCAAGTTACAAAACTTGACTTCAATCCTTAAATACTCCTACTACAATCTTTCCTTTAACACAGAAAATAATCATTTGACTACAACAATACTTTGCCATCTCGAACAAGATAAGTTCTTAAGAACAAACCACAAGAACCACTTAAAAACCAATAAAATCTTTCAACACGCCATTTTGCTCGGAACGGTTTTAACTACCACATAAATCATGAGATCCAAATGATCTCAACTGCAAAACTTGAAACATTTTCATTTACGGAATATCACAAAAAGCAAGCAAATTGTTCTCCTCTTAAAGGAATCAACATCACCCTCACAACCATATACTGTTAATCTTTCTAACATCATATAATGTACTCTTGGCATGAACCAACAAACCTTACTATACCATCATCAACCTTTCCAAGAGAAGCACAATAACTTATTTCTTTTTTTTCTCTAATAGGTTGCAGTACTGAACTTAGTCAAGAGAATATCTAATGCACAATCCACACTATCAAAGTAAACCATCTTTTAACAAGGGCATGCTGCCCAGGTCACCCTCGTAAAACACACATATATAGATCACCCTTAAATTCCAATCATTAACCTATTAGCAATGCTCAACATCAATTTAGTGCACACCAATTCCAATCTAACGGTCATCATAGACATTTAATGATTATTCAGTCATAGAAGAATTTATGATCATTTCTCTATTTGCATTCCCACTAGCAAATATAAGGTCATCAAGCAGCAAATTAAAGAAAGCTTCCAGATTATTATCCACTAAGACAACAGGCAAATACATCCTTACCTCTTCCTTCCTACACAATTAAATTAATCCATTGAGATCAAGTAATCCAACAGGTTTAGCAAACTAAATAATTTTAATGATCAACCTTCTCATCAAACACATACTATTATCCTACCACTCCACCACCATGTAAACATAGATCCCAATCACATCCCATCAGTTCACCTCTTAGGGATGCTCAACACCATACTTCGATACATAATAATTGCACCTAACATTTACATATGATCAGTATATATCCATAAAAGATAACTCCAAGGTTAATAGCCATTAAGACAATAATCTAACACCTTCTGGACTTAACCATCTCAAAGGGTTAGACTAACACGTTGAGTCCCGCAAATCCAATCTACCCAAAAAGCTTACCAAATTTATCACACATAGTGATCAAACTAGTTCTTCAATGTTCCATACTTTTATAACCCTTCTGACTCCATTTAGGTATGGACATTCTCTTAGTCACTACTCATCAGGTAATTACTTTATGACAACATCAAGTTAATCAACTTCAACACCAAGGATCTGGGTTAACACTAATCATGCAACATGCTATAGATCTGACTTGATAACTCATACCTTAACAATGAACTTTTATGTTTACCACCTCTCGCTTAAACATAACAAGACATCACAAAAGGATTTTATTCTTTTCATAACACAGGGCATTCAAGAAGCTGCACTCGAAATAATCCAAAAGAAATACATAAAGCTAAGGCTTCCACATGTTAAAGAACTTGCAAAATAAAGCTTCCATTAACCAAAATACCAAGCGATTAAACGAGTCGTGTTTCCCAACAAGAAGGACAGAACTTACAAATAAAAGATCAATCTTATAAATCAACTATGTTTATAAGCAGTAAAACAACTCGTCATTTGGGAGAACAAATGTTTGCTTTAAGAAACCAATAAAGACGATGAACTCCCATCAACTGTAATGAACCACTAATCCAAGAAAACTCATCCACCATATCTGAACAAGAATAACCATTCCAAACTCAAAGAAGACAATAACCTTCCCAAAGAAACTCATACTCAACACCTGAAACTAGATGACTCGAGGTAAACACACCATTATTCTCATACCCCAACCGGTGGTGCAACCTGGCAACCCAAGGCTACAACCACGACCTAAACCTCTCGTCATCTACTGTCATCACACAGAATAATCATATAGGCAAATCATAAGCATTCACACTCATTTCATATTAGCAATGGTCAATGTGATTGAGTATGTTTGAATCTTGGTCAATTAGTCAGAGTATTGCGAATGGGTGTATTGTGGTTGTGTAACTGAATTGAATTGGCGTGGTTTAGAGGAGGTTTAAGATTGGTGAAATAAATCGCCTTGGGGCGGTTACTTGTTTAGTGAGGAATGTTGATAATAATAATTGAGATTATTATTGAGCTATGTGAAGTTTTAGTAAGCAAATTTAAGGATTTCCTATCAATTATACCAGAAATTCATGGTAGGAGACTTGGAGGTTGAATTTGGGCTTTGCAGTTTTATGCTAGGACTTTGTAGACCCAATATTATGTGTAGAGGTAGATGAACAGAAGTGAATTTTGAAAAGTGTGTTGATCTTTGATAGAATCCTTTGGATACAGTAAATGAGTGTGAATGTGGTGAAGTTTGAGAAAAAGGTTGTATTCTCGGATAATGAAATATTCTCTTGGTTTGTATTTGAGCTTTATCTCTATGACAGATGCCAATTATAAATTGAGTTGATTCTTCTTGGTATACGTGATTCTTTTTTGTTAAGACAAAGAAAGGAGGTTGTTTTGGGAATTCGATTGATTTCGCCTTTGGCTTATGTGATGTTCATTGGCAAACTGCCTACTTGGAAAGTGGAAGAGTTTCATGATGAATCTTTTGGTTTTGGATTGAACTCTTTTAGTGGGGCAGTTGGTAATGCGTGTCTGTGATGAGAATCCTTTATTTTTTTAGTTGGGTTCTATTTTTTTTAAAGAGTTTGTTTAAAATGAGTTCTGTTGTGCGTCCTTGGTCAAAGGAGGTGCTCATTATTAAAGTGAAGATATCGAGTGATACCAGGAACAAGATTTGTGTGTGTTTTGTGCAGGTTGTGTGGTTTGGTATCAAAGGGAATTTTGGCCCAAGGTACATTGGTTGTTTCTGAAAGTTGCGGAGATTTGGGTGATAGCGTATCACTATGTAATATCCCGAATTTAATTTAGAGAGAATTAAGTCAGGAAAAGGTTTTCAGTATAAATTTCAGTTTTGGAAGGGGGTTTAAAGAGGTGGGCCTCTGGCCCAGGATACCTTCGCCTTGTGGTGGGCCTAGCAGCCCAAGAGGGGAGGCGCCATGGGCCTAAAGCCCATGCGCCCCACCCCTTTAACCCTAAGCTTTGGCATTTTTTTCCCTAGCTCCCTTGGCTGCCCCAAAACCCGCCTCCTCCAAACCCCAAAACTGCCGCCTCCAAATCCTCAAGCCAACGCCTCCAAGTCTGGCGGCGCCTGGCTCCATCTCCTCCTGGCGCCCTTCTTCTTTGTGTGCGCCCTCCAAGGTCTTCTCCAAGCCGCCTCTCCCTGCCCTCACCTCCAGCCGAGTCTCCCTTTTGGTGCTGTCCCTTGGTGGCCGCCCAAGAGGAGGAAGGAAGAAGGTGGAAGGGGAGGCTCTTCGGGAGCTCGTTCATCATCTTCCTGGGTTCTTCAAGGGTAATGGTTGTCATTCTTAGCTGTTGATTGGTTGGTTAATGCGAGTTGGATCAGATCTGATTGGGTCAAATTATTTCTGCTGTAATTCTATTCTGTCCAGAAGATTACGTGGTTAATTTCGAGTTTTTAGAGGCAGAATTCGAGATGCCCATCTCTCAGAGATAGTTATATAATATTTTTAGCTTTCCGTGGCCATCAAGAACACCTAATTCCGACATACAGATCAAAAGTTATGGTAGTTTCAATCCTGCTGCCCAGAATTCTAACGAGATGGATCTGTTAATTTGTCTTTTGAGTTATGTTGGTGTTAGAGGCAAATTCAGGGTTTCCACCCAACTAAATTGTTTTAGCAAACTTCGTAACCTTTCCAAAATGCCAAAGAATGCCCCAATCGGAGTTGTAGATCAAGAGTTACGCTATTTTCTTTTCTGCTGTACGTTTCGTCGGGACAGAACCTGTCTTTCACGTTCAGCTGCCTGTTAGTATATTTCCTTGACTGATTTGGGTTATCTCCCCAACTAGGTTTTCGTAGATATGGTTGTTAAGTTTCTCTAGGAACTGGGCTCACCTCGTTCTAAGTCCCAGGTTAATAGTTATGGTCTTTTTCGTGCCGCTGTCCAGATTCACTTATGCGTTGGTGTTGTCCGTGTTACACAAGGTCTATTAGTTAACTCTTGGGTGTTTGGGGATGCATTGTAGAACGTTAATGGAAGCGTCCTGTTATATGTTGTTCTTATTTCGAGTATATATTATGTAGGCGGAGAGACTTCAGGATTAGGAGCATCACCATTGCCTACTAACGCGTCGCATCGCAGAAGGCAAGTACTTAAACATTCTTACTTATAAAATATGAATGCCTGATGTTGGTATTGTGTTCCTAAGATCCATGTTGATATTTAATGCTCATGTTACTTCCATATGCGTTATCTCCATGATTATAGAGCATGTCTTTTTCAATATTCATATTTCATTCCATGCATCCTTCATTCATGTTTCATCCACGGGAGTGGATTAAAAAGACCCATCAATTCCAGTATGGGCACGTAAGACCCACTATTCCAATGTGGGCAGTTTGGGACACCAGTATGAAACGTTCTTCATACGGGACTTGGATCCCCGTATTTTGTCAAATACGGGCTTTGGTGAATACCGACGGGTGTGTCACCAGCAATACCGGTATATGCATGTGTGTAGTCCCTCCATTTCACCCAATTCATACATTCCATTCATTCAAATACTCGTTCTGTATTTATTTCATATTCTTCAATGATGGCATCTTGAATATGGTTGTTGTATGTACCACTATTTATCAGACTTGCTTCGAGTCTCAGACTCACTCTTGCGTTGTTTGTTTTTTTAGGTGACCTTTGAGGTTGGCTCCATTGGGAGGGAGTAGACACGCACCACTCGTTCACTTCACCTTAATCAAGTCCAGGATCACATTTTAGTTCAATTTAAAAACATTCATTAATGATGAACTGTAATAAATAATGTTGGCTGTGGTTGATAACCCTTCCCCGTTAAGATTGATTGAGTACTGCGTGTGATCATAGTTCATCCTTTTGATATAACTGCTTGAGTTCAAGGTATAGTCCTGTGATGGTTCTGATAATTGTTGATTCCTTTATTGTCTTGATATTTATAATTGTTGGAATCTCCGGTATAGTTAACTATACAGGGGAGGTTCTGCCGAAATTTAGAATTTGTCTTCTGTTTTAATTTTGTTAACATGTTAGTTTAGTAGCATCCTAGGCCCTTGTCGGACTAGGGTGTTACAGTTGGTATCAGAGCGGGCTTTAGGTCCGTGGTGAATAGATTAACAACTTAGCTAAACTTAATTGACTAAAAATTTGATTTAGGACTAGTAAAATTAACTAAAATTTGATAATGGTTAATCAACTTAAAATTTTGACACACTGGTGCACAGTAGGTGGGATGGGTAATTCGTGGCTTCCACATTTCTTTTGTTATGTTTTATTCGTTGAGTAATCGTTAATTTGTTTCTGTGCTTCAATTACCGTTAAGCTAAATGTTTAGTTTTAAATGCTTTGGTGTTCTTAGATGGCGAGAGGTAGAGGCAATGGTCGTGGAGCGGCCCATGGCCGTGGTTGTGGACGTGGTCCGGTTGTACCTTCATCTTCGTCTGAGGAGTCTTCTGGCGCTGCCGCTGAGGGGGTTGCCTCTGCCGCTCAACCGACCGCAGAAGCTCAGGCCGCGTCTGCTGTCATCATCCAGAATCTTCAGAGGGAGAACCAGGAACTCCGTCGACAAGTGCAGCAGCCCCCTCGCATCTGACTACACTAGTCATGAACTCTTCTTGTGAGCGATTCCACCCGAGGCTAGGATGAGCCTCATGAGTGGATGTCACTGTCTCGACACCTTTGACGGGCAGTACTCCGATTCCAGCCGCAGATTGGTTGCGATACATGGAGAGGCGATTCGGTGCCTTAGAGATGACTTCAGCCAGAAGCGCGGTTCGTGGCCTTTCAACCAAGGGCCAAGCCGATATCTCGTGGGAGGGGTTCTATTCGCTAGAACCCCGGTCACGTGGACCATCACTTGGGAGGTATTCAGGAGCGAGTAATGAAATTCTATCCGGATTCCTTTGTTGAGAGGATGGAGCAGTCACTGCTGACATTTGTTCAAGGAAAGATGTCAGTGTTAGAGTACGAGGCGGGATTCAACAATCTGGTACGCTTTGTACCAGCGGTGGCCAATGATGATCGGGAGAAGGCCAAGAGGTTCCGTAGGGGCCTCATTCCGGAGTATCGCCACGTTCTGGGGGCGACTGGCTTGCGTGATTTCAGCTCCGTGGTGGAGCAGGCCAGGGGAATGGAGCTGGAAAGAGATCTTTCTTCTCAGAGGCAGGCTGCTAGTGGCCCTGTCCATGCTGGTGGTTCTGGTGGTGGCCAGAAACGGAGTTTTGGTGGGGGAGGTGGGTCTTCTCAGCGACCTGCTCCCAAAAGGTTTCAGGAGTCAAGATACTCGTCTGCTCAAGAAGGCGCTCTTCCTCATCGGTGCCACGTTCTTCGTCATCCACACTTCAGATGCGTCCTACCCCAGGTCAAGGTATGAAATGCTTCAGGTGTGGTAGAGAGCACCGGGCATCAGAGTGTTCTTTCAAAGGGACATGTCATCAGTGTGGCCGGGAAGGCCACAAGTTGTCAAGATGTAAACGAACCCAATGAGCATTATCAAGTGGGAGCCACCCCAAGAACGTCTTCTTCCAAAGGCTCCTCGGGGTTGGGCCAGACCCTAGTCGTTGTTCCCTGCACCTCGATTTTTTTTAGGATGGACTCCTTCTAAAGATTTACTCCTCGCACCTCTGCGGTGTTCATCGAACCCGTTCCTGGCTGCACACACCGTCAGACGCTTCACCTAACAGAGTTCCTGTTCACCCTACACAGAGTGTCGGTGCGTCTTCTACTCCGGCACCACCAGGGGTCCATGCCATGCCAACTCCAGCGACTTTGGGCCGTCCTAACGTGGTGACAAGTACATTGCTAGTTGATTCGCATGAGGCTTTAGTTCTCTTTGATTCTGGGGCTACCTATTCTTTTGTGTCTCTGGAGTTTGCTAGAAGGGTGGGGTTGCATTTGCAGCGTATTTCTGAGTCTGTGGTAGTCAGTTCTCCGGGGGGTCTTATTTCTAGCTCTACAGCATGTCCGGGCTGTTCTATCACTATTGATGTTGAGAACTTCACTGCTAACCTTATGGTAATTCAGTTGTCACCGTTCGACGTTATTCTGGGCATGGACTAGTTATTCAATTACCGTGCCAAGATATGTTGTTTCTGGAAGACGGTGAGTTTGCAAGCTCCGTTTGGGAAAGAACTGGTGTTTTAGTGCAGTGTACCATCAGATTCCTTATTTGTGTTGGCTAGTCTGTTTCCCAGACTTCGGGCCTCAACCATTGGGTTGCTTAGGTCTCTCAGCGGGAAGGCAGATTCCTCACATCGCGTCAAGGAGATTTCTATGGTGAATGAGTTTCCTGATGTTTTTCCTGTGGAGCTTCCTGGAATGCCGCCAGAGCGGAAAGTAGAGTTCCGGATTGATCTTATTCCGGGAACTCGACCTATTTCAATGTCTCCATACCAGTTGGCACGACCCTTCCAAGAAGAGTTGAAGAAGCAATTGGACGATCTTTGGTCCAAAGGTATGATTTGGCGTAGTGTTTCACCGTGGAGAGCGCATGTTTTATTCACTAAAAAGAAGAATGGCAGTTGGCGTATGTGCGTGGATTATCGGGCTCTTAATCAGGCTACTGTGAAGAATAAATATCCTTTGCCCCACATTGAGGATCTCTTTGATCAGCTGAAGGGATGTGACGACCCACCCCGTGATGTACCGCAAGAGGTCCGGGAGGACCATTTTTTTTTTTGCGCTGCGAAGTCACCACGGAAGGATGTGGTAGCACCACATAGAGCTTCACCGAGGAGGTTCACCAGACCTCCCAGAGGTCTTATGACCTCCCGAGGTCTTGGTCCGCCATCGACCTCCCAGAGGTCTTGAGGACCTCCCGGAGGTCGTGGCCGCCACCGCCGCAGAGCACCTCCAGCACATCACCAAGAGAGGTCCCAGCAGACCTCCAAAGCTAAGTCCCGTGAGGACCTCCCGGTGGTCCCGCCTGCATGTGAGCTAGTCCCAGACAATCAAAGCTAGCTCGCACAAGAACACAAGCCAATACCACAACCACGAGGTCAAACAAAGAAGAAAGCAGCATAAATAGAACTTATATAATAGGACCTTATGGTCAAGCTTGTTAACAAGAGGTCTCGCCATCGAGGGCTTACAAAACCAACGAAGACTTACAATCAAGCATAAGGAGCTCTAGGGCTCAAACACCAAAACACGAGAAGCCATCCAACAAGCACCACAGTCGTCGGGTGGAGGACGCCCTAGGCATCTTAGTCGTCAAGAACTCCTCCTCGAAGAGGTCTCAGACCGCCTCGCACTTGGTCATCCTCAAAATCATGGACACAGTGGCTTAAGCCATGAGTACTTGGAATGTACTCAAGAAGTCACAGGAGCAAAGATGCAATAATATTCATGCAAGGACTTACCAATGGAGAGTCAGATGGTTAGTTTGCGCAGTCGAAGTTTGACAATAATAGCAATAATAGATTGAAAGGCAAGAAGGTAAAACCATAATACATAATACTTTTGATGTTTTAAAAAAAGGTGGAGTGAGCACCAACTCACGGCCACAACCAAAAATTGGGGAGGTCTGATCACACCAAAGGCTGTGTCCTCACCCAAAACCCACCTGAACACCCATTCCAGAGGTCCGAACCAACCCCCGACCACTACCCGAGCCAACCTTGACCCCTCCGAGCCGCCAAGGTCTCTTCGAGGCAAAGCCAAAGCATCTCGCGGAAGTGTCCAAATGGCACAAGCTTTTGAAACATCTACCCCTTGCACCATTTTATCGAGCATGTCCATGACCAAGGACGTGGCTATTCAATAGATCTTTTACTCGCAGAGGTGTACAACTTTACCCACAATCCACGATCTCTCTAGCGGATGGGTTCCGGCCACCCTTGCTCACTTCCTAAGGTGAGCAGCCTAGAGAGCGCAAGGCCTTTACAAAGCTTTGAACCGACTAGGGCTGCCCGCTAAGGTTTCAAGAATCCTCCAAAGGGTCTAGAAACCATTGTGGTTATGGGTGCCCTCTGCGCCAACTAATCACACGCCAACCAAAACAGCCCCAAGCCATCTCATTGCTAATTATTCAGCCTGCACTATTCCCATAAAATGATCTTGTGGTTGCACTAATTGGCCCAGTTCAATGCACACAAAGTAAAGTCCTTAATCGTGCTAAGGCAAGACTTCCACAATCCAAAGGTGCACAAAGACCCACTACTCACTCCCCGCCTTCTTGCCTTAGCAAAACAAGTTGTATTAGCCCATGCCAAAAGACCACCCACCTGGCACACAAATTTTAACCAATTGGTCTCACACCACGACGACACAGCTTAGGCATCCCGCCATAGTCTGCTCAACAATGGCACCAACCACACATTTCATAACTTATTAGTCAAGATTATTAGAGATGAAGCATGATACGCCAAACCACGCTCTAAGCGAGGCTATATAAGACCCACGGCCCCACGCTGGCAAATAACAGAGAACACCAACTAAATTATCCACCCTAAGGCTCACAAGGTGAACATGACAACATGATGGAGACAAGGTACAAAGGAGACATAAACAAGTAGGCAAGTAACTACAGCCCAAACCATTTTCTTATAAACATAGCCATGCATGATAAAGTAAAACCGAAATACATTTGCAAAACTTGGTTCAAGATGATCAAAAGGAGGTCTGTGGCTTGCCTTGGTCAAGTAGTGGAGAGCCTTCTGCAAAGAAGAGCCGGGTCCAAGATTTCTAACTCGTGATCTACACGTCAAGCAAGAGAACCAAATAAGCAAAACCACACTAAGCCAGAGAACAACAAAAGAACCAAAAAGGAACTCAAACCAACTCAGCCAAAAGGAAACCAAGAGGCTTAACACCGCCCAAAGAGCTCCCCGGGAGGGTCTTAAGCAAGGAAGAACCGAAAGCAGAGGAGGCAGGAAGGAAGAAATGAGCAAAGATTACAAAGGCTCCGCCTCCCGTGCTATATATTGCCGGAGTTGGTGGAGTGCACCAAGAAAAAGGTTCAATGACGTAGGCAACGGGACAACTAGGGCAAGGCTTGCCCAAAAGAATTGAATAGTACTCGGATGATGGTGATTTAATGTGACCCGACACCTATTAAATGCGCATGAGTTCGAGGCAAGAGCAATAATTACAAGGTGAAGAGGGTGGCAAGTGGGGCCACCAAAAGGGTGCACCATCGGGTCAAAGAGGTGGCCCCACCAAAAAGGGTCATTCTCGCCAAAGACCACCGCGAGGTCTGGGCAAGAGGTCCAAGACACTCAAAGGGGAGGTCTCGACAGAGGTCCAAGGACTCAAGAAGAGGTCTGGACAAGAGGTCCTCAAAGCTCACAACGAGGAGGTTCGGCACTCGACCGCACAAGGGAGGTCTAAGGGTCAAGATTTCAAGGGAGGACCTCAACGGTCCAGATCAAAGGGCGCAGGAGGTCCCGACGAGTAGATCTCCAAAAGGGGATCTAACGGTCAAGATCTCAAGGGAGGACCTCAACGGTCCAGATCAAAGGGTGCAGGAGGTCCTGACGAGTAGATCTCCAAAAGGGAGATCTAATGGTCAAGATCTCAAAGGGAGGACCTCAACGGTCCTGCATCAAAGGGTGCAGGAGGTCCCGACTAACAGAATATTCAAGGTTAGGAGGGTGGTCTTTACAAAAGACCAAAGAAGGACCAAGGAGGAGGTCTTGGACCTAAGGAGGTCGGAACCTTGGATCCCACTAAAGGAGAACCACGACGGCTAAGATCTCCAGAGAGGAGGTCCTAAAGGCCGATCTAACAAGAGGAGGTCTCGAGCGGCTAGATCTCAACAAGGGAGGTCTGAGCGGCTAGATCTCAACAAGGGGAGGTCTCGAGCGGCTAGATCTCAACAAGGGAGGTCTGAGCGGCTAGATCTCAACAAGGGAGGTCTAAAGAAGCAAAACCAAGCGTGGCTTGGGGGCCAAAGAGGTTTTTGAAACACAAACCCGAGTGGGTCCTGACAGAAAACCCCAAGCAAGGGAGAGGTTTCAACAGAGGGGATGTGAGAGAGATCCGGATCTCAAAGAGATTCGAACCAACAAAGGAAGTTAAGAGAGAGAGAGAGAGAGAGAGAAGAGGCTAACCAGGCACACGTAAAAGCTTCGGAGAACCACAACCCGAGGGCGGCAAAGACACCACAGAGAGCCACAACCAAAGAAGGAACACCAACAACGACTTAGTTAAGATTTGATTATTTCCAATTGAACTCTCCAGATTCAAAAATCTCAGGTTAAGCTTTGGATTCTCAATAAAGCCAAATGGTTACTTTTATTTTGAAAACTTGGCAAGGACTTAAAAGAAAACGGGACGTTACAAGGGAGCTAAAGCATTCTCCAAGATTGACCTTCAATCAGGTTATAACCAAATTCGAGTTCGGGAGCAAGATATCGAGAAGACGGCTTTCTCTACGAGGTATGGCCATTATGAGTATAAGGTTATGTCTTTTTGACTAACAAATGCTCCTGCAGCTTTCATGGAAGCTATGAACAAGATGTCGCACCAATACCTCGATGATTTCGCTGTGGTATTCATCGATTTATATTTTGATCTATTCCAAGACGTAAGAGGATCATGGTCAAGATTTGAGGTTGGTTCTCGAAACTTTAAGAGAGAACCAATTTTATGCCAAGCTGAAGAAATGTGAATTCTGGATTTCTGAAGTTGGGTTTCTGGGCCATGTAATCAACCAAGAGGGCATTTTAGTTGATCCCAGCAAGATCTCAACAGTGGTAGAATGGAAGAGGTCGACCAATGTCAAGGAAGTAAGGAGTTTTCTGGGTTTAGCTGGCTATTACCGGCACTTCGTGGAAGGTTTCTCAACCATTGCTAGACCGTTGTCTCAATTGACGCAGAAAGGTGTCAAATTTTAGTGGTCAGATGCGTGTGAGCGCAGTTTTTGTACTTTGAAGGATAGATTGGTGACCGCTCCAGTCCTTACTCTTCCCGAGCCTGGGAAGTGGTTTACTATTTATTCAGATGTGTCTAAAGTTGGGCTCGGTTGTGTGCTCATGCAGGATGGCAAGGTGATTGCCTATGCATCGAGGCAGTTGAAGAAACACGAACAGAATTATCCTACTCATGATTTAGAACTTGCAGCAGTGGTTCTTGCTTTGAAGATCTGGCGCCATTACTTGTACGGTGAATCCTGTGATATATTCACTGATCATAAGAGTCTGAAATACATCTTTACCCAGAAAGATTTGAACCTGAGACAGAGGAGGTGGTTAGAGTTGATAAAGGACTATGATCTCACCATTCAGTATCACCTGGGCAAGGCAAATGTTGTAGCAGATGCCCTGAGTCGCAAAGCGACACCTCCTACTCTCAGTTGTCTTATTGCCGATCTTGAGCGTATGGATATCTCCTTTGCTTTATGGTATCGGCCCGATCGAGACTCGTTTGCTTTTTGAGTCACCCATTCCAGATCGAAAGTACGGAGGCACAACAAGATGATCGATGCTCCAATGAGTGAGGAAAGCGATAGATGAGGGCAAACAAGGCCACTTTAGTGTTGACGATTCTAGTGCGTTGAGATTTAAAGGCCGCCTCTGTGTGCCACAGGAGGCTCAAGTCAAAGATGATATTCTGAGGGAAGCACATCGTAGTCCATATACCGTACATCCTGGTGAGACCAAGATGTACAAGAATTTGAAGAGGAGTTTCTGGTGGAAAAGGATGAAGGTCGACATTGCTCAGTATGTAGCATCTTGTGGAGTTTGCCAGTGGGTCAAAGCTGAGCATAAGCGACCAGCAGGGTTGTTACAACCTTTGGAGGTTCCAGTTTGGCCATGGGATGACATCTCCATGGATTTCATAGTTGGTTTACCTCGCACACAGCGAGGGAAGGATGCTATTTGGGTCATAGTGGACTAGTTCAGTAAGTCTGCACATTTCATACCTATTCGCACAACCAACTCAGCAAGTGATTTGGCTCCTCTCTATGTGCGAGAGATAGTGCGGTTGCACGGGGTACCCAAGACCATTGTTTCCGATCGAGACGCCAAGTTTGTCTCCAAGTTCTGGGAGAGTTTGCAAAGTGCGTTGGGCACACAGCTTCGTCTTAGTACCGCATTTCACCCCCAAACAGATGGTCAGTCTGAACGCACTATTCAGACCCTGGAGGATATGCTAAGATGTTGTGTTATGTCTTGGAAGGGAGGCTGGGAAGACCACCTAGCTTTGGCAGAGTTCGCCTATAACAATAGTTACCATGCTAGCATTCGAGCGACACCGTTTGAGGTTCTCTATGGGCGGAAGTGCAGATCCCCGTTGTGCTAGGATGCAATTGGAGAGCGGACAGTTTTGGGTCCCAATTGGATTCAGCAAACTGTGGCCAAGATAGCAGAGGTTAGGAAGAATTTGTTAGCTGCACAGAGCCGACAGAAGAGCTATGCAGATGTCCGAAGGCGAGATTTGGAATTCGAAGTGGGGGACGGGGTTCTTTTGAGAGTATCACCTACCAAGGGTGTAGTGCGTTTTGGCACCAAAGGGAAGCTTAGCCCGAGGTACGTTGGACCATTTCCAATAGTGGCACGTATTGGCAAATTGGCCTATCGTTTGGATCTTCCTGAGTCTATGCGAGGGGTTCATAATGTGTTTCATGTATCTATGTTGAGGAAAAATTTGAGAGACCCAGAACATGCTATTCCACTTGAACCGTTGAGTATTGAGTAGGATCTCACTTTTGAGTCCCGACTGGTGAAAATTCTGGAGGAGTCAGAGCGGGTTCTGAGGAATAAGACTCTGAGATATGTCAAAGTTCTTTGGTCTCATCAGACTGAAAGAGAGGCCACTTGGGAGCTAGAGTCTCGCATGCGTGAGCAATATCCCGACCTGTTTACTTCCGGTACGTGTTAAATTCGTTGATCCCAATTTCTTGGCAATTCATTCTTGTGTCCTTTCACGCGGAAGAATTGGGGTCAATCTGCATAAGGGGTAGAATGTAATATCCCTAATTTAATTTAGAGAGAATTAAGCGGAAAAGGTTTTCAAGATAAATTTCAGTTTTGGAAGGGGTTTAAAGAGGTGGGCCTCGCCCAGATACCTTGGTTTTGTGGCGGGCCTAGCGACCCAAGAGGGAGGCGCCATGGGCCTAAAGCCCATGCGCCCACCCCTTTAACCCTAAGCTTTGGCATTTTTTTTCCCTAGCTCCTTGGCTGCCCCAAAAAACCCGCCTCCTCCAAACCCCAAAACACCGCTGCCCATATCCTGAAGCAGCGCCTCCTCCAAGTCTCGGCGCGCTGCTCCATCTCCTCCTGGCGCCCCTTCTTGCTGGTGCTCGCCTCCAAGGTCTTCTCCAAGCCGCCTCTCCTCGCCCTCACCTCGGTAGAAGTCTCCTTTTGGTGTTGTCCTTGGTGGCCGCCCAAGAGGAGGAAGGAAGAATGTGGAAGGGAGGCTCTTGAGCTCGCTCATCATCTTCCGGTTCTTCAAGGGTAATGGTTGTCGTTTTAGCTGTTGATTGGTTGGTTAATGCGAGTTGGATCAGATCTGATTGGGTGAATTATTTCGCCGCAGCTTCTATTCTGCTGTCTAGAAGATTGCGTGGTTAATTTCGAGTTTTTAGAGGCAGAATTCGAGACGAGATGGATCTGTTAATTTGTCTTTTCAGTTATGTTGGTGTTAGAGGCAAATTCAGGGTTTCCACCCAACTAAATTGTTTTATCAAAGTTTGTAACCTTTCCAAAATGCCAAAGAACTCCCCAATAGGAGTTGTAGATCAAGAGTTACGCTATTTTCTTTTCTGGTCAGACGTTTGCCTTCAGACAGAACTTGTCTTTCACGCTCAAATGCCTGTTAGTATATTTCCTTGGCTGATTTGGGTTATCTCCCCAACTAGGTTTTCGTAGATATGGTTGTTAAGTTTCTCTAGGAACTAGGCTCACCTCGTTCTGAGTCCGAGCTTAATAGTTATGGTCTTTTCCGTGCCACTATCCAGATTCACTTATGCGTTGGTGTTATCCGTGTTAGACAAGGTCTATTAGTTAACTCTTGTGTGTTCGAGGATGCGTTGTAGAACGTTAATGGAAGCGTCCTGTTATATGTTGTTCTTATTTCGAGTATATATTGTGTAGGCGGAGAGACTTCAGGCTTAGGAGCATCGCCATTGCCTACTAACGCGTCGCATCGTGGAAGGCAAGTACTTAAACGTTCTTACTTATAAAATTTGAATGCCTGATGTTGGTATTGTGTTCCTAAGATCCATGTTGATATTTAATGCTCATGTTACTTCCATATGTGTTATCTCCATGATTATAGAGCATGTCTTTTTCAATATTCATATTTCATTTCATGCATCCTTCATTCATGTTTCATCCACGGGAGTGGATTAAAAAGACCCATCAATTCCAAAGATATAACGTAAGACCCACCATTCCAATGTGGGCATTTGGGACACCCGTATGAAACGTTCTTCATACGGGACTTGGATCCCACATTTTGTCAATGCGGCTTTGGTGAACACCGACGGTGTGTCACCAAAGAATACCAGATATGCATGTGTGTAGTCCCTCCATTTCATCCAATTCATACATTCCATTCATTCAAATACTCGTTTTGTATTTATTTCATATTCTTCAATGATGGCATCTTGAATATGGTTGTTGTATGTACCACTATTTACTGTACTTGCTGAGTCTCGGACTCACTCTTGCGTTGTTTGTTTTTTTAGGTGACCTTTGAGGTTGGCTCCATTGGGAGGGAGTAGACACGCACCACTCGTTCACTTCACCTTAATCAAGTCCAGGATCACATTTTAGTTCAATTTAAACATTCATTAATGATGAACTATAATAAATAATATTGGTTGTGGTTGATAACCCTTCCCCGTTAAGATTGATTGAGTACTGTGTGTGATCTTAGTTCATCCTTTTGATATAATTGCTTGAGTTCAAGATATAGTCCTGTGATGGTTCTGATAATTGTTGATTCCTTTATTGTCTTGACATTTATAATTGTTGGAATCTCCGGTATAGTTAACTATACAGGGGAGGTTCTGCCGAAATTTAGAATTTGTCTTCTGTTTTAATTTTGTTAACATGTTAGTTTAGTAGCATCCCATGCCCTTGTTGGACTGGGGTGTTACACACTAGGACCGTCTTGAGTCCTGGCGTGGAGCACAGATCATTTTGTATGACCTAGTGTCGAGGGAGTACTGGAGAAATCTGGAGTGTGAAGCTTCGTTAGAGCCGTTGACCAACGAGTAAGACCGTGCATTCGGGTCGTGTCCGTTGAGTGGCTCTGGTCAGGTCGATACGAGTGGTGAGGCGTAATACATCAGTTGCGTCAAGGTGCGGTGGTCTCATAAGTCCGAGAGGAAAGCGACTTGGAAATTAGAGTCTCGCACGCGCGAGCAATATCTAGAATTTATTCATGACAAGTACGTGGTAATGTTAGTAAGTTTTTTAGCTGTGATTATTCTTTGGCGTTGAGCGTGGTTATAATTCGGGGTCGAATTCTGTTTAAGGGGGGTAGAATGTAATACTCCAAATTTAATTAAATGAGAAGAAATAAATTAGAGAGAATGACCAATTAGCAAAGCAATTTAACAGAGGATTAGAGGGGGATTACTGTAAAATGTAGACAACCTAGGCTGGGGCTTTTGGCCCACTTGATTTCGGCCCAAAGGTGGGAGAGGGGGGCAGCCAGCCACAAACAAGAGGAGGGGAGACCCTAGTTTGCTACAGTACCATCGTGCTACATTACCACCGTCCTTACTATAGCATGCCCTCCCCCCCTGCTGCCGCCCCCTCCATGCTGCCCGTCCCTGGCCAAGCTCCTTCCCCCCTACTGCCAAGGGATCAAGAGGAAGGTGAAGAAGAGGAAGAAAGGAGGAAAGGGAGAAGGGAGAAGAGAAGAGAGGGAGAATTGCGTGATGTTCATCGTGTTCTTTAGCGGTTCTACAAGGGTAAACCCCAATCCCCTCTCGATTAGATGCGTAATTAATTAGCTTAGCAATGTCGGTATTTATGGCTGCTCAGGACAGATTAGAGTAGATCGAGGTTTTGATGTGCTTAAAGGCGGAATTAGTTCTGGACATCTACTAGAGTATATTGTAGAGGACATCACCATCTTTCCGTGAAGTGCTAGAATGCATTATTTGGACCCATGTAGCAGAAGTTATGATTTTATTAGTGGGACTGTTCTGCAAATTTGTGGGTTTTCTGATAGGTTTTAGTAATCTGAGTTAATAGATTAGTTAAATGGAGATTTAGAGAAGCTTAGTATAACGAAAGTCGTAGGTAATTGTCCCAGCTTTTCAGAAAGCTCAAGAACGCAAGATTTGGACACTCGTAGTAAAAGTTATGGTATTTTTAGTGTACTATCCAGAGAACCCGACGCGAATTCGACGTTTTGTTAACTAGCTCGGTAGGGGCAATAGATGGCAGATTCAGAAGAGCCCCTCAACTAGGTTTAGTTGGGAAATTTAATTTACCTTTCCATAAAGGCCAAGAATACCTTATTTAGACTCCTGTGCCAATAGATATGGATTTTTGAATATGACTGTCCACCGAGGGGACAGATCGACATTTAGGAATTGGGGTTGGGATCAACTTAAACGCTTTTGAGGGTTCATGATTGTTGTTATATAGTTTGTTTTGGTCCACTACTGTTGTTTTAGTGTGCGTTATAATTATTATTCAGGTGGTGGACTGATCCCAGGGGCAGCACCTCCTGCACGTCCCTTGTTCTCTCACGATTAAGGCAAGTATAATGATGGATATAATAGATATTGTTGAATGGCATTGTTTGATAAATACTATGAGTATTTGTGTTGTTCATGATTGTTATGGTGGTATGATTGGTAATGTTCATGGTTTCTAGTGATATGAGTTACGTGTTATTTATGGATGTTTGAAAGTTATGAAGTCTATGATTATGAGCATTTGTAGTATGAATAGGTTATTCATATGCAATGTTGTTGCGGATGCATGTTTGTATTAATTTGAGATTTCATACATATGCATCATGTTGGCTTATTGAAGTCTTGGTCATGTGATGACCAAGCAATTCTTGAGGTCCCCGTCATGTTAATGACGGGCTAAAGGTCCCCATGCTTATAGAGCATGGGCTTTGGTCCCCATACTTGCGGAGTATGGACAATGGTCCCTGTGCCAGATGGCACAGTCATGGGTGTGCATCGACGGATGCGCACTTTGCATACCGATAAAATGCAAAAGAGAAAGAGAAAGAGAAAGATCATGTTGAGCATATTGCATAGCATGTGTGTGTAAAGTAACTGGTATGTGGTTTTGTGGAGTACAGTTGATGAGTTACATGCTTGTATGTTGTTGATGCCATTTATTATATTTGCTGAGTCTTTGGACTCACCTCTTGTTGTTTGTTGTGTTTTAGGTACCTTTACGAGATCGTCATGCATGGGGGGAAAGAAGGATTAGTCTTGTTGCATTAACGCACGATCTACCACAATGGAATGAAAAGAAAATTTAATTAGTAGTTGAATGAACTATTTAGAGTACTCTTTATGATTATTGCTTGCTTGGAGTAAACTGTAATAAATGGATAGATGTTTTTGGATGTTCATGATCTATATCTTAGTTGTTTAGTTGCTATGGATGTTATAGTAACGAATAGCCAATTTTGAATATGTCTTGATCATATTGCAAGTTGGATTACCTATTTATGTCATATCTGTTTGTTGGAACCTCCGGTATAGATAACTATACAAAGGAGGTTCTGCTGAAATTTTGTAAGGTGTTTTAGTTTAATTTTGTTTAATTTATTTAATTTAGTAGCATTCTGGGCCTTTGTTTGCCTAGGGTGTTACAAAATTACTCAATTTAATTTATCAAATAGAATTAAATGAATCAATATCTAAGATTTAAAAGCATAAATAGAACCATCCATGATAAAACTTGACTACCATGATTACAAGTAAATCAACCACCACGAAGGATGGCCACAGTCTGAAACTAAAGGAAATAGCATGAACTTGAAGTTTTTAGATAAACAAACTAATTTATTTGCCATGGGTGGTTAAGTGTGAAGTGCATCAAAACTACCTCTTCCCATGCATGTCGCTCTGCCTCGAGTGGTACCTAAAAAGAACAACAGCAACAAGCGTGAGTCCACGACTCAACAAAGTACAACAGTGATCATAAACAAATCATCACGACCAGCAAATGAGGTTAACCAATCCTCATAAGAACATCAGCAAGAAACTATAAATAAAACTCTTATACTTTCAAGCAATGCATATGTCAAAAATACTCTTCTTCCGTCTTTGCAATTACCGGTAATGCGGAGTAGTGCATCCGTCGATGCATACTCAAGCATGTGCCCTTATGCTATCAATAGAAAATCCATAACTTTTGAGTCAAAACTCAAAAAGTCATAAATCTAAATTTCCTAGAATCTACAGAAGCGTAGCTATAACTTCTCAGGTGACCGAAAGATCAAATTATCACATCTAAACCTTTGTTTTTAACCCCAAAGACCGTTCTGCCATCTTCAGTACTACTAATTTGGGAATTTCATAACTTTTATTTGGTACATACAAACCCACTATTCTAAGACTCTTTGGAAACTAAAGAAAACTAGCTTCCTTAATAAATTTATTAAAATTATCCCTACTGTGCAACAAAGGTTGCTAACAGCCTAGTCTTTCTCTACTGTCCATAACAGAAGGACAGACTACAACATTAACTTCAAAAATTCATATCTTTTGTTCTAAATGTCCAAAAATTATGAACTTGATCTTCCTGGAAACATCATAAAGTTACCTACATTACTCATGGATTTCAACTAACCAAATTCATCGAGCTCTAAACCCTAATTCACAGAACTACGTTCGCTGCCCGAATCCAGAGACTGAATAAGCACCTAGACTTGCAAAATTCATAACTAATTCATTATCCAACCAAAAATTGTGAATTAATACTTTCCAGAAATCTAATGAAATTCTATACCTTTCTCTAGGAGACGCAAAACCCTAATTTCGCACTAAACTAATCCAAAACTACAGATCAACAGGACTGCAGATTACCCGATCTACTGCATGAATCTCTACCGACAGGAAAGACTGAACACAAAAGAGGATAAAATTGATTGCTACCCATGGAGAATGAGATGATGAACGTGGAGACCCGATGAGGATCCTTTCTTTCCTTCCTCTTTTCCTTCTCTCCTTCTTCCTTTCTCTTTCTTGGCCGGCAGCACCCGAAGGAGGCTTCTCCCTTCCTCCTTCTTCTTGGCCGGCAGCAAAGGCTTGGGGTGGAGGTACTGTTCATGGGGCAGCACTGTAGCTGCGGTACTGTAGCTCCCCATAGGGTTCCCCCTCTCCTTCTTTAGTTGGGGGCCGGTTTCCCTATGGGCCATGGGCCACTATGGCTACTTTCCCCCGCTTGACTATGGGCTGCGTGGCCCATTCCTCTCTCAATTCCGAATTTTCTCTTTTAATTCTCTTAATTTCCTCTCTATTTTTTTATTGCACCCACTAACGGCAAACAGGATATTACATCAACGTCACCGAAAGACATATTTAGAGACAATACCTCCAAGCTGTCTCTAGCATGTTATCTCTAACATTCATGCCAAACTTATAATATTCTCACTCTTTCACCCCTCTCTCACATGCACTGGTTGCTTTGTCTTGGTTCATGTGTAACGATGGTTGTTTGAGAAATAGATGGTTTCTCTTCTCTCTCATGCTTCTCTCTCTTTCACCTAGGATTTTGCTGACATGCAAGGGCTAACTGACGGCTGACATGGCATTATTGGAGATGACCTCATGGTGCCTTCTCCAACAGCTTGTAGCTCCAATCCATTCAAGAGCAAAGGAGGCCAATCTCAACGGCGGTCGCATGGTGGCTCATCGTTCCGGTGAGCGATGCCTCCCAATGGCTTTGTTCTTGTTGGGTTTTCTTTAAACCTTAGATTAATTTTGTGGAGGCTATTCGGTCTACCCTCTATTTCTCTGTCTTTTCCGTGGTGTCGCTCACAATTGCATGATGAGGCTAGAGGGTATGGATATATTTATAGACTCTATTTCCAGGTGTTACAAAGTAATTCACCTGTTTCTGGTACACCATGAGACTCCTACATCATGTCACCAACTACGATTAGACAGGCTAGTTTTATGAGTCTAAAATATATTAGTCCCTAGCACACATGTGTGAGTCATACGCTTTGATCAGATTGTTTACGAGATCAATTCCAATCTGATCATGTGGGTCAATAGTCTGCAGAGCCGATCCTACAAAATAAACCCAGCTATTCCACCATGTGTTGTATCCGGATTAATCATATGCATGCATATTAAATTCCAATAGAGTCGATCTCAATAAATATGTCTACCATATTCCAGCACAGCCATCCTTAGCAACTCGAGTATTAATTCCTCGAGTTAAATTTCGCATTAAATTATTCGCTATCACATACATCAATAATATGAAAAATTCCACATTGAGTTAAAATAGACAATAACCACAATAAATGTTGAAAGCCACATAAAAATCCAACATCTCCCACTGCTAGTCGGCTGAAATATTTTAATCAATAAACTGAAGTCTTATGTCTTCAACATGCTTAGAAAATAATTCCTGACTAACTGGCTTAGTCAGTGGATCTGCAACCATATCAATACTAGGCAAATAAACTAAATGAACAGACTTGAGTCTATTTATTACATCACAAATATAGTGATACCTTCATTCAATGTATTTATTTTTACTATGAAATTAAGATCCTTCGAGAGCTTGATCGCTACCTAATTATCATAGAAAATAGTGACAGGTTGTGATACACCTACCACGACCTTAAGTGATACAAGAAATTCCCTCAGCCATACACCTTCCTTTGCTGCTTCAGATGCAGCAATGTATTCAGCTTCTATGGAGGAAAGAGCAACTGAATCATGTTTCTTGGTGCACTAAGAAATAGCACCTCTTGCCAAAGTAAATAGATAACCAGAAGTTAATTCTTGGTCATCCGGATCCCCTTGCCAATCAGCATCAGTATAACCCTGTAGCTGAAGATTATGACCATTAAAACATAATGAATAATCCATAGTTCTTTTGACATAACACAGTAAATATTTGATTTATTTCCAGTGCTCTTCCCCATGATTCTTTTGGTATCTACTAAGAATTCTAATGGCATGGCTAAGGTCAGGTCGTGTAAATAACATAGCATACATAAGACATCCCAAAGCTTAAGAATAAGGAATATCATTCCTTCTAGCTTTTTTTCCTCATGAGTTTTTGGACATAATTCTTCACTGAGTTTAGTTCCTTTCACAAGAGGTACATTAATAGATTTTTTATTTTCCATAGAAAATCGTTTTAAAACGCTTCGAAGGTATGTCGTTTGGGACAACCCAATAATCCTTTTATTCTGATCTCTATGTATTTCAACTCCTAAAACATAGGAAGCTTCCCCCATATCTTTCATATCAAATTTAGAAGACAACCAAGCTTTCAGTTCCATCAATGTATTTTTATCATTATAAGCAATGAGAATATCATTAACATATAAAGACAGTAAGGCAAAATAATTAATCATAACTTTTGTATATATGCAACAAAATAATTAATCATAACTTTTGTATATATGCAATGGTCACCTTCCGTCTTTGAAAAACCATATAACATGATAGCATTATCAAAAAGAATATACCATTGACATGAAGCTTGTTTAAGACCATAAATTGATCTATCCAACTTGCAAACCTTATTTTCATTTCCTTTTTCTCCAAAACCTTTCGGTTGTTTCATAGACCATTAAGGAAATCAGTTTTAACATCCATTTGGTGGAGTTCAAGATCATAATAAGCTGTCAAAGCATCAATAATACGAATTGAAGTAAATTTTGTAACAGGAGAAAAAGTTTCCACAAAGTCAATGCCTTCCTTTTGTGTAAAGCATTTAGCAACAAGCTTAGCCTTATATTTTTCCACTAAACCTGCTGCATTCAATTTTCTTTTGAAAATCCATTTACAACCTATGGGTTTATGGTTGTTTGGTAGATCAATAAATTCCCAAACTTTATTCCTTTTCATCAAGTTTAATTCTTCTCGCATTGCTTTCACCTATAGTTTTGATTGTGAGCAGCTTATTGCTTCTTTATAAGTATTTGGTTCTTCCTCCAAATCTAAAATTTTAGAGTGAACTTCCCCCAAGAACAAGTAATAATCATCTAGATATTGGGGTGTACAAAAATTCCTCCCACTTCTCCTAAGCAGGTTGGTGTTGAGAGTTTGATTTGTATTTTTTTCAGGAGCTAAACCTCCTTTAGTATGAGAATTAATACCAAATGTATCCATCTGTGCTTTCGGTAGAGTTGGCAATAATTCCACCCTCGCTCACTTAGCATGGCGAGGTGTGCTTTGATCTAAAAATATTGTATCCTTGCTTTTCACTAGTTTATCCTTTTCCTGGTCATAAAACATGTACCCTTTTGAATCCAAAGAATAACCAATAAAAATTTCTAGCGTGCTTTTAGGCTGCAATTTTGTACGGTTTTGACTTGACACTCTAATTTGTGCATTACAACCCCAAACAGTTAAGTGGCGAAGCGACGGTTTTTTTCCAGTCCACAACTCATAAGGAGTGACTGTTAAAACTTTAGATAGCGAATGATTTAATAAATAAATAGTAGTATGTAAGGCTTCACCCAAAAAACATAAAGGAAGATCTGAATAAGTCATCATAGACCTAACCATATCCATAAGTGTTCTATTCCTCAGCTCAACAACACCATTTTGTTGTGGAGTGTAAGGTATGGTACAATGATGAATAAAATCTATGCTCTTTACAAAAATCATTTAATATTTCTGAAGTGTATTCTCCTACACGATCCGTTCTTAAAACTTTGATCCTTCTATTCAATTGATTTTCTACTTCTGTTTTAAATATCTTGAATACATCAAATCCTTCCAACTTATGTTTAAGAATATACATATACCCAAATCTAGAATAATCATCAATGAATGTGATAAAATAAATCTTTTGTCCTCTAGTGGGAGTAGACATCTCACCAAAAATATCATAATAAATAATGGCAAGAGGTTCATTAGATCTTTCTGATTTTGGAAAAGGCCCACAGGTCATCTTACCCATTATACATGCCTCAAAAATACCAAAATCCTCTCACTTAAAGTGCAGAATTCCATAATTAATAATTCTCTTAATTCTATTTTTAGATATGTGACCAAGTCATAAATGTCATAAATAAGATTATGAGCATGTGTTCCTATCATTAGTATTCTTCACTATGGAGTTATTTTCACCAACCAAGCAAACAATATTGTCATCATTTGATAGTTCATCAAGAAAATAAAGACCTACATGACGAGTTCCAATATGCACTAATTTCCTATTGAGCAATATTTTAACTCTTCCTTTTCCAAACAGTATATCATAACCAACAGATTCTAACCGAGCAACAGAGATTAAATTCCTTCTCATGCTAGGTGAATATAAAGTGTCATGTAATGATAATTTTCCTCCATTTGGGAGTTTCAGGACATAATTTCTAATTCCAAGTACATCAGCTTTGGCATTAGTGCCCAAAAAGACATCTGTTTACCCTTGGAATTGTTCGCATAGAAGTAAAAGCTCTATTATCTTTAGTATATGAGATGTAGTACCAGAATCGACAACCCAACTATTTAGAAAAGTAGTAGTAAATAAGATTCAGTGCATACAAAAATATTAGACATATCGTTAGGCGATGAATCACCTTTATGCTCAACTGGTTGATTCTTTTGATTCTTTTGCTTATTTTGCTTCTTCTTTTTTCTGCAGTCAGCTCTGAAATGTCTATACTGACCACAATTGAGACGCTTGAAATTCTTATAATTATCATTCCTCTGAATGGAGTTATAATTTCCACGATCATCCTGATCATGTTTCTTGTTAAGCTTTTCTCTCAAATCACCATCAGGCTTCCTCTTTTGCCAATTCCTTTTATCAATACATTTTTCCTCTCCAATGTGTAACTCAGAATTGTGAGTATTTCTTTCTTTTCCATGAGAGGGTTTTCTATCTTCTTCCATAAATAAATGATGCCTCAGAGTGCGCATATTGAGTATCCTCTCATAATGACAGAAAGATATCTTAAAATATTCCCATGAATTTAGCAGAGTTTAAAACAATCATGGCCTGCACTTCTTCAGAAAAGGGATAGCCAGCATTTTTTAATTCCTCTACTAAAACATAGAGTTTATTGAGATGTTCATTAATTGAAGTGTCATCATACATCTTGGTGGATAGAAAATAATTAATAAGATTAAGCACTTTAATAAGAGATACTTCACCAAAATCTTGTTCCAGATTACGCATTATCTTCCGCGCATTCCGTTCACCCTCATACTCAGCAGCTAAAGAATCAACCATCGATCCCAACATAAAAATGCGAGACCTTTTATTATCCCTTGTCCAATTTTCGTATTCTTCTGCATAATTTTCTTTTTCCTCAACAGTGGCATTTTTTCTGGCTCTTTCGATTCGTTTTTGTCTATTACATAATCAATGTTTTCAACAGAAAGCAAAAAACATGATTTTTCTTTTCTAAACCGTGAACTTTGAGCCATCCAATTTGCAAGATCTAAGTAGTTCAGAAAAAACGATGTTAGTTGCCATTACGAGATACATGAATCTATAGTGCTTCAAATCGAAGAAAAAAATTGAGTTCAGAGTCTTCTTTCCTCATTGCGTACAGCAACTCCCGACGTTTCCTCTCCTCGGTCACCGCGCGCGGAAAAGCAGCAGCGTCAAGGATGCAACAACGTTTCCTCTGCTATCTCACAAGCGTCAAGGATGCAACGATGTTTCCTCTGCTTGTGTTTCCTTCGGCTGCGTCTTGACGGATGGACGCTTTTTTTTGCTTTTCCTCGGCAGCCGGCGTGTGGATATTTTCCTTCAGCTACGTCTTGACGGACACACGCTTTTTGCTTTTCCTCAGCAGTTGGTGTCTGGATCCAAGATAAAGTGAAAGCGTAGTAGCGGCAAGGTGTCTTGACAAACAAGACAGTGACGTCGCTTTCGAGTCATCCACGAACAAAAGCGACGTCCACGACACCTTGGCTTCGGACGTGGACGAAAGCGACGTCCTCGAATGAGACAACTTCGGACGCGGATGTCCGTCGTGTGTGTTGCCTCCATGGCTCTGATATCAATATTGGACTTTTTTCAAACCTAGATTGATTTTGTGGAGGTTATTCAGTTTATCCTCTATTTCTCTGTTTTTTCTATCCTCTATTTCTCTGTTTTTTTTTTGTGGTTCCGTTCACAATTACATGATGAGTCTAGAGGGTAGAAACATATTTATACACTTCACTTCTAGATGTTACAAAGTGACTTACATGTTTGTGGTACACCGTAAGATTTCTGAACCATATCTCCAACCACAATCAGACATACTAGTTTTATAAATCTAAAATATATTTCGTCAAAGCGAGCTTGTGTTAGCAGTGCCACGAACACTCCACGCGGCGACTTTCCCAAGCATCATCCGAATCGACTCTTCAAGAAGGAACAGGTCCTTGGGCACGTGGCAACTCAGCGTACTATCTTTTTTTCAACAACTTACGAAAGACTTGTGTGTCATTGATTAATAAGAAGAAGCGAAAGTATGACCGTTCTACTACAACATGAGGAGAGTACTTAGGGCACCTGTCAAATCAAAAACAAAAACACCAAAAACAAGAAGAAAATACAACCAACTATCTACCAGTTGTAAGTTAAGGGAGCCAGCGACACAGGCATGAAGCACCAGCTATATACAATTGTTATCTATAGTACTATTTCATATCATTTATAGACAGCATTAAAAACAGTTCGTACAATAGGTTATCTATTTATATATCTCCACAGACAGCTACTCATATATAATATATCTTATTTCTCGTGTTACAGTCGATTACTGTATGAGAGATGACTTAATTTTTTATACTCCTCTCTCATTTATATCATCTCGTGTCTTACGTGGCAAAACTTACATACAGTTGATGGAATTTCAGAGATAAACAACAGTCAGTTGGCATGTTTGCTGAATTTTTTTTCCTTTTTTTTTTTGGTCGTTGTCCTGCTTGTCCATGTAGAATTTGTGGCGGCCAGACTAGAGTGAAGATATCGTTGGCAGAATATCTGACGGGCGATTTTTAGATAAACGGTATTGACAGCATATACTTGTAAGGAAAAATATATAGAAAGGAATTGCGAACTGCAAACCGACTGGAAACGGAGACTTGGTGAAAGCGTTATTCTTGTATCTGGGTGTACCCAGACATGAATACAAAATGTTATCTGTGAGTAGTAATCAAACAAATAGCAGCACATTTGCCAACTGGCTAAGTTAGAATTCTATCTTCGTGGTGTGCTGAATCCGGAGTACTCATGTTACACGTATAACCAAATGAAACCAGAGCTGACTCGAATAATCTCTCTATCTGGGGTGCATCATTACAGTAAAAACTGCAAAAAGAAAAAAGAAACTAGGTCCATGGAAGCTCCAGATATTAGTTCATACATCCGAAATCATTCTCCTTCACAACCTATTAACTAGCTTTTCTCATACCTTTCAATTGTTTGGTTTCTCTTTTAATTGGTAATCGCCATGGTTCTCGATGTTTAGTACCTCTCTGTATGAAGTTGTCAAGCTCTATTGCAAAGCAGTCATGCATGTACAAACTGCGAAGTGCGAGTGCAACTGTGGTCATTTTACATAAGAGTTTTAGCTTATATCCATTGCTTCCACACCTAGTTCTACCTTGTACTCCAGTCCACAACGGCATTTAACAGGATCAGAAACCTCCTGCAGGAAAGGGAGATGTTCAGCTTATCGCCATTGCTCATAGAACTGCTCAAAGTAGCTTCATGTATGCCATTATCTTTCAGGTAGACATGAGAAAAGCAAATAAAATATTTCCGAGCTGCTTTACTCATGATTTGGCAACCAAACTGAACAGCATCAGCGAAGTACCTTCATTTCATTAATCCGTTCTTCAAGAGACTGGAAGTACTCTGCTTCTTCAGCTTTATCACCTTGTAGAGCTTTGTATTCCTCCTTCAAGGATTTCATATCCATCTGCTGTAGTGCAGCCTGCAAGCACCACGATGATACAACGAGCTTTTTTATTTTTTAGAAATATTTTAAAAATAACATCTTCCTAACTTTATTTCCAATTCTGATCCCTTTGGTCACGCTATGACCCGTGGCATGACCAAACTGTGCTGTTAAACCTGCCACGATAGCCCTCCAAGCCAATACGTATCCGTTTTTGGGCTAAGTCCTATCACGCCAAGAGGAGTGGCGTGACAGTACTTGTTTACCACGCTAACATCAGTAGCGTGATAGCGTTTTTTTGTCACGCCACGTGTTGTGGCGTGATCAAATGAGTCAGAATTAGAAATAAAGTTAGGGAGAGGTTATCTTTAAAATATTTTTAAAAAATGGATTAAATAATAAAAAAAGTTCTGATACAACTGACACATGAGAAGTAGAAACAATGTCTAAAATGGCAAAATATCATGCTACACTTACAGGAAAGCCAGCAATTATGTTTTTCTCTTGCTCTAGGATCTTCTTACTCTGCCAAATAAAGACTTAATCTGTTAGTTTCACTCAAAAACAGCCATTGCTACAGGTTGATAGATATAAGGCCATAAGAGTGTCAGAGTTGGAATACTTTGTTGATTTCTAAAAGAAGCCCAGATTTTTTTGCTTTGATGTTTCCTATCCTAAGTTGACCTGGCTCCAGTTGAATCCTGAGTTCCCCTCGCTTGCTTCTAACATCACTTTCCTGTTTGTTAGTTAGTGGCAAGCATATCACAATTTGGATAGTGTTAGGGGGCGGCACGCGGGGGGTGGGGGGGTGTAGAGAGAGCTAAGCTAACCACCTTATGTAGGCTCCCATCTGAGTTAAGCATTCCATGCCTCCCCCCTTCAAATAAAACAGCACAGCCAAGTCCAGGTGAACTTATAAATTATCCAGTATGATAATTTGACAAGGAATTTCTATGTATGCTGTCTAATGTTGCATTTAGACATGCTAGAAGACAGGGACCTAACATAATGCAAAAATCAAAAGTTTAATCACCACAAACTTTTAGCCACAATAACATTTTTCAAATAGAAAATGGATAAATATACCATGCACATCAAACTTCGCACATATGGAAGCTTATCAACATAGATACAAAAAACACGGAAGGACTCGAGGCAAAATAGGAAAAACAACATATTGAAAGGTGCTATTTATTTCCCAAAATAGGAAAAACAACATATTGAAAGGTGCTATTTATTTCCCTCTATATTCAGAAGTGTCATACCTTCGATGAAGCTTTGCTTGCTCTGAGATGCTTCAACCTGCATGTGTACATAGCAACACTGAGATGCTTCAAATAGAAAATGGATAAATATAACCATTGATTGCTTCATATGTAACAAGGCATTGGGACTTAAGGGTGTTCAGGTGAGTTCGTTGAACTACTAAAAAATCCATGTGCTCAAAAGACTTGTACAGGACATGTTGAATATCAAATAAAAGATGTATACTAAAATTGAAAGTACCTTGATAGGTTGTCAAAATACTGCTGAACTACTTTGTCATGTGGGGCATTCCATATACACGGCGCAAGCAGCAGGAGCAGGGCACCAGGCAACTCGAGTTGCCTTCGGTTGCGCCAGCTCTAAATCTGGTTGCGTCAGTTTCAGAATAGGTTCCGAACTCCAGTATCCCTTTAGGACTCCTTCCGAATTTTAGTGTCCCGTTAGGACTCTTCGTTTAAATTGGGAATAGTTAAATATTTTCAGATTGCTTATTAGTCAAAGATTGTTAGGGCCTTCCTCTATTTTTCTCTATTTAAAGAGGAGAGGGACTTTGCTTTTGAATTGTGAAGGAAAATCGGACAACCCAATCTACTCTCTCTCTCGCGTGACCCACCCTGCCTCTGCCGCGCGGCAGCCGTACGCCATCACGGCTCCCTTTCCAAGCCGTCAAGGTCCAGGACCCCATCCCATTACTTCTAATGACTATCCCCTATGATCCAATCCTCTCCAACAATTTTGTACGTGACAACTTGGTATCAGAGACATCCGCTGTTCAGTCAACCATGTCCGAAGGAGATAGCTTGGATTCAGTGAGCAAGAAGCTAGACGCCCTGTTGCAGCAGATGGAGACCAACCGTCTCAAGCTATGCGACAAGATCGATAGCCTGGCCGATACCGTCCGCGACATCGATCATCAGCAATAGGCGCACCACCCCGCCCACGACGCGATCACCGATGGACGACTCCGGGCGTCGAGGGCTTGTTGCCCAGCCCATGCCGGATTCCGCACGACTCACCAGCCGACGGCAGAAGGTCACCACGCTAGACGCGGAGGCGTCCCTCGTTTTCATAAGCTCAATTTTCCGACGTTCAACGGTCAAGATGATCCACTACCATGGCTTAATCATTGTGAACAATTTTCTGGGGCCAACACACCATGGAGGAAGATTGGGTTTGGCTAGCCAGCTTCCACATGACCAGCTCAGTGCAATTGTGGTACCATCGCTTGGAGCGCAACACTGGGACACCATCATCGCGACGCTTTGTGGAGTTGGTCAATACACTGTTCGGTCCATCCTTGCGTAGCAATTCCTTGGGTGAGCTCATCGCCCTCCACAAGAAAGGCACCATATGGGAATTTTCGGATCAATTCTTGCATGCTTATTAAGGCGTCGCTCGCCTAAGCGGCAAGGTGATCCTGGGTGTCAAGGCGTCGCCCCAGCCTTGCGCCTTCTGCTCGGAGCCTCCGGTGGAGAGGGAGGTAGAAAGAGAGAAGAGAGGAGCCAGGAGCTCACCTGGATCTTAGAGTTCGCCGGCAAGGTGCCTACTTGCATGATCTGCACCGGCTGTGTATCCTCCTCCGCCAGGAGCCGCACTGGATCGGCCACCTTAAGTGTGGCCTCGTCTTCACCACTCGGCGCCGCCGCCGTCTTGTCTCCGGATCTACGCCGTCAGGGTACTCCGCCGCCCGTGGGTGTCGTCTTGTCTCCGGATCTGCACCACCGGGTACTCTGGCGCCTCTGGGTGCATTCCTCCGCCCGAAGCTCGCTCGGTTCTCCAAATCTGCACCTCTGGGGTAGGGAAGGGGAAGAGGACGTGAGAGGGCGAGGGTAGGGAAGGGGAAGGGGAAGAGGACGGGAGATGGCAAGAGGGTAGGGAAGCTTCGGACGGGAGAGCAGGCAGGGTTGAGGCAGCGGCAGGAAAGAGAGAGGGGAGGAGGCAGGGTTGAGGGTTGAGCATGCTTATTAAGGTCACGAGCACAGCTTAATAACCATGGGGTTGAGATTGAGAAGTCCTCACGGTCACGGGCACAGCTTGGTTGGCTAGGCCTGATGGGCTGTTGACTGGCCAGGTTAGCCCTTTTCCTTTTCTTTTTTGCTTTCACTTCTCCTTTTTCTTTTCTCTTTTTTCTTTTGCTCTTCTTACACACTGCTCGGTTGCTCCGGATCTTCCTCCGCCCATAGCGCCTTAAGATGATGTAAGGCATCGCCTCGCCTCGTGCCTTAGCGATTAAAAGGTGTGAGCGGGCTGCCTCGCCTTGCCTCGCCTTACCGCCTTAATAACCATGAATTCTTAGCCCTTTTATGCTGCGCAGACCTGTTGATAGAACGCCAACAAATCCAGTTGTTTACGACCGGTCAAGATCAACCACTACAAACCAATGTGGAGTTGCAAGCGCTGCAATCCTTGGAGTCCGCGATGAGTTTGGCCCGCCCTCTGACGCGCACATAGGTGGTGGCGAGGATCATATTCGACGAATACCGCCGATTCTGCGGCCAGTAACGATTACAACCGGTAGAGATTAGAAATCGATCGGTTTTCTCGGTTTTCAAATTCAAATTCTAAATTTGAATGTTGGATGGTTTTAATCAAATTTGGCGAATTTCATCCGGAAAAACAGGAAAACGGTAACCGATTCACCGATCGATGGTGGCGGGATTCCTCGTCTGGGATTAGTGATCCTGGGTGGCGATGCACATGGCCAAACAACCGCACGATGGCCTAGCATTGAGCGACACTACCATGGCCCCGCGCTAAGCGACCACGAGACGCCGCTGGCGACCACGGTACGGCTTGTCGGCCGTCTGATGTCGTCGGCAGAGCTCGAACGATCACATACTCAGGGCCTGTGCAACCATTGTGATGAGAAGTTTTTCATCAGCCACCGATATAAACGTCTTTTCGTCCTCGAAATACAACCGGACTTCAACGACGACGACGACAACCCGGACACCGGCATCAAACCTGAAATTTCCTTGGCAGCACTTACAGGCATACAACCGCAGACCGACCAGACCATGCGCCTCATGGTCGAAATCGGTCACAGCTCGTTAGTTGCCCTTCTCGATTCGGGGTCCACGCATAACTTCATTGCCAACAATGTCACATTGGCCACAGGCGTACTCGCGCGCCCTCGGTCAGGACTTAGTGTCACAATGGCCAATGGCAAGCGAGTTACTAGTTTGGACCTATGCCGTGCTATGGCCGTTCGCATTGGACAAGACGACTTCACACTCGATTGCTATGTTATGCCATTGGAAGGCTTTGATGTGATATTGGGGGTTCAATGGCCTGGTACTCTTGGTCCGATCACTTGGGATTTCTCCCGCATGACCATGTCCTTTGATCGGGACGGACGTTGGATCGTCTAGACATGCCTGCCAATGCCCCACGTTCGGCCCGCATGCTGGCCTATACAGGAACAGCGTTGATGGACGATCTCCTCGATGAGTTCAGCGGCTTCTTTACCGAACCGCATAGGCTACCACCGGTCCGAGAACTTTGTCACTGCATACATCTCAAGAAAGGGGCAGATGCCGTTGCCGTTCGACCATACCGTTATGCGCAATTGCAGAAAGACGAGTTTGAGCGCCAGTGTGCCAACATGCTTCACCAAGGAACTATACTCCACAGTACATCGGCCTTTTCATCCCCGATATTGCTTGTCAAGTCGGATGGTTCATGTTGCTTATGTGTGGACTTTCGTGCCCCCAACGAAAAGACGATCAAAGACAAGTTCCCTATTCCCGTCGTGGACGAACTACTTGATGAGCTCCGTGGTGCCAAATTATTCACCAAATTGGATTTGCGCTCCAAATACCATCAAGTGCTGATGCATTCGGCTGATATTGAGAAGACCGCGTTCCGCACTCATTAGGGTCTCTTTGAGTTTCTCATCATGCCGTTCAGCCTCATCAACGCTCCGGTCATGTTCCCGGCTCTTATGAATACCGTCCCGCATCCGTTCCTTCGGTCTTCGTGTTTGTTTTCTTCGACAATATTATCATCTACAGCTCCTCCTGGTCTACGCATCTGCAGCACATCCACGCCGTACTACAAACCCTTCAACAGCATCGTTTGTTTTTAAAGCGCTCCAAGTGTTCTTTTGGGGAGACCACGGTGGCATACTTGGGTCATGTTGTGTTGGCAGCTGGCGTCGCGTTTGATCAGGCAAAGATCAGTGTCGTCTCTACATGGCCGGTTCCTAAAACGTTACGGGCAGTCATAGGATTTCTTGGCCTAGTAGGATATTATCGCAAGTTCATCCGCAATTTCGGCACCACTGACACAATTACTCAAGTGCGAAGCTTTTCATTGTACCCCCGACGCTCAGGACGCATTCATTGTTCTCAAGACAACAGTTACACAAGCGCCCATATTGCAACTGCCGGATTTTACAAAGGAGTTTATTGTTGAATGCGATGCATCAGGACACGGGTTTGGCATAGTATTGCATCAGGGCACAAGCGCCATTGCGTACTACAGCCGGCCGATCACGCCGCGCCATGCGAGGCTTGCGGCCTACGAACATGAATTGATCGGTCTTGTTCAAGTTGTTCTTCATTACGTCCGTACTTATGGGGACGAAAATTTTTGGTACGCACTGACCATTACAGTTTGAAATTTTTGCTTGACCAGCGTTTGTCGACAATTCCACAACATCAATGGGTCAGCAAACTCCTTGGCTCTGATTTTGGCGTCGAATACAAGCTAGGCAATACTAATGCGGTCGTCGATGCACTGTCCAGGCGGGACATGAAATTACACGTTGTGGCCATTGCATTGTCCTCTCCACAGTCTGCTCTCTTCGACGATCTCTGCTGAGATTTCAACACCGATCCGGCTTTGCAAACCATCCACGACGCAATTGTGGCCAATCGCCAACGAGGGGCCATAGGAGTTGGTCAACGGCTTGGTCACCTACAACAAACAGGTTTATGTTCCGGCTACTGCAGCATTACTACCGCTATTCTTAAACTCGCTCATGGTACTGGTCACGAAGGGGTTCAAAAGATGCTTCACCGCCTACGTGCCGACTTCCATGTCCTGAATGCCCATTCTCTCGTCCAAGAATTCGGCTGATATGTCAACATAATAAGGGCAAACAATTGCATCCGGCCGGTCTTCTTCAACCGTTGGAAATCCCTTCTATGGGTTGGGCTGACATCGCTATGGATTTCGTTGAAGGTCTTCCTCGGGTGCATGACAAAAGCATCATACTTACAGTCTTTGGTCGCTTCTCCAAATGTGCTCACTTCATTCCCTTGGCTCACCCATACATGGCATATTCAGTGGCTCATATGTTTTTTAATAAGATTGTTCGTCTGCATGGTATTCCTAACTCCATTGTGAGTGATCGCGATCCGGTGTTTACAAGTAATTTTTGGTCTGAGCTTTTCCATTTGGCCAGTGTTCAACTCAATCTCAGCTCCGCTTTTCATTCTCAATCTGATGGACAGTCCGAAGAAGTAAACAAGATCATCGTCGTGTATCTAAGGTGTCTAACTGGGGATAGGCCGAAGCAACGGCTCCGTTGGTTGCCGTGGGCCGAATATTGTTATAACACATCGTTCCAAACATCCCTTCACACTTCGCCATTCAAAGTTGTGTATGAGCATGAACCACCCTCTTTGCGTTCCTATGAACCAGGTGGTGCAAGGTTCCTCGCGGTGGAGCAACTCGTCCAGGATAGGGATATTTTTTGTTGGAAATTCATGATCGACTATGTCAGGCACAACAAATCTACAAACAATCTGACAAAGGTCATCGTGAGCTGGAGTTTATTGTAGGTCAATGGGTTTGGCTTCAGCTTTATGACCATCATGCGGCCTCTTTGTCTCTACCGAGCCATGGCAAGTTGGGTCCCCGGTATTTTGGACCATATCAAGTCCTCCAGAAGATCGGCATGGTGACCTATCGTCTACAATTGCCAGTCCACACTAAAATACATGATGTGTTCCATGTCAATTTATTGAAACCATATGTTGGTCCTCCACCGCCAGCTCCTCCAGCTCTTCCGCCTCTTTTGCATGGTAGAGTTTGCCCGATGACAGCGCAAGTCCTCAGGTCCCGGGTAGCCCGCAATAAACTTTAGTTCTTGGTACAATGGAAAGGTGCTCCTGCGACGAGTACATCTTGGGAAGATCTCGAGCAATTTCAGCAGTTATACCCTCTGTTCAAGCTCAAGGACGAGCTACCTGTAAAGGAGGGGAGAGATGTCATGTGGGGCATCTTGTATACACGGCGCAAGCGGAAGGAGCAAGGCGCCGGGCAACTCGAGTTGCCTTCGGTGCGCCAGCTTCAAATCCAATTGTGTCGGTTTCGGTATAGGTTCGAACTCTAGTGTCCCTTTAGGACTCCTTCCGAATTCTAGTGTCTCTTTAGGACACTTCGTTTAAATTAGGAATAGTTATAGATTTTTCAGATTGCTTATTAGTCAAAGATTGTTAAGGCCTCTCTCTATTTTTCTCTATTTAAAGAGGAGAGGCACTTTGCTTTTGAATTGTGAAGGAAAATCAGAAAAACCAATCTACTCCCCCCCCCCTTTCTCACTCTCGGGCGGCCCACCCTGCCTCTGCCGCGCAGCAGACATGTGCCACCACGGCTCCCTTGCTGCACCGTCGAGGTCCAGGACTCCATCCCGTTACTTCTCACGAGCCCCTACAATCCAATCCTCTCTCCAACAATTCTGTTCGTGACATACTTTTGTTTCACACAAGACTTGGGTTACCATGAATAAAAGAACCCAGTAGGTAAGTAGTTCTGATGCTTAAATCAATTTTACTTCATGTAAGAGGTTGCCATTTTGGTACAGAAACACTGAAGTAACTGACCAGCTATAGAATAACTAGTGAACTGGATTTATGAAAAAGCCACACTATTGAAGAAGTTTTTCTGCTGTTCTTTGATACAAACACTGGTTACTTCAGGGATTTCAAGAGGATCCGTCAATTTTTGGCAGAGTTATGTTGGAATTTGGACTAGGATGTGTTTCATACCATTCTCAGTCATCACCAACTGGCTGGAAATAAGTACCATATTTGACATAAGCCATAAGTAATCAGTAATAAAACTTATTATACTCATTTGCATAAATTGGAATAACAGTAGATATATGTTTTTCACGCAAAAAGAAATCATGGTAAGGAAACAAACGAGTTTTTTTCATGAGAATCAAGGCTTACAGGTGGCTCTATTGTAATCACCTTATTCTTAAATGAACCAAGCCATTCCTGTGAAGTGAAGAATGCAGAGTGTTAAGGCAATGACATCGACATCGATAGCTGGACAATCTTCCTCATGAGACAAATAAAATTGATCACAAAAGATCGACATAGGAATAAACGAAAATGTTAACCTGTTGCTCTCGTAGGTGGATAGTCAAGTCTTCCATTGTCTTTGTGTAGAACAATCTGTCATGAGAAACATAAGATTTGTGGTAAGTTGCAACTTACAGTACTTTCTTTGAGAGCTCAGAGCTATACCTTTTCTCATTGAGTTTTGCAGAAGTACTTGCAATTTCCTGATGGATGAGCTCCAAGGTCTGCAAATCATTAAGGGACAAATGAAGTCAGAAATCTGAACCAACTCAAAACTAATGTCTGACGTAGTTTGAAAATCAATTCAAAGAAATTCATGCTAAAATGAAGTTATAGGATGCACCATGATGGTTACAATCATTGTTAAATGACATGAAAATATGAAATTAATCTCTGGCAACATGAAGAAAGGCTAGGTATTGAGCATTTATGAAAAAATTAGACAAGATGAAAATATTAACAGAAGTCTTATCAAAACATGTTCAGATAATGCCAAATGGCAGGTCTCTTTAAAGAACTCCATGTCCCTAACACCAGACCTGTAAACAATCTGTTTGGTGAAGATGAAAGAAATATGAAGTTCTGACGTAAATATTGCTCTTACAAAAGGTTAACCCCGGAGAACCAGCATAGGTATAGCAGTTATTTACACCAGTACTTCATTGCCATAATTTCCAATTCAGTTATTAGAAACAGAAAACACAGATTTCAGCATATTCATTCAGATAAGATGGAGCACGGAGCACATCGAGTGAAAGGCGGTCAAGTTTTTTAAAAAGGAAAACTTACTACAGAAAATACTTGCTTATCAACACAAATTACCAAATAAAAACAACATCATCGTTCATCAGTTTTGTGTTTGTTTGTTTCTAATGGAAGTATGGAACAACATATTGTACATTAACTGGCGTTGGCAACATCTAGGAAGCAATTCACAATTGTTAATATTTATTTGCAGGAAGAAGCAAATTGACAAAACAGAACCTGAGGTGCCAACAAAGAATCAGTCCATATGATACCAGCACAAAAGATCCTGAGATCAATATTCCAGAATATTGTTTCTCCACATGTACATGTGGGTACATGTACTATCACCACCATGAAATGTGTCTCGAGATTGATGCAAACTTTCAAAATTCAAACCACCATCCCATTTTCTAATCATTGCAATAAACATTGCACAAAATCTTGAGGCACTTTGGAGGGCTAAGATAGTATATGTACCCACATGTACATATGGTTTTGCATTTTTGTTTCAGAGGGACAAGTTTTAATTGAAAATTGATATGAACTTCAACTTAACAAAACGCGTGAGGCATTCATCTGTACAGTAACTGACACTTTGGCACATTCAGTTCAGATTGACTGAAAAACTGTTCACAGACAGATCTAACTAATAGATGTAGCACTCTAGGGGTTAGGAATGATTAAGAGATTGTATGGTTAACAGAGGACCCAAGTTCCACTATGGAGGAGCCCCTAGTGCCTCTGCTCCTGGTTATGTTATTAGCTTTAATGAGTTATTTAGCAGCTGAAACACGTATCACAACAATGTGTAATACAAACATGTTTATATCACATTCAACTGAAATGCTTAGTGAAAATAGCTATAACTATTAAACACTTCATGATCATGATTATATTTCAAAGATGATAAAACATAAAATCATCTGTTTATCATTCTACAGGCTGAAGAAAACACAAACTGAAAATGATCTGCGTTGTCACAAGTCATATATTTAGTATGGGATTTAACTAGAAAATTCTTACTTCAAGATACAAAAATCATGTAAATTATCACATCATAAAGATTTTTGAGATGATAACTCTGACACACTCAACCATCTCAAAACATCAAGGTTGGTTGCTGCTTTCAGATAATTTACAACAATGGTAACAACTGTATCTTTAATATTCTAGGTTGTAACTTGTGATACTTATGAGTCACAGAATGACCAACGTTTTACCACTGCCATAAACTAATGCTTTCTTAGCCTTCCATTGTAACTGGCTGTTATACTGCTGATTAGAGAACATCTGGTTTGGAATGCTAAATGACAACAGTAGACATGACAAGTACTACCATGTGATAAACCAGTGCAAAGGCAACGAAGTACCAGATCAAACATTCAATTGTGAAAAGCAGGAAATTCGTCCCAAATAGGACAAGATTCAATTGTGAACAACCAGCCTCCATAAAATCGTCAGTTCTCTTAACTACTGGTCTCAAACAAAATTTAATTGTTTATCAACAATGTTCATGTGCCTGGTTTCCTGTCCTCTTTGGATGAACAATTAACTATTCCGTTTGCTTCCTTCCATGATTTCATCCACGATAGCCAAAATGGTTCCCGCACTTCCACCAAAGCCTCACCATTTCCTCACTACATGCAGTATTTACATCACATTTTCCATTCTCCACCAGTCTTGAATAAACAAGGATAGCTACGGTTACATACACGCACTTAGTGAGTACTGGAATAAACAATTTCATGTCCTCACCTGCTTCAGCGTGGCGCACTCGACCTCCAGAGTGGCCATCCTGACCTGCTTCTCGGTCATCTCCACGCAGACCTGAGCCCTCGCCTTGGCCAGCTGCTCTGCCTCCTCGCTCGCCTGCTTCGCCTGCGCCCTCACTGCCCAAAAGCCCAGCACACGGGCAGCGTTACCCAAGTACGGAGAAGGGGGGGGGGGGCGGGGGGCGCAAACCGAGAGGGAGTTGCTAAAAGAACCTTGGGCGATGTCGGCATCGTGGGCGTCGATGGCCGTGCGCTGCCGCTGCTCCTCCGCCGACCGCTTCGCCGCCTCCTCCTCCAGATCTGCAGCCCACCGCCGTCACCGGACGCGGCCGCGGAACAATCAGATCGAGTTGCGGGGGAATGGAATGGAACGGGGGCGTTCGGTTCGCTTCGATTCGATTCGGTAGGGGGATTTGGGAGGATCGCAGGACGCACCGTTCATGTAGGAGCGGAGGGTCTTCATGTTCGCCAGGTACTCCTCCATGGCTGGCCAGCCGGAGTGGTGGACTGTGCCGGATTGGAGACGACGGCGACGAGGAGGTGGAGACGAGCGGAGGGGTTGTACTGTATAGATGTTTCCGCTCGAAATGGCTGAGGCGTGTAGTCCACCACTCCTGTAATCTTGCTGGCGAGATCAGTCAAGCGATTAAGAACAATATAAGAACAGCAATAAAATAGTACTCTTTATTGTTCTTCTGTAAAACTGTACAATATTTAAGGATTCTCCTCCTATATATAGGATACTAGATAGATGAGGAGCCCACCAACACCAAGACTCTTCAGCCTAGGCCCGATTTCTTAACGCTCCCCCTTGGCACTCATCCGATATGTTCATGTCTCATCAAAACTCAATAAAAATCCAGTAGGAAAAATTTAAAGAAATAATACATAACATGCGTTCTGCTGCGTTGTATAAATTGTCCCATTAGCCGAGAAACTTCAGGAAAACTTATTAAGAAAAAAAGAGTACAATCCACTCAATTTCATTCAATCTCTAGGATTTCTTCTTTAGATACTCGATCTTCGTGAAGGTTCGTGAAGGTTCCCCACCGAATTCTATACTTCTGTAAGTCTCATCATTCTAATTCCACGTATGTATCTTTCAAAACTAAACGCTAGAAGTGACTTAGTGAATAAATCTGTTAGATTTTCTTATGACTTAGTATGCAGTACTTTAATCTCGTCCATCTTTTACAATTCATGAGTATAGAAGAACTTGGGGTTGATATGCTTTGTGAGAGGACTCTTCACATAACCTATCTGCACTTATGCAACATAAGTTGCATTATCTTCATAGATAATAGCGAGGGTTTGCGCGGTATTCAATTCACACGACTGCTGGATGTAGTGAATCATTCGCCGAAGCCAAGAACATTCTCGCAAGGCCTCATACAGCGCTATGATTTCCGAGTGGTTTGTCGAAGTTGATACAAGACTTTGCTTAGACGATTTTCAAGAAATTGTAGTTCCACCACACATAAATACATAGCCTGTTTGCGACTTAGCTGTACGAGGGTCCGATAGGTACCCAGCATCTGCATAGCCAGTCATATTTAGTTCTTAGTTCTTCCTGTAGAATAGTCCGAGATCTTTGCTTCCTTGGAGGTATCGGAAGATGTCCTTTATTCCCTGCAAATGCCTTTTGGTAGGTTCTGCACTATACCTTGTTAGGAGGTTCATGGCAAATGCAATATTCGGTCTAGTATAGTTTGCTAAATACTTGAGTGCTCCTACTGCGCTCAAGTACGGGAATTCCGGTCCCAGGACTTCCTCCCCTTCTTCTTTAGATCTGTACGGGGTCCTTGTCTTGCTGTAAGGATCTCCCGACCATCGGCACTTTCGAAGAGTATGCCTTTTCAAATTCGAACAGTTCTAACACTTCCTGAGTGTAGGTTGACTGATGTACTAAAATCCCTTTAGGGGTATGCTCAAGCTACAAGCCTAAGCAATATTTGGTTTTACCCAAATCTTTCATTTCGAACTCTGACTCCAAGTAAGAGTTTGCTTTCTTAATATCTTCTAGGGTCTTGATAATATTCAGATCATCTACATATACTAAGATTATACAAAATCCATACTAGGATCTTCGTATAAATACACAGGGACAATCATTATTGTTCGTGTAGCCTTTCTTGCAGAGAAAGTCGCTTAAGCGATTATACCACATTCTGCCTGATTGCTTCAGTCCATACAGTGACTTTCTGAGTTACACACTGTATAGATTTTTATTTGCTCTATCTTGGTTTGGGACAAGGATACCTTCAGGTACCTTCATATAAATGTCCGTATCCAAGTTTCCATAAAGGTATGTAGTTACCACATCCATCAATTTCATTTTTAAATTCAGGCTTACTAACATTGAGATTAAATATCTAAAGGTAGTTCCACCCATAACTGGGGAATAGGTTTCTTCATAATCGACTCCTGGTCTTTAAGTGGAACCTTGTGCAACGGGTCTTGCTTTATATCTTACAACTTCATTGTTTTCATTTCTCTTTCGAACAAATACCCACTTATGCCCTACGAGGTGCATATGGGGAGGTGTGCGGCTTACAGGCCCAAACACCTCTCTTTTATTCAGAGATAATAATTCTGCTTCTATTGCCTTCTTCCAATCTTTCCAATCTGATCTTTTCTTACATTCAGCGAGCGATGTAGGCTCTGGATCAAGATCGATGATTGTGGCAATTTTCTTTGCAAAATAAATATCGACATTGGTTGTTGTTCTATTCATAGATTCTCCCGTGGTCACATAATTTATAGATGTTTCTTCATGGGGCAATTCTTCTAATGCTTCTACTCGCTCACCGCTGCATCCAATTGCGGGGGCAAGTCCCTTTAGTTTTTCAGTTCCAACGTGTGCACACACATCCATACTGATGTCTCCTTCCGTGGGAATATTCAAATCTAGTATGCCTTTTACTGAATGTTTCATACTGGTGCCAGGTCTCAACTGGCTCTCCTTCTTATTCTAAGGAACTTCAATGATCGGCTGTGTCAAGTCTTTCTTATCCTTTTTCGTCAGGTGTCCCCGGTTACTTGGGATTCGATGGGCTGGAGTTCTCGTTCTTTTATTCTGAGGCATCTGGACGGGATTAGGGATACCTTCAATTTTCTTTGGTAATTCAACCCTCTCCGGTGCATTGCATGCAGGCACATGCGACTTGGTCATGCTCTTCAAATCACTAAAGTGGTCAGGCAATTAATTTGCTAATGCTTGCAAATCAATTATCTTCCGGACTTCTCTATTTGCTTCACTGGTACGCGGATCATGTGCATAGATTCCCGTGACTTGCCACGTTATTTCCTGATATTTTTCATCAAGAAGTTGATTTCCTCCCACTAATGACGGGAAACTATCCTCATCAAATATGCTATCAGCGAAGCGGGCTGTATGCAAATCTCCAGTCATAGGGTCCAAATACCTGATTATGGATGTTGTCTCATAACCAACGTATATCCCAGACTTTCAGAGAGATCTCATTGCAGTTCGCTGCGGTGGTGGTATAGGTACATAAACCTTGCAACCAAACCTACGGAGATGAGAGATTTTTGGTGCTGACCCTTGTGCTAGTTGCATAGGTGAATGGATGTTATATGCCGACGGTCTAAAATTGATGAGAGTTGATGCGTGCAGGACTGCGTGTCCCCAACATGTAGTTGGTAAATTATAATTCTGCAAAAGTAGTCGGGCAAAAATTTTAATTTTTTTAATTAACACCTCTGCTAGTCCATTCTGGGTGTGGACATGTGGTACTGAATGCTCAACGGTAATTCTCATTGCCATGCAATAATCATCAAATGCATTTGAAGTAAATTCTCCGGCGTTGTCCATTCTGATGGACTTCATATGATGATCATGTAAATTATTCTTAATTTTAATTATCTGCGAGATCAGCTTTGCAAAAGCGTGGTATCTCGTGGACAATAGGCATACATGCGACCATTTCGAGGAAGCATCGATGAGCATCATAAAGTACCTAAATGGCCCTGACAGGGGTTGTATAGGACCGCAAATATATCTCTGGATACAGTCCAGGAATGCAGGGATTTCATCTTTTACTTTTAGAGCAGAAGGTCTAGTAATTAATTTTCCTGTAGCACATGCAGGGCACACAAAATCTTCTTGATTTGGGAAGTTCTTTACATTGATATTATGTCCCTGAGAATTGGTAATTATATTTCTCATCATCCTAAGACCAGGGTGGCCTAATCTATCATACCAGAGACAGAAAAGTTCAGAGCTTCTAAAAGTTGTTTTCAGGACAGTATAGGCTGTAGGTGCCTTAATATTAGTGTAGTATAGCCTGGATTCATATGAAGGAAGTCGTTCTAATACCTTTTTTCATTCTCTTCACGCTTTGTAATGAGTAGGTGTTTTTTACCATACTCTCCTTCAATCTCTACGTAGAGACCGTTAGCGCGAATATCTATAAAACTTAAGAGAGTTCTCGTCGATTCTGGGTACAACAAGGCTTCTTCAATGACCAATGTTGTGCCCATCGGGAGTATAATTGTGGCTCTCCCTGAGACTATTATACAAGTATCGCTGGCTGCGATTGTCGTAAGACTACCAGCATTCTTGCTGATTAACTGAAAAAATTCATTTATCTCAAGATGGTATTCGTTGTGCCACTATCCACTAAGCACATTTTCTCCATAAGGTGCCACACGTGTTCTGATATATAAAGTATTTATTAATATGGGGTAGGAAGCAATCCACACATAAATAAAATATTCCAAAACAGAACATAACTAGCTATTATTAATACAGGAAAAGTCTTGTAGGACTCATTATAAGAACTTAATGCTATGCTCTCCTAGAGTTTACAACTATTATTCAATAATGCAATGTTCTATTACAACCATAAACTGCAAATGACTATAAAATCTAAGTGCAATGCGTGCACTAGATCAAATCAGTGAAGTATGAAGAAATTTCTGCCTAAATCTACTCCATGTCCATCTTCTCTTCTTCGGCAACTACAACTATTGTTGCTGCGATGTCCAAAGTAGGTGTGATGGGGGCTGCTGTTGGGCTATACACATTCATAGGTGCAACCAATGAATGTGGATCCTTTGTGCCTACAATGGCGAGGTGTGCCTCATGCTGTCCTTTGCCCTTCTTCTTAGCCTTGAAAGCATCAATCACGTGCTGCGGCTCACGGTAAACACGTGACCAATGTCCCCAAGTGCCACATTTGTAGCAACTTTGGTCCTGCTAACCATAGGGCTTCTCATTGTGCTTCTTTACTCCGCCCTTCTTAGCTTGAGAATTCTGCTTAGTTTTGCGACTCTTACCCTTCTTGGCTATTTCCTTTGAGTGAGGCTTTCTCACCTTGTAGCTGATAGCGTTGACTTCATGGCCAACTTTGCTACTAGGCGGCTGTGAGATGTAGTTCTTCCTTAGAACCTCATCTTGAACTTCTGCAACTTGCATGATATCAATTAGTTCGGCATACTCCTTGTAGACATCTTGACGGTAATTGCGTGCAGATTGCACCGCATTCGGGTGAAAGGTAGAGAGGGTTTTCTCAATCTTCTCCTCGTCCGTGATTGCCTTATCATAGAGCTAAAGATTTGTACAAATTCTGTGTAGTGCAGAGTTGTACTCCCCCACGGTCTTGTAGTCAGCAAAACGTAGTCTGTTCCATTCCTGCTCTGCACGAGGAAGAATAGTGTACTCCAGCTTCTCGAACCGCTTCTTCAGGGCGGTCCATAATACTACTGCATTCTTCTCCACCATATACTCATTCTTGAGCATTAGGCAGAGATGGTGTCTGAGGAAATGAAGTGCTTGATCATTCTCCTCAGCAGTTGGAGTGACATCCTTCGAGGTGCCAAGTCCGATGGTAGCACAGAGCTTCTTGGCCCCAAGTACGATCTCGACATCTAATGTCCAAGTCAAGTAATTCTGGTCATGCTGGGCTAGCTCTTCGAACTCTTGGTTCATAATGCGAGTCATCTGCATATTCATGCAAAGAGTTCATAAGATTAATGCTGATAATTTGCATAAAATGGTTGCAAAGATTCTCATAATGTTCCTGTATTATTCTATGCATTTTTCATTATTTACTGTCATTTTCAGTGATTAAAAGCAATATAAACAATCACAGATAATCAGAATAGTAAATACAGTAAATAAATTGCATACAAATACCAATAACAAAGTTAAACATGCTTTAAATGCAAAAATTGATTCAAAAATTGAATTCCCGAGGCCCTTTTCTGCTGGAAAATGAATTTTCAACGAATTCTGCAATTTCTAGGGGTTAAAACGTAAAATTTCAGTTCTGAGATATTTTATGAACTGCGAGGGTTCTTTTTGCAAAAATTTTGGGATTTTCCACCGTCCCTTTTTTTTTCCTTTTTTTTTTGACTTTCACCTAGCCAGGCCACCCTTTTTTCTTAAATGGGTCGGCCTTCTTGGGCCGGTCGTGGCCCATCCCGACGCCTTATCCACGGGTGCTAGGGCAACCCTAGCACCACATGCGATGTGGCGGCACTCAAAAGACCCGTCTTGGAGGTGGCCATGGTGCGTTAGGCGGTGGGCGGCGGGCATATAGCATCTGGCGAGGCGGCCACGGCGGCACATAGCATCGCGGCGAGGCGGCGGCGGCGGGCTCATGGCGTAAAGGGCCGAGGCTCCAAGCGCTTGCGTTCTGGCGGCTTTGGCGGCTCAACCTGAACCAGCGACGCTCAAGCGCGGTCCGTGGCGGCCGGTGGTGGGCTCATGATCGTCTGGCGGCGGCTTCGCCTAAAAAGGCTGTCTGAGACGCAGGCGAGGCGGCGTCTGGCGTGGTCGGCGGCACCGTCTTGGCGGCGCCAGATCGGAGATCTGGCTCAAAGCGGCAATTGCCAGTGGCGATGCTACCCACCCCTCCCTTCCTCCTTTTTTTTTCTTTTCTTCTTGGTGGTCTTTGGTGTGCCGTCTTGGTAGGGCGCGGTGGGGCCTTATGGGCATGTGAGGGCGGCGTCGGCTTCAGGCGGCGGTGCGGAGGGGAACCTGTGCGGGGGTAGTGCTAACAGACGGCGGCTCAAGGCCGACGTCACACCATGCATGTAGGCGGCGTGTGATGTTTTTCTTTTCTTTTTGCTACTGTTCATACGATGCAATGTGCACTGTTCATGCAATTACCGATCGGCTTGGCCATCGACTTCAAGTCGGCTCGCGGTATTTCAGAATGTATTTGCAATATCTAATCTACGGTATAATCGACATCCACTCTTCCATGCAATCTACCGATCGACATTGTGTTAGTGATTTCAAGTTGTCTCGCGATAGATCAAAGTGGATTTGCACCGTAGGTTACAATCTAGAAAGCCAAATTTGCAGAATTGAAAGCAATCTAGAAAAAACGATTCGATCTACGAGGGTTGTGGTATGACAATTACCTTTCGATCCGAGGAGAGTCGGTCGTGCTGATAACGTGTTGAGGAACCATCATTTGGCAAGTCGGTCAAGCGATTACCTCGTGAACAAACTTCGAAATTATAAGAACAATGCAAGAACACAAGAACAGAATAGTAGATTGAACGCAGAGATATGAGGGGACTTCAGGCTTCTCTTTATTGCTCTTCTGTAAAACTGTACAATGTTTGGGGGTCCCCCTCCTATATATAGGGTACTAGATGGATGAGGAGCCCACCTGGGCTAGGACTCTCCGGCCTGGGCCCGGTTTCTTAATAGTTTTTTTTAAACATGAGGCATGTTAGGGTCCAAGCAGAGTGAATGGGATGGGATGGGACATGATGGATCGTCCTGAATGGGATGGGATGAGATGGGACGGGATGGATCATCCTGAATGGGATGGGATGTTAGGGTCCAAGCAGACTGGATGGGATGGGACAAGATGGATCGTCCTGAATGGAATGGGACAGGATGGATCGTCCTGAATGAGATGGTACAGGTGTGCTATTTGGTCAGTTGTATAGTATGATACTCGAATATGTTTTGTTGGTTGTATAGGATGATCTAGGATGGTATGAGATGGTGTTTGGTTGAGGGGATGAGGTTGGTTTGGGTGAGATTATCTCAATAATTCTTTTTCTTCTTTCTTTTTTTTCTCCTTTTTTCTTTTTTTTCCTTCCTTTTTCTTTCCTTTTCTTCCGACCAACACTCTTCTTTTCTTCCTCTTTCTTCCGACCGACACTCTTCTCTTCCTCCTTTGCCTCCCCAGCGAGCTCCTCCCTTCGCCGCCGCCTCCCCACCTCCCAGTGAGCATCGCGCCTCACTTCTCTCCTCTTCTCTTCCTCCCGATCTGAACCATCGCCGGCTCCCCTCTTCTCTTCCTCCAGACTCCGCTGCGCTGCCTCAGGCCACCACCATCGCCAGCTCCCCCTCTTTGCGCCAGACCTCACCGAGGCCTCATGCCTCATGGCGGCGGCCAGCGCGACAACGTTGGCTCGGGCTGGCTCGAGGAGGGAGCATAGGGCATCACGGGCTCGGGCCCGCTAGAGAGGAGCAGCGTTAGGCGGCGGTGTGGCGGAGCTTCGCCCGCGGCAATGAGTGAGCATAAGCGAAGACGAGGCGGATGACCACGGTGAATGGCGTGGTTCAGTCGTTTTCTTCAAACGAAGTTGTACAACATCTAAGGAGAATATTCCCTAACGTGGAACAGTTTGGTCCTGAATGGCTCAATTCGATTCATGCAAGTAAACGCCTGAACAGACTATATTTTGAACCATCTGGTAATAGGATCATTTCATTTGCTCAACCAAATGGACCCTTAGTGGAGGAAGATGTGGGGTTTATGGTCTCCTGTTTAGAACTTAGGTGGCGTTCGGAATTTTAGATGCATGGCGGCATTGGAATAGGGATGACATGGTGGTATGCGAGGTGGGAAAATAAATCATACCTCAACTTCTCAGTTTAGCATTCTAGGATTGAGAAATTTTGGTTGGTGTCACTGAAAATATGTGCAATATCGGTTCTGCCACCGAAAATTGGACCATGTCGTTTATGCCACTGAAATTTTGGCTCCATTTTACTTTTGCCACTACCGTCAGTCAAAACCCCTTTGGCTGTTAGCTTCCAGTTGTTTGGCGGCTAGATGACAAGAGGATTCAAAGAAAGGCCAAAACAACCCTGATGGCAGTGGGTCCAAAGTCATGGAGACAACCGCGACCCGAGAGAGGTTCTCTTATTCATCTTCCCTTGCTCTCTCTCTCTCTCTCTACGTTCTCCCCTTTCTCAAAACCTAATCCCTAGATCCATCCACAAATTGACTCATTTCGACCCGCAATCGACCCATTTCGACCCCAATTAGACTCCATTGTGCTCGAAACCATGGATTGAGGAGGTGTTGGGCACAGCTAAGAGGTGGGTGACATGAGCTCGAATAGTAAGTGATTGTTGTTGGTTGGATTGGTTTTGTTTTTGGATTTTTGCTGAATCTTCGTTGGTTTTCTCATTTGGTTCTTGGTTAGTATGGATGCTACTTCGAGGTATAGGCTGGAGGTGAGGCATGCAACGTGTTGCATAACCTATGCAGACGGTAGAACTCATGATGTGCTTAAGCGCTTTTTTTCCGATCTGAATGGAAAATATCCTTGGGGTGCAGATGAATATGTTGTTATCACATATTACAGCAGTTGCACGAACTCTTTGCGCGATTTGAATACTGGTGATGATTTGGTTGCCATGTTTGCGGAGTATGAGAGTGTAAGGCTAGTGAGTGTGCTAGTGCATGTGCATAAAAATGTTGATGCACATGCATCAACACCACGAGAGTCTTCTTGCAAGACAACAATTTGCATTGCAATATCTCGAACAACTAGGCTAGCTTCATCAGCCCATTACCAAAATCGACATGTTGTGTTATGGAAAGGAATTACACCATAAAGTAAAAATAAAACAATATGCTATTTCGAATGGGATTGATTCAGGATGATCACTTCATGAACACTCAGGACAGATTTGTTGGTGTATGCGAGGTGAACACATTCGCCGGATCCATGCAACGAGGGTGTAGCAGCTGCTGCCGCAATGATTCTAATTGTCTGCTCACTCGAAATATAATTAAGCCGAAGACGTCTATTAGATTGGAAGTAATAAGAAGAGGGAGTGAAGGGTGAGGTGAAGTGCAGCAAAAGCCTCCCATTATATAGCCAGCGGCAATAGAAAAATGGCACCAAACATAGGTGAGTTTCCCTCCAGAATTTATGTGACCTTAATCACTAGTGGAAAAAAATGAAATCAATGATCTGGGGCAAATGTGTCAAATTACCACTCCCGTTAGGTTCCCTAACAGTCAAAGGGCATTTGATTGACAGTAGTGGTAAAAGTAAAATGGAGCCAAAATTTCATTGGTATAAACGACATGGTCCATTTTGCGGTGGCAGAACCAATATTGCACACCTTTCCGGTGACACAAAAAACATTCCCTTTAGGATTTGCCACTTCTCTCATTGTAATTGATTATTTGACATTGGTCAGCAGAGCTGGCCAGATGGGGCGTGCTTGTTGGGCCGGCTGTTAGATCGAGGAGGCTAACTAGAGAGGGTGAATAGGCGGTTTTTTAATTCTTTTGGCTAAACCCAAGTTTTATACGGAAATGTAAATCAGTTCGGTTTTGCTTAGTTAAAACCTAAATCAACTAGTTTTGACTATGTGCACCAACAAGCTAAGACATTAGGATGTTTTACCGTGGTGTTCGCAGACTTGCCGGCCTCCTCTAATCCACATTGAGGTAAGCCTAAACGAATTGGACCAGCTCCACCAATTAAGCCAACACCTCAATCCACTCGGGGTTGCTCTTCCTCCACTCCGGATATGGTGAATACCAAACCACTTATAACGCACTGGGTCTTCTCACAAGCTTCTTGAGAAGATTACTGAACCACGACGCCTCCACACCGTCTAGGTGTCGGCAAACATCAAGACTAATAAGCCAAGCCCCTTGCTTGACTCCCACCACGTGCAAAGAATGCACAAGCTCAAGTGGATACGAAATCCATCTCTAGATGCAACACATGCAACTAGAGACCTCTCTCCTTGCTCACAAAGTGCAACACATGCATAATTGAGAGGAGAAGCTCACACCAGCTCAAGAGAATGAAGTGGAGTGCCAAAAGATTGTCTTTCAACCAGCCAAGGGAGTATTTATAACCCCCACCACAAAAACTAATTTGTTGGGGAGCGAAATCCTAAAAATCGATTTTGCGGTAATCTGCAGAGAAACTTAGTACTACATGATCCACATTTAATTGTCGGAAAGGGTGCATTAAATGCACAAAAACTAGCCATTAAAGTGTTAGTGCAGTACTACCGCACTCACAGGGGCCAATACTACCGCTCGGCGGTCATACCACATTTAAGGGCGGTACTACCGCAGTCAATTTTCAGCACAGACGACACTCGAAAAAAATGTCATAACTTTTGACTTCGATGTCGGAATTGAGTGATCATGGATTCTATGGAAAGATTATTCAGAGAGCTACACAAATCACCTATTTGCATGATCTCAACCAAATTAGATCAATGCATAAAGCACAAGAAATACAAAGAGTCACTACCATGGTCTAAGTCCAAAGAAATAGCAATAAGCAATCTTAGACTATGCCAAGGGAAAATGCATGAGTTCCAAAAATTTGCAAAATACACTTGCAAACATAGATCATGCCACAAGAAATAGGTACATGGACTTCAACTATTTATAAAACACATTTACAAAGTATAGTCACCTATTACAAGGATTAGATGCATGAGCCACAGCTATTTACAAAACACACTCGCAAATAATAGCATCATGCCATAGAGAGCTAAAGCAACCGGGATTGAGCTATCAATACATGATGAGACTCAAGCTACTAGACAAGACCCCTCTTAATAGTACGGCAACCTATAATAGCAATCCGGTCTTCCAACCAAACACCAAGACCGATAAAAGATTAGGAACACATCCTTAGACCTAGCTAGTACCTTTGCCTTGAGCATTGTCGGTGTTTTAGAACTGAACTTACGTAAAGATTGTTTGATTCGGGGGGTCTCCTAGAATGAAATCACGCAGAGAGATTGACACGGGGATTTTTATACAGGTTCAGGCCTTCTCCGGAGAGAATAATAACCCTACTCCTGTGTTTGTATGGTATTGAGTGTATTACGAACAATTAGGGAAAAACTCGAGACTATTACAGATGATAGTGCTTGTATTTCTCCTCCCCTTTCCCTCTCGATTCGCCTTTATATAGTGCGTGAAGGCGGCGGTTTCTCCAGTGAAGCGGCGCCTCATCACATCTATGAAGCGCGACGTTGGTAGTAATCACTGGCGTATTAACTCCTCCACGTCGCTAATGACTATATCTAGGAGATAATGGAGCATTACATGCTATTACTTGGCGAAATAATGACAGTATGATGGTATTTGAATCCCTTAATCAATTGGGCCTACTTATGCGTAGATTTAATTGATCATAAGGTGGTCATAATGACCTAGTCCTAGAAGAACCTACGACTATGAGGTAGTCGTAGCAAGACTACGACTATGGGGTAGTCGTAGCATAACTACGACTATGGGGGTGGTGGTAGAAGAACTTACGACCATCTAGTAGGCTCTTCCTTATAACATTTAAGGGGTATACTCGGGGACCATATGGCGTCATATTTACTTGGTTAAGGAGTTATAGATAAAAGATAAAATGAGGATTATTATATCCTCGTCATCTAGCCCCCGACTTCAAGTGAAAGCAACTTACTTGGTTAAGGAGTTATAGTTGGTCTTACGACCACGAGAGGTAAATGAAAGATAGTCGAAGGAAAAACTCTTCGACATTAGTGTACTACTTTGACGAAGTATGCTTGGTCAAGAAAATTGCTTCGGCTATCAAATAGTCGTAGAACATTTCTACGATCACGAGGTGGTCGTAGCATGGTGATCGGAAGACAAACCTTTCGATTGACATTTCCTTTAGTTAAAAAGAATCTAACCAAGGAAGTAATTTCATTTGAGGTGTAAAAGCAAACTGATTTTCTCGAGCGGACACGTTGTGGAATTTCAAGCGGCCTTTAGCTTTGTCAGTTGGGCGGTTCGAGGCAGTGGCAACCTTTGGAATACCACGCCTCGGCCCAAGGCACGCGGTTATAAATACTTAGGGGTAAGACTTAGGGTTCACACTTTTCCTCAAATCATCCCCTTTGTTCATCAAGTTCTTGTCTTCTCATACCAACTCAATCAAGAATCTCCCCTTACGAGAGAAATGGCGGGAGGATCTCCGAGTGGGCGAGTCCGAGATGGATCTGGCGAAGATGCAAGCCCTTGTCCTTGTTGGGAAGATTCGAGAGAGTTCTCGTGGAGTGGTTCGTATAAGCGGCAATGGCCGTCGGGGAGGATGGACAAATCCCGTCTTCGAGCGTCTTGTGAGTGTGGTCTCGATTGCACAGGAATCGGCGGACCTTGAGCTCTTCGGTATTTCTATGGAATGGCTCGACAAATTTGGAATATTTGGAAGTCGTGATGCAAGCTCCATGACGGAAGTCGAGGGGTACATTCAGATGTTCACCAGTCCTCGTGGCGGGATGGAGGAAGAGGTGGTTTCTTTGGAAAGTCACCTCCGAAGGCGACCTTGCCTTCGAGGAAGAATTGTAAAAAAAATCTTCGTGGGATTCGACTCCCCAAGATATCGGTTAATTGCCCCTATATTCAAGCCATTAAGGATTTGAAAGAAGGGGGTTATTTGGATGGCATGTGGTGAAGGATTTCATCACACGTCGAATTAGCCCTTTGAAGAAAGAGTACCTCCTATGTGGAAGTACATGGGGCCAAAAGACCCGACCGGGGACTACGAGGAGGGTAAGTAGTTTTTGACTTAACTCTCGGTTTGGTCTTCTTGGAATTATCAATCGAGTATCTTTATTTGTTTTATCTGAGATCTTTCCAGCAGAGATTGGCGTTGAGTCAAACTCGTTTGTGAAGCGCCCGCCACCGGAATGGCGGTTCCTCAAATCCTTGCGGTTTTGTCATGAGAGGAAAAGGTTGGCGCCTAAAGGTAATCAAAAGCTGATTTTATCCTTAGGACTTTATAGTCGTAGAAAGAACTTACGACTAGGTAGTGATCGTAGAAAATCTTACAATCGAGGGACATGTCGTAGAAAAGCTACGACTAGAGTCTTGGTCATAGAAAAACTTCTGTTGGTCATTGATTCTTCTTTTTCATTTTTCTTTCTGAAAGTAGGCATGGAAAACCGTAGGGATGACGAAGAGGTCGAGCCCGATGACCATTGGCGCGAGGCGATAGTGGACAAAGACTCGGGTCCCCCAAGTAAAAGCGTCGACTTTCAAAAGTAAATCGACAAGGGAGGATCAAGCTCAAGTCCCTCGTTTCGACCATGTCCTCGTTAAGGTGCTGACACGCATAGTCGCAGCGGAAGTCGAAACAAGCTGAAGTCGAGGAGGATGAAGAACCTCTTATCGCAAGATCCAGTAAGACCAAGGACATGACCACAATGGATGATGGCGAGGCTGAAGCATTGCGGTGAGGAGGCCGTGGAGGTTGAAGAACCTCTTAGGCGCCAAAGCCCACAAGGCCAAGGTACCTTTTATTATGACGAAAGCTTTCACGGTTTACATCACTTCTAGTTTTCTCAAGCAACTAGAAAAATAGAAGCTGGAAGGAGTTTATGTCTTTTGTGAAGGACAACGCCGATCCAGTCCCTATTGTTGAGGGTAGCGCTGCTCTTGGAGTGGTCGAGACCGATCTCGGCCCTCCGGAAAGTCGAGGAGACGAGAGATGGTCCTGTTCAAGATCCATGACGAGGCGTGGTCGTGGCGAGCCTATTCCCCAACTGAGCTACGACCGGGCGTGGTCGTAGCAAAGAAATCGAAGAACCCTTCCATCGGAAGATGGCTTCAAAGTTTCGATCAAGTCCGGGATCAGAGGTATGTGAAACGAGGCTAAAGTGTAAGAACATCATTTACCTTTTGCTTTTCACAATTTGACTTGCTATCCTTTTGTTTGTTTTAGCTCGACTTCTTGGGTCCCCGAGGTGGCTTCTGTCGAGAAGCCCATTTCCGCCTCTCGGCGATAGGAGAGCTAACGGTGAGGAGTGGTCGAAGGATCATCTTGCCGGGTGGTGGAAGAAGTCGTGGCTCCAGGTGGTTGTCACAACCGTGAAGTTGTAGCCATGGCGTGATGTGGTCGTGGGACCAAGAGAGCGATCGCGAAGTCTCTGCCAAGGTGGAGATATGCGACCACCGTGCGGGGAAGAAATTGTTGCAGACCTTCTTCACGGTACCTAAAGAGATCTTGCAATTTCAAAATCGGAAGATGAGGAATACTTCAACCATTACGATTTCTTTGGCCTGCTTCCATAGTAGGGTCTTACGCTTTAGATCTCGCCATCGAGTCCCTCATCCCAAAGACATTCCCAATAGAGGACACTTTTGACAATGGCGTCTTGAGAAGGTTTGGTGGGAGGCTGTCGGTGTTTTAGAACCGAACTTACGTAAAGATTGTTTGATTCGGGGTCTCCTAGAATGAAATCTGAGAGAGATTGACATGGGGATTTTTATCTGAGTTCGAGCCTTCTCAGGAGAGAATAATAACCCTACTCTGTGTGTGTATGGTATTGAGTGTATTACGAACAATCGGGAAAAACTTCGAGACTATTACGAGATGATAGTGCTTGTATTTCTCCTCCCCTTTCCCTCTCGATTCTTTGCCTTTATATAGTACGTGAAGGGCGGCGGTTTCTCGGTGAAGCGGCGCCTCATCACATCCTGTAGCAGTGCACGTTGGTAGTAATCACCGTATTAACTCCTCCACGTCGCCTAACAACTATATCTAGGAGATAATGGAGCATTACGTGCTATTACTTGGCGAGTAATAACAGTATGATGATTTATTTGAATCCCTTAATCAATTGGGCCTACTTATGCATAGATTTAATTGATCATAAGGTGGTCATAAATGACCTAGTCGTAGAAGAACCTACGACTATGAGGTAGTCGTAGCAAGACTTACGACTATGGGGTAGTCGTAGCATAACTTACGACTATGGGGGTGGTCGAGAAGAACTTACGACCATCGATGAGGGCTCTTCCTTATAACATTTAAGGGGTATACTCGGGGACCATATGACGTCATATTTACTTGGCTAAGGAGTTATAGATAAAAGATAAAATGAGGATTATTATATCATCGTCAAGCATCCTCTTGAAGCTTGATGACGCTCATCTTCACTTCAAGTCTGGGTCACTGTCTTGATATGCTTCAACACATGATGCATCCTTCACATGCTCTCTATCAACACATGATGGGTCTTCTCTTGATTTGATAATCAACTTATGATTATCTTCTCTTCGAGATCTTGATATGTATCAACACATGATGCATCCTCTTCTTGAACCTTGACTTGATGACGATCAACTCATGACACCATCCAAAGTTTTCATCACCATGGAACATAACCTATTCATCCAATTCTTGGAAAATGTTAGTCCCACAATGTGATTGTCATTAATTACCAAAACATACCTGTATAAAATGTTTCTAAACTAGCTGTTACTGTCAGGTGTGGTACTATCGCAATCACAAGGTTTGATACTACCACACGACAGTAGTACCGCTCAGCTAGAACAGAACTACCGATTTCCAGAGGATCAGAGAATCACAAAAAACAAGCTCTCTGGAAAAAAAACGTACCGTCAACTAGACTCCAACGCTACCTCTCAACAGTAATACCGTAATGCGGCACTACCAATCTTCAGAGGAGATGAAAACTCCCAAAAAAAACATGCTCTTTGGAATAAACACACTGCCACATAAAACCCGGTACTACTGCACACCGGTAGTACCGCTCATAGAATACGGTCATACCGATTTTCACTAAAGACTTTCTAGAAGTAATTCTAAATGCAATGCATGACTCCTAGTTGATCAAGATGGCACAAAATAAACTTTCATACTACTCGCCATGATCCCTCTATTTTCTTTGCATTGCCATTTCCAGGTTGTCATCCATAATCCAGGACTAAGCCTTTAAAAAACATCTTAGCACACACATTAGTCCCATAACACAATTGCAAATGATTGGATATAAAGTAATATGAGTATATATGAACTACACAAGTTTTATATACTCAAAGGATATATTTGAAAGTAGAGATCCCCAATATAAGTGGATAAAAAACAAGGATAAATACTAACGAAACCTCAAAATATAGAGCGAACTCCCCCTAAATGTGTGCATACATGAATGTGTAATAAAAACATATGCACATATTCAAGTTAAACTTTTAGTGGAGTTCAACTTATATTTTGGATCTAAGGAATGCAACAAGATATAAGAATATAATGTTGAATGCATATCTCCATGATTTTTACCTTTTCATCCAACTAAGACTAAATAATATCATAGTCAACAAACATGTTAGTCTCACATATAGATTTGTCATTAATCACCAAAACTAAATTAATGGAGCTTGAACTTACACTGGCCTGTGGCACAGAATTGTTGGCTCGACCCAGGCACGGCATGACTCGCATGTTGGAAATATGCCCTAGAGGCAATCATCTGAGATGATTATATTTCATTATGTTCACAATATTTGATAATATGTTATCTTGTTCCTTGAATGAATCATCGGTCATGAAGATTAGCAGTATGTGACTTGTTGGTGAAGCTCTTTTTAACTTATGATGATGTCGTTCTAAAAATATCACGGTCGAAAGTCCTTTGGTGGAACACTAGTGACTCTCGACCAACACATGTATTGATTGATGACCACGTTTCACGGTCATGGATATAGGGATATCGAATCAATAATGTGGACACGTGTTAGAGAACATGGTGTTGGATAAGACCCACCTTGAGACACTATTGAGATTGTTATGATTCTATGTGTCGTTAGTTGGTCTCAAGCAATGATGATGTATAATCCTTAGACACGAGATCGGCATGGTTTCCTACATGTGTAATAGCACTCTTAGGGGTTGCCAAGCCTTTTCAGAATGGCGGGTGGTTATAAAGGTAGCTTTCGGGTATGCTATGAAACATGCGAGAGGATGTATTTGTGGGATATGGGATTTGTCCTCCTAACATAACAGGAGAGATATCTCTGGGCCCCTCGAAGTGGTCGGATAAAGAAAGTGCATGGCCATGCCACTGGTGGTCGAAGAGTTCGACCACATGAGGTTATCCGATACTCGATCGAGAAAGCATTGAACAGTCCATGGATGACACAACATCTCACCCAGAGTTCAACCGGATATCGTGAGGCAAAGGGAGAATACATGAGTAGGTCGCTTAGTTCGACCGACTCTGGATTTGGTCGTATGGAGATACAAGCAAGTCGTAGACTAGTCGAGCGTAATCATAGAGTGGTGAAACCAAGTCGTAAGGAGTTCGAGTTGGTCGTGATCGAATCTGGTGGTCGTATAGAGATAGGACACAGTCGTAAGTGATGAGCACTGAGTCGTAGATCATATTGCATTAAGGTTAAGTCCCATATAATTTGTGTGTATTCGGAATCGTTATGTCTGCTAGGAACCGCTTCGACTCGTGGTGGAAAGGGTTTCAGAGTCTGCAAGAACTATACATGAATCTAACGGGTCACACACTTAGCGGGTTGAAACAAACCGATCTGAATATGATTAAATAGCGTGTTTGGATAGGATCAAATCACGGGGCACTATATAAGGAGATGCATGAAATTTGTTGGGAGAAGAGAGTTGATACGAGTTGCCCTCTGAAACCCTAGCCGCCATCTTCTTGAGAGCCTTAGTGCAATTTGGTGCTAGCACACGGCGTCTGGTTGTTCCTTCCTGGGCGTGTGGATACCATAGAGGCGCTTCTCGTTGTTGCGCTTAGGGCGATCCGTGATCTTCGCAAGGCGGCGAAGAGTCTTTGGAGGAGCGATCAACTCATGAGGACTTTGGACGATCGACCCCGACCCTTTGCATCAACGTCTTTGGGCCGGACGATCGACTACGATCAATACATCGATCGCGCTCTTCGTCGGACCAGGCTGCTCCGACACTTCTTTCGCTGCTCTGCGCGTCTAGTGGTAACGATCTGTGATCATCTTCTTGCTTGGCTTCCTGGTTTACGTGGTAGAAATTTTGAATTGTTGCTATCGTAGCCTACCTGTATCCCTTCACCGCATTGTTCATGGGCCGGGCCACGCGGCACGAAGGCCCGTGCCGTGCTTGGGCCGCCCCATTGGCACGACAATTTGGCCAAAGACCAGACCGAGCCCCAAGACGGCTTATGTAGCCTGATTGTGGAGAGGCTGAGGGAGGCCGCCAGGCCATTGATGGCGAGAGAGGGAGGAGGATGGCAGAGCTGGCTTGGAGGAAGGAGATGGCGGCGAGGCCGGCTGTAGGATCAAGGATGACTGACTAGAGGGGTGTGAATAGGAGGTTTATAAAATTCTTGTGCTCTTATTGACAATTTTAACAATTATGATCTTAATGAAGGAATTCTAGCACAAATTAAAAGTTATGTTAAAGAATTTTGCTAAGGCAATCAGAAATTATATTAAAACAATTCTAGCAAGAGTTCTACACAAGGAAGAGCTAGAAATGTAAATGCAGAAATGTAATGCCAAGAGAGAAAAACCACAATGAAGACACTTGATGTTTTTCCCGTGGTATTGAAGACTTGCCGGTCTTTACTAATCCACATTGAGGAAACTTGAACGAATCAAGTCGGCTCCCACACGAGCACTTCTCCCAATCACTAAAGTTGCTCTTCCTTCTCTCCAGAGATGGTGAGTACAACACCACTTCACAACCTTTGCTGGGTTACTTCATAATCTTCTTTGAAGAGATCATCGTGCAAACTCTTCTCCAAGTTGTCTAAGTGCCGGCAAGCACTAAGAGTAATAAACTACAGCTTTTGCTTGAAGGAAACAAGTGCTGAAAGGATTAACCAATGATGCAATGCACTTGAATGCTCTCAACTACCTCAAAATGAGAAATATGAGCAAATGGGTAGTAGAGAGTGCACTAGAGGCTCAAATGTATTCAATGAGGTCCAAGGTTTTGAGCTTGGTGTAGGTGAGGGGGTATTTATAGCCCCCAACCACAAAACAAGCCGTTTGAAGCAAGGTCCTGAAAAATTCAGTATATGCGGTAGTACCACTATAGAAACCCGGTACTACCGCACTCACTTTTCAACGGTCGACCGATGTTCATTAAATACTTCTGAACTAGCCGTTACATAAAGATGTGATACTACCGCCCTCACAAGGTCTGTTACTATAGTACCGCTCGGCTAGAACAGAACTACCAATTTCCAGATGATTAAAGAACCACAAAAACATGCTATCTGGAAATAACGTACCGCCAAGAAAACATCGGTCCTACCGCACTGCGGTAGTACCGTTCAAGGATGCGGTCATACCATTTTTCTGGGAGAAGAAAAACTCCTAAAAAACATGCTCTCTAGAAAATACGTACCACCAACTAGACTTCGATCATACCACACTACAGTAGTACTGTTTCTCAGATGCGGTACTACCAGTTTTACTAAAAAAATTTCCAAAAGCAAAACTAAATGCAATGCATAACTCTTGGTTGATCAAAATAACACAAAATAAACTTTCAAGCTACTAGCCATGATCTCTCTTTATAGTACGGTATCTAACCTACAAATCCGGTCCTTTCTCCAAACGTCGAGACGGTAAAAAATTGTAAAAGGATCTTTAGGCTATACAATACCTTTGGTTTGAGCCATGACGATCTTTTATCATCTTTGCATTGCTGTTTTCATGTCATCACTCGAACTTCAGGGCTAAACCTTTAAAACACTTTAGCGCACATGTTAGTCCCATAACACATTGTTGTCATTAATTATCAAAATCAGTTTTAGGGCCCTAGATGCTTTCACCGGCTCGAGAAGGGAGGAGGAGGGCGGCGTGGCCGGGTCAGGAAGAGAGGAGGTGAGGAGGGAAGAGGCCGCGGCTAGACTACCAGAGGCCAGAGCGGAGGGAGAAGAGGGCAGAGGCCAAGAGGGAGGAGGAGGACGAGGCATCGCTGGCGCGAAGGAAGGAGAAGGCGGCGAGGGCCGCGGGGCTAGCTCGGGAAGGGAGGTAGAGGAGGCAGAGTCGAGGGCGCCACCGACATGGAGGGTGGAGCCTAGAGGGCACCGCACCGCCGTTCTTTGTCTTTGCGTCTTGCTTGTGGCATGTCTTGATTATCGCCATCGCTGTGCCACGATGTCGTACCACGTGGCGTACCGAGGCGGCGGCGGGGAAAAAAGCGGGAGGGTCGGGGTGGGTGGCGGGCGAGGGCGAGGCCGGGCGAAGCAAAGGCGCCCGAGCGAGCGGTAGGGGCACAACACGACTCGACTAAAATTCGGCCGTTGGTGTTTTTGACCGTTTGGCTCTTTAAAAATAGCAATGTTTTTTTAAAAAAATCCCAAAATCCCAAAAAAATTCTATAAATAGCCACCGTATCGCCCCTCATTCAGCATAACTCCATTCCTCATTCTCTCTTTGAAATTCTATTGTGCAAATGCAAATTCGTGTTGAGCTAATTTGGCAAAATTCAAACAAAATTGTTCCAAAATTTGGATAATTTAATTTTCGGTAGCAAGTCAGCAAAAGAGGTACAATACTATTTTTTACATACTTTTATTGTTAGTTCTTTCTATGCCAAGATGAAAGTAATAATAGTGTTAGTTTCGATTTTGCAGTTTTCCGTTATGGACATTTACAACAGCTTTGCTCTTGGTGATTACGGACTTTCACCGGAGGTAATTGCATCCATGGAGGCGGTTGCGGTTGCCTCAAACCAACCAGAAAGGCAACGCGGAGTTCTGTCATCATGCTCCACGGTAGCATCAAGCTCCACGCCAACCGGAGTAAAGTGGTCGACGGCAGCATCAAGCTCCATGCCAATCGGAGTAAAGAGGTCGATGGCAGCATCAAGTTCCACGCCAACCGGAGTAAAGAGGTCGATGGCAGCATCATGTTCCACACCAACCGGAGTAAAGAGGTCGATGCCGTCTATATGGGGAGTATGGGAGAATTTTGACAGGACAACCAAGCAAGAAACCAGGGAAATGAGGTACTATATGCTATTTGCAAAATTTATCGCAATGAATTATCTGCAAGGTTTACAGGTGGAACGGGGCACTTGCTTAGACATGCTACAAGATGTCGAGCCAAGCAAGGATTGGTGATGAGACAGACGCAACTACAGTACAACCCTAACGGTACAGTACATAACTGGGACTATGATCCCGAGGTAGCCCGTCAATCTCTCTGTCGTTTAATTGCTTCTGAGGATTTACCGTTAGGCTTTGGGGAGTCTGCTGCTTTCCAAAATTACATTAGAACTGCATATAATCCTAGATTTTCTTCTATTTCTAGACAGTCTAACAACTAGGGATCTAGTACAATACTAAAATCAACGCCGTAATAAAATAAAGGAACTATTTAATACGTGCATATTTTCGGTGGCCCTGACCTCGGACATATGGAGTGGTCGGGCTGGGGAGGATTATCTTAGTGTAGTTGCTCATTACGTTAATGACGACTGGATAATGGAGAAAAGAATTATAGGTTTGAAATTAATTGATGTATCACACATGGGTGAGAACATTGCAGGCTGTATTACCAAAGTCGTGAAAGACTTTAGTCTTACAGACAAAATATTCTCAATTACTTTAGACAACGCCACTTCGAACTCTAGGGTCATGGATATTCTTACTCAAGTGTTGAGTACATAAGCCAATTCCTTCTTGCTATAGTAACGATGTGCTTTTCATATTATTAACCTTATAGTCAAATGTGATTTGAAAAGGTTGAGTCCATATATTAAAGCTTTTCGCGATGCAATTTCTTTCTTGAATAATTTGAACGTAAGAATAGCACAATATAAGAACTTCTACAGGGCGATGAGTGTACGTCCAAGAAAGTTCGGTTTGGATATGGAGGTAAGATGGAACTCTTCTTACATGATGCTTAAGAGTGTTGTACCATATAAGAGCACTTTTTCTATTTTTATTCAAACACACAATCATAGCACTGACGGTAGTATACTATTGACTGAGCAACATTGGTTCATTGCTAAGAAGATATTGTCGTTTTTAGAAATTTTTATGTGGCCACATTTGCTTTGTCCGCTGTCTACTATTCAACATCTCCTACCATTGCGCATAATATTTTACAGATTTCTACTCAATTGAAAATGTATGAAAATGACTTAGTTTTACGCGATGCTATTATTTCTATGAAAACTAAATACCTTAAATACTGGAGAGAAATCCCTTACCTATATGCATTTGCATTTATTTTAGATTCTAGGGGTAAAATTGATGCATTTGGTAGTGTACTTGATCTTCTTAGTGATGCTACAGGGCTAGACTATACCAACTATTTTACAGAAGATTATTCTTGGTTATACGAGGTTTACCAAAGGTATGAAAATAAGTTTCGGGGAGTTTGCTCACAACGACCTCCAGTAGCCCCCACCTCAAGTAGCAAGACATATATGGGGCAAGATCTTCGATGGCTCTTCCTCCAAGTCCAAGTCTTCTTCTTCTACACCGCCGCCTACTCAGCCAAGACCCATAAGGAGTGGGGAACTATCCACCTATCTGGATAGCGATACGGTGGATTTCAACTCAGAAGACTTTGAAATTTTGCAATGGCGACAAGCCCATAAGTTAACATATCCCGTGCTATCCATACCTACACGTGATGTGTTAACTGTTCTGTCTCGACGATTTCCTCCAAGACTGCTTTCAGTCTTTCTGGAAGAATATTGGAGGAGAGAAGAACAAGTCTCACAAGTGAGATGGTGGAGATACTTCTAACTGTGAAGGATTGGGAACAAGCTGATTCACGAATACAACACTCTGTGAAAAATACATAGTTGTCGAATGTGTTTGAAAATTTGTACCTAGACAACGACACGTAGAACAAGGATGTATGTAGAGCTATCGATATCGGTACTATCGATCTGCGGTAGTACCGCAGTTCAAATATGGTCGTACCTATTTTCAGAGAAAAACAAAAACACTTGAAAACATTCGGACCGACACGTGGTTTGCTCAGATTCATTTGAATGTTCGGATCACTCGTTATAACTGTTGGAAATATGCCCTAGAGGCAATCATAGAGATGATTATATTTTATTATGTTCATGACATTGGATAATGTGTTATCTTATTCCTAGAATAATATTGTTAATATTTATTATCAAGTATGTGACTTGGTTGTGAAACTCTATATTTACTGCGATAATTATTCTTATCGATCCTGTGGAAACATATGAGGACACCTATGAATAGACTAGCATATGTATTGGTTGATGACTATGTTTCACGAGTCATAGATATGGAGATATCAAACCAATAATATGGACACATGTTAGAGAACATGATGTTGGATAAGACCCACCTTGAGACACTATTGAGATTGTTATGATTCTATATGTCGTTAGTTGGTCTCAAGCAATGATAATGTATAATCCTTAGACACGAGATCGGCATGGTTTTCTACATGTGTAATAGCACTCTTAGGGGTTGCCAAATGCTACAAATGGCTCGGGTAGTTATAAAGGTAGCTTTCGGTATCTTTGTGAAACATGGAGAGGAATGTGGTGATGGGATATGAGATTTGCCCTCCTAACATAACAGAGAGATGTCTGGGCCCTTGTTGTGATCGGATAAAGAAAGTGTATGGCCATGCCACTAGTAGTCGAAGTGTTCGACCACGTGAAGTTATCCGATACTCGATCGAGAAAGAATTGAGCAGATCCATGGATGACACAACATCTCACGGAGTTCAACCGGACATCGTGAGGCAAAGGGTATACACGAGTAGGTCATCGAGTTCGATCGATTCTGGTCGTGTCGTATGGAATCTGAGCTGGTCGTAGGCGGTCGAGCGTAATCCTGAGTGGTCGTAACACAGTCGTAAGGAGTTCTGGCTGGTCTTGACCACATCTGAACTGATGCGTATAGAGATAGGACCTAGCCGTAAGTGATGAGGACACGGTCATAGACATATTGCATTAAGGTTAAATGCGATATAATTTGTGTGTATTAGGGAATCGCTATGTTACGCTAGGAGCCGCTACGACTAGTGGTTGGAAAGGGTTTAGAGTCACAACCGATTATGTATGAATCTCTGGTCACACACTTAGCGGGTTGGAACAAGCCGATCGAATCTGATTCATAAGCGTGTTGGATAGGATCCGTCCACGAGTCCTATATAAGAAGATGCATGAAATTTGTTGGGAGGTGCGCGTGAAACACCACGAAACCCTAGCCGCCATCTTCACGAGAGCTTCTATTTGTGCGACTTGGTGCTAGCACACGGCGTATGGTTGTTCCTACCTAGGCGTGTGGATATCGTAGAGGTGCTACTACGATTGTTGCGCTTGAGGGCGATCCGCGATCTTCACGAGGAATTGCGAGAGGTTCTTTGGAGAGCGATCGACTACGACCACCGCATCGACTTGCTGGATGTTGGACGATCGACTACGACCACTACATCGACGCGCTCTTCGTTGGACTAGGCTGCTCCAACCCTTCTTCTGCTGCTCTACGCGTCTGGTGGTAACGATCTATGATCATCTACTTGCTTGGCTTCCTGGTTTGCGTGGTAGAAATTTTTGTTTGTAGCTATCGTAGCATACCCGCGACCCAACAATAACCGCACGATCGGATCATACGTTTGGACGGTCCGAACGTTCACCTGACCTACGGTAATACCACTTTAAAAGTATCGGTACTACCGACTTGCGGTAGTACCACTTTTCACTTGCGGGCTTACCGATAATGAGATTCCAAGAAAATCATTCAAAAATACGCTCTCTGGAAAATACATACCAACATATAAGTATTAGTACTCTCGACTTGCGGTAGTACCGCTTGCACACTTGCGGTTATACCGATTTGCAAAACATTTTTCCAGAAGCTCAAATCAAAACTATGCATGAATCCTAGTTGATCATTATGGAACAAAAAATAGTCTTTCAAGGTATTAGCCATAATCCCTCTTTATAGTACGGCGTTTCTCCTATAAACCCAGTCTTTTCTCCAAACTCTGTGACTAGTAAAAAATTACAAAAGGGTCCTTAGGTAATACAATACCTTTGTCTTGATTCATGTTGATCTTTCATCTCATTTGTATGGTCAATAGCCTTGTCATCAATAAATCATTGGGACTTAACCTTTAACACATCTTAGCACTCATGTTAGTCCCTTAACCATGTTGACATTAATTACCAAAAACAAATTGAGGGCCTAGATACTTTTAATCTCCCCCCTTTTGGTAATTGATGACAACTCAAACGATATGAAGGATATGCAAGATTTTGAATATACACCAAGTTATATATTCTTGTTTTTGACATTTGATAAGCAAGAAATTCTTGATTTGAGTTCAAAGGAAGATGAAGAATTTGTTACTTTCAAAGTCAATTAATAAATAGAGAAAGCTTCCCCTAAATATGTGCATCAAGGTTCATGAAGTGATTTTCATGCTTCCCCTAAATATGTGCATCAAGGTTCATGAAGTGATTTTTATGCACATGTGGATTAATGAAAATTTTGGTGGAGTTTCCTTTATTTATTGACTACGAGGAACTTGTAAACATTCAAGCAAAAGATGATAAGAAGATGTACGCTTGAATTCATAAACTCAACAACCATAGATAGTAAGCATCATGAGTTCCAAGTACTTTAAGTATAAAAAGTCATTACAAACCACATAGTTCCAAACATAGACTAATATAAGATATATATATATATATATATATATATATATATATATATATAGACAGGCTTGATCTTGATCTTCTGTCCCCCTTAATCTTTCAATCTTCCTCTAATTTCTCCCCCTTTGGCATCAAAAACCAAAAGGAATCATTCAAAAGGTGGATTGATGCTTGGCTTGAACTCTATATGTGTTGTGTCACTTTCAATGAAGAAACCAAGTCTATCTTTAATCAACTTCATTATATAAGGAGCATAGAATATGCTTTCTTCTGTGTCACTTTTGGAGAAGTCAATCTCAATTAGGATAAAATCCATGATTTCAAACTTGGTACCCTTTATAATATGCCAGATGGCATTCCAAGCTCTTCTATTTACATCATCATTGTTGCTTGCTTTGGGATAGAAGGTTTTTCGCAGAATTTTGTTTATGATATTTGGTAAGGGCAGTAAACCAGTTGTTTTTCCAGGTATGAAAGGTTGGGATTCATCATAGAGTTCATTTAGGTCATCCAAATCCTAGGGCTCTTCTTCACGTACCTTTATGGCCACTGAACCTTGTCGAAGTTTGGAAATACACCAAGATTCACGACAATCTTCTTTTGAAACACTCAGTTTCAGAGGTCCAGTCATCCAAGTGAGAGAATCATTTTTAGGAGAGATGTGAAAGGTGGCATAAAACTGCCTGATGTAAAAAGCATCATAATCACACTTTAATGTCACAAAATCTTCTAATTTGACTCTATAGAGGAAGTAGCGAAGTCCATTGAAGGGAGGGTTCTGAGTCATATGATCCTAGGTGACAAACTGATGATCAGCAAATTTCTTACTGCCATATATGTGATAAAATACTTCTTCCTGAAACTTGGTGTGAAAATGAGGGCCAACTGCATTCTTTGGTAGAAGAAATTGATTAGCATATCTCATTGTAGTGTATTTTTCTCCTTTGATCTTCCTTGGATCAGCAACAAAGAATGGTGTATTGTCTGGCACATAATCTTCATCACTGGTGTAGCTGTCAGTTGGTTCCTCTTCAAAGGCATCATCAGATTTGTACACAACCTTTTTCTTTTCCTCTTGAAGAAGAGGTACCAGAATTGCGTGACATGGTTGCTAGGGTAAGAGGAAACAATTAGGACAAAAGGATTGAAGGAAAATAGTATGCTTTAATCAACTTTTCTCTTCTGGAGCGATAGTACCGCCGTTCATTATTCGGTATTACCGCAAGTCGGTAGTACCGTTGACCACGGGGCGGTAGTACCACAGTTCTAGAAACTTTATGGCAATCTTTCGATTTTGATTCTAACTAGTGTTTTAAATGAAATGACCCATGACAATGACATGATATGTTTTCAAACACTAATTACAACCAATTTTCCCTAGAGAAATTGATCATTTCATCCACATTTTGAATCAAACCCTAAAAGAGAGATAGATGCCCCAAAATAGATAAGAATCGGGAAAATCAAGGCAAATACCTTAGGGATTGGATGAGAAGTGAGTGCTAGAGTCGATCTCAACCAAGAAATCTGAGAAAACTTCACTCAACATTCCCTTTAGTACCAAACCACACAACCTGCACATAACACACAAAACTCTTGTTCCTTGTATCAATCGATCTCTTCACTTTAACAATGAGCACCTCCTTTAACGAGAGACGCAATGAACTCATTGAAAATAAAAGATTCTCATTGCAAACACGCATTACCATCTCCCTACCAAAAGAGTTAAAACCAAAACCAAAAGATTCATCATGAAACTCTTCCACTTTCTAAGTGGGTAGTTTGCCAATGAACACCACATAAGCTAAAGGCGAAATCACTCGAATGCCCAGAACAACCATTTCCTTTCTTTTTCTTAACCAAAAGGAATCACGTATACCAAGAAGAACCAACTCAATTTATAATTGGCATCTGTCATAGGGACAAAACTCAATTAAAAACCAAGAGAACATTTCATTATCCGAGAATACAACTTTTTTCTCAAACTTTCTTTCAAGAATTCAACTTTCTCTTAAATCATGAGATTCCAAACCATTGCATAACACACTAATCCATTTATTTTAATTTGGCAACCTCAAAGCTATGCTCAGACTGAACAGAAAATCCACACCTATGTAGTGAGACTCTTCCAATCCACAATAACATACTCTGATCAACTTCTCTACCAAAGGAATTACTTTGACAAATAATTCCCAACACACTTCAATATAGATTTCAGCCACAATCACATCACCTCAATCTTTTAAGGATAATCAACTTGAAATTCACCGCATACACACTCATTTACTACATCCAAAGGATTCTATCAAAGATCACCATAACTCTTGGAACCTAATCATGGGAAACCAAGATGCTACCATAAAAAAAAACAAAGCCCAGATTCAATCTCCAAGACTCCTACAACAAACTTCTCGTATAAAAGATCGAGAAATCCTCAGATTTATTCACTAAAATTCCCACACTCTAAACATACTCAATCATTATCATCCATATGTAAATATTTTCTCGACCAAATTATCTTTTAGAAGAATTCTATCTCCCAGAATGTTATTCACTAAAACCAGGGTATACCTGCCAACATCTCAACCCTACCTACTATCCCATCAATTGACTTTACGATTAGATTACTTCGCTAATCCTACTCTCATTAAACTACACTGTCATAGATCACCTACCCAACCTTGCAAAATTACCCAATCACGATTCTCTAACACATTGATCAAGTTTCCCAGACTTTCGATAATGATATCATTCCAATATGGACAATGGTTCTAGGATTATAATTCACCATAGGTTCCACTAGTTGTAACACTAATCGATTGTATTCCAACGACAAACATTCCATTTACATAGAACTCTCTCCAAGAGTTATAGGTCAAAACCAAATCACTTTCTACTGCTCTTCAAATAGCTTGGCCCCCAAAATTCTCACTACGATCATTTACTTGACCACCACCAACCAATCGCCACCTTACACTTTATAAGACCTTGCAACCCAAGTCGGTTAATATTTTCTCAATAGGAAAAAGCAAACAAATACAAGTTTTAACACACGAGTAAACACTACTCTTCACAGTGAGTACAAGACTAAGAGAAATAGTCAAATAGCATTGATCTCGAAAAACAAAAGACGAGACCACAATTGAGGGCACATGTTCCACAAGAAGGGAGTTTCAAACATCAATAAATCACAATAAAATATTGCTTTTGAAACTCAAGAAACACTTAAGCGACAGCGATAGAAGAGTTGCAGTTACAATCTTAACTCTAACCTCAAATACTTATGGTACATTTTTTCCTTTAACGAGAGAAAAACAATTTCCTTTGATTACATCATCACTTGCCAACCCAAAGTAGAAGTACTTTTAATACAAATCACATTAATCACTTAAGAACCCATTAGAACATTCTCACACATCGCCTTTCTCAACAATTTCAGCTACCACATTAAGCATGAACTACCAAAAGATCACAGATGCAAAACTCTAAACTTTTCATTTAACCGATATTACGAGAGGCGGTTAAATTACCTTCTTTCTAAAAGAATCATCACCACTCCCACAAGTCACAATTCTTTGCAGACAATCTTACTAACATCAAGAATAATACACTCTTAACACGAATCGCCATCATCTACTCTTCCATTATAAAGCCCACAAAGGCTCACCAGACTGTTACATACCACTTTATCATCTCATCCTTAATTGAGCGTATACCAAAATCTTCAACCTCACTACAACAATCACTTTATTTTTTAGAGGGAACCTACTACCCAACTTTAAAAGTTATAACAAGATCCTTTCATTAAAGGCATACTATAATCCGACAACTTCACCATCATACAAACACGGGTCACCTATTAAAATCCCATCGTAAACCTCTCCAAAATAAGCATAAACCACAAGGTTGAAACAAACCTCTTTTAACAAGATCATGCTATCGAGACTACTTATTCACTCATCCACTCGACCATTAGTGTTGCTCAACACCCACTCCAACTATCATTAACAATTGACAATTGTATTTATCACGTATGCAAATAGGGTCCTACTTCTATTTGCAGTCACATAACCATCTATAAACACAAAGTCAATATTCCACTCTACACTCAGAGTTTAGGGCAAAGTATAATTAAACATTCAATAATATCATCTCCTGTAAAACAGGGTTTCACAAGATGCTATCTCAACATTTATCTAACCCCACATACATGTTTCAATCTAGCAATTATGTATGCTCATCAAGTAACCAGTTTATAAAAATTTCCCAGATTGATATTCTCTAAAGCATCGTTCAAACACATCCCTAATACAACCATCCCTAATGGGTAGACTAATCCATTGAGACACATTACTCCGAATTTATCCAATAAATCTACCGAATTCTACAATCTTAATGATCAGACCAAATCATCAATATACCACACCTCTTAATAAATCTTGGATTCCCAGTATAAATGGTCATACTATTAAACAAGTTCATCATGTAATTATTCCATGACAACACCAAATAAATCAACTTCACTTTCAAGGATTTTGGTTAAGATCGATAACGTACCACACTACAGACCCAACTTGATAACTCATAAGTTATCAATTTATCTTCTATGCTTGAAACCCCTCACTTAGTCACAACAAAACATTACAAAAGAGTTCTGATACTTTCTTTTCCAAAGAAGATGCACTAAACTTCAACATTCCAACTACTCCAAAAGAAGCGCGTAGCGTCGAAAAGACCAAATTCAAAGTCAAGGAAAGAGAACAACTTCTCTAAAGATACTCACTATCTACGCCTGTAGTAAGATATCCAATGTGGGCACTTCACTATTGCTATACCACGAACGGTGGTGTAACCTGGTATAGCCCAGGGCCACAACCACGACATCAACCTCTCAACATGGGTTATCCCCACACATAATAACTATAGTATTATAATATAGATATATCTGATCATCTCATAACAGGAATCATCAATACAACTCAACGGAAGCGTAAATGCAATGAAAAAACCCATTCCCAACAACTATGCTTAGTGTGTCAAGTTTAATATTTTCAATACCATGGACCTACAGCCCGCTTTGATACCAACTGTAACACCCCAGCTCAAACATTGAGCCTGGAATGCTACTAAAATTAAATTAAACAAAACTAAACTAAGACCAATTACCAATTTTCGGCAGAACCTCCTTTGTATAATTAACTATACCGAGGTTCCAACAATTAATCATAGCAATTAACACTAAACTCAATATTCAAGTTCATTCAGGCAAGCAAGATAATATAATAAACATAAACAAAACTTGCTATTCTCCTTATTACAATTAATCTGAAACTTAAAACCATCCATAAGTGATTCACAAGCAGTTTACTTATTATTGGAATAAAATCTAAATGGTAGTCGCCTTAAGGATGAGTGGTAGTGAGTGCATCCAAACATCTACTCCCTCCCATGCATGCCGTTCTTGCCAGTTGTACTTAAAACATATCAAAGCAAGAGTGAGTCCAAAGACTCAGCAAGTATCAACAAGGCTAAAGCTAAAATCACAATCATAGCATCAATATTCCAAATTAAACATTACACTAAACATAGCCTTCATGCTTATGTAATGTGACCATGCAATGCACCTTTTAAACTTTATCTCTTTTCGCATTTTACCGGTAATGCGAGGTATACAACCGTCGATGTATACCCTTGCCTATGCACTCGAGCACAGGGACCAAGAGCCTATACTCCACAAGTATAGGGACCTTTACCCATCATCAACATGATGGGGACCTCTTTACTCATTGCCCACATTCTACGAATGTGGGGACCTCAAGCCCGTTATTTACATGACGGGGACCTCAACTATTCATACTTGGTCACCACGTGACCAAGACTCAATCAAGCTTACTACATGCATATGTACAATGACATCATCTTCCAAACATATGAATTCAACGTGTATATAATAACATGTAAGCATTAACAACATACATAGGAAGCTTTAACCATAACCTGCATTTACCAAGATATATTGTAATTCATCACATTAACATCCATGCATGGCTATTACGAACAAGACACAATCAATCTCAGCAAACAATCATAATTATTCTACAACCCGAATACTTGCCTCAACCGTGCGAGAACAGTGGACGCGAAGAGGGCGCTGCCCCTGGGATCACGATCCCACCTGAACATAATGATAACCCAAACTAAGACAAGCATACTGGACCAAAAGCATAAATAAGAACACAATTGAACTCGCTAAACTCCCAAGCGTTTCCAATCTTCCAATTTCTACTGATCGATTTGGTGTTCACTGCGGACAGTCAACTTCTAAAATACATAACTTTCTGCTTAGGAGTCCAAATAAGATGTTCTAATACTTTCTGGAAAGATAATTAAATTACCTAAATAAACTTAGTTGGGGAGCCCTTCTGATTCTGCCAGCTACTGCCCCTACCAAGCCAATCTACAGAACATCAATTATCACGTCGTGTTCTCTGGACAGTACACTAAAATTATCATAACTTTTGCTACGAAAGTCCAATTCTTACGTTCTTTAGCTTTATGGAAAGGTGAGGAAATTACCCATCTTTTTCGTTATAACGAGATCCTCTGATTTCATCTTTAACTAATAGATTAACTCAGATTTCTACAGACTATCAGGATGTTGATAGGTTAACAGGACAGCGGCACTAAACAATTCATAACTTTCTAACCGTTAATCAGATCTGGGCGTTCTTGGCGGCCACGGAAAGCTAACAACATAGCCCAACTATTTCTAAGAGGTTGGATCCCTAGATTCTGCATCTACAGACATGAAAACCATCGTCCAATTTACTGGACAGAACGCGGTCTATTAAACCGACGCAATTCAATCTATCAAACGACATCAAACACATCTACTACACATTAACCAGCGAAGAACACGTGACGTTACCCTTGAAGAACCGCTGTAGATCACGACGAAACCCGCGAACCTTCACTTCCCTCTCTTCTCCGCTCTCTCCTTCTTCTCCCTTCTTTGGCCGGCCACCACCAATGCGACCTTCTTCTTCTTCCCTACTCGGCAGCAATGGAGGGGGGCAGTGCTACAGTACCAGCAGCACTACAGTAACCGTGAGCTACAGTACCATCTAGGGTTTGGGTGGCCTCCCCCTTCCTTTTAAGGCCGACCAACTCAAATGGGCCAAAACACCATGGGCCAAAGGCCGGGTTCTCAATAAAACAAAACGCCCTCTAAAACCTCCAATTCTTTCTCTAATACTATTTAATTTCAGTACTAATCACTTATTTATTTTATGTTAAAATGGGATATTACACTAATTTTGATATTTCCTTTGCCCACATGATCTCTCAAGAAATGGTGTCGAATATCTATATGCTTGGTTCTTGAGTGACGGACTGGATTATTTGTAATCTTTACAGCACTATCTTTGTCACACAAAAGAGGTATATTATCAAATTTAATTCCATAATCCATCAATGTTTGCCTCATCCATAGCAATTGAACACAACAACTTCCCGCGGAAACATACTCGGCTTCGGTGGTGAAAATATCTGCAGAATTTTGTTTCTTGGATGAACATGATACCAAAGATCTTCCTAAGAATTAACAACTACCCAAGGTGCGTTTTCTATCCACTTTGCAACCCGCATAATCAGAATATGAATATCCAATTAAATCAAAATTGTCACCTTTGGGATACCATAGCCAATGCTAGAGGAATGTTTTAAATATCTAAGAATTCTTTTTACGGCCACCAAATGACACTCTTTTGGTGTTGCTTGAAATAGTGCACACATACAACCACTAAACATGATATCGGGCCTAGATGCGGTAAGATGAAGCAAACTACCATTCATGGATCTATAAAGCTTTAAATCTACCGGTTTACCTCCCTCATTAAGGTCGAGATGATCGTTGGTTGCCATGGGAGTCTTGATGGGTTTTGCATCTTCCATGCCAAACCTTTTGATCAAATCTTTTGCATACTTTGTTTGGCTCACAAAGGTTCTATCTTTGAGTTGCTCGATTTGAAGTCCAAGAAAATAACTAAGTTCTCCGATCATGGTCATTTCAAATTTTCTAAACATCATATCACCAAACTCTTTGCAAAAATCTTGATTAGTAGACCCAAAGATGATATCATCAACATATATTTGGCATACAAAGAAATCATCATTTAAAACTTTAGTAAACAAAGTTGAATCAATTTTCCCAATTTTAAATCCTTTTGAGACTAGAAAATCTCTAAGGCATTCATACCATGCTCTAGGATCTTGTTTAAGACCATAGAGCGCCTTGGAGAGTTTATAGACATGATCAGGATTCTTAAGATCTTCAAAACCAGCAGGTTGCTCAACAAAGACAAGTTCGAATATTTTTTCATTTAGAAAAGCATTTTTAACATCCATTTGAAATAATTTAATATCAAAGCATGATGCAAAAGCAAGTAATATCCGAATTGATTCAAGTCTAGCTACGAGAGCAAAAGTTTCACCGAAATCCAAGCCTTCTACTTGAGAGAATCCTTGAGCGACCAATCTCGCTTTGTTTCTCACAACTATTTCACTTTCATCTTGCTTGTTCCTAGAGATCCATTTTGTACCGATTACGTTGTGTTCCTTGAGCCTATCCACCCAATGTCCAAACTTTATTTTGGATGAAGTTATTGAGTTTTTCATGCATTGCATTCACCCAATCAGGATCATCGAGTGCTTCTTCTAGATGCTTTGGCTCAATAGAAGAGACAAAAGAGTAATGTTCACAAAAAGAAGCGACACAAGATTGAGTTTGAACACCCTTACTTACATCACCCAATATTTGATTTATTGGATGATCTTTTACAATTGTATTGTGAATTCTTGCTGGTAGGTTGAACGGTTGATCATCTTCCTTATTGTTCTCTTTATCAATTTGAATTTTACTTGTTGTGGAAGATGAAGGAGGTTCGACTTGAGTAGATGATATATCAATTGGATCGTCTTTAGGTTTGATGTCGCCTATTTGCATGTTCTCCATGGCATTTCTTAAGGTTTCATCACCTATATCATCCAAATTTTCATACTCTTCTTGAGAGCTATTAGTCTCATTAAATTGAACATCATGCCTTTCTTCAACTAAATCGGAATTTTTGTTGAAGACAGGATAAGCTTTGCTATTTGATGAATATCCAAGCAAGAAACCAACATCGCATTGACTTGCAAATTTTCAAAGACGAACACCCTTTTTCAAAATATAACATTTGCAACTAAAGACACGAAAATAAGAGATGTTTGGTTTTCTTCCAATAAGAAGCTCATAAGAAGTCTTTTTCAAGAGACGATGCAAATAAAGACAATTTATGGAATGACAAGCGGTATTAATTGCTTTCGCCAAAAAACTATCGAAAGTATTATATTTATCAAGCATTATCCTAGCCATTTTAATTAATGTTCAATTTTTCCTTTCTACAACTCCATTTTGCTCCGGAGTGTAAGTTGTGAAAATTTCATGCTTTATTCCAAGTTCATCACAAAAATCTTCAACTTTAGTGTTTTTGAACTTGGAACCATTGTCACTATGGATTTTCTTAATTTTGAAAAGCAAATTCATTTTGAGCCCTTTTTGTAAAACTTTTGAAAATGCCGGAGGTTTCGGTTTTGTCATCTAGGAAGAATACCCATGTATATCTAGAGTAATCATCCACAATGACTAAACAATAGCTATTACCCCTGATACTCTTATAGGTTGTTGGCCCAATCAAATCCATATGTAAGAGTTCTAATGGTCTAAAAGTTGACATGATACTTTTGGAAGGATGAGAATTAGCGACTTGTTTACCGGCTTGACGAGCACTACAAAGTCTATTCTTCTCAAACTTCATATCTTTCAAGCCAACAACTAAATCATGTTTGAAAAACTTTTTAAGTTGAATCATACCAACATGAGCTAGCCTTCTATGCCAAAGCCAACCCAAAGAAGTTTTTGCAATCAAATATATTTTCAAGCATGAATCATTTCAAGAAAAATCAACCAAGTAAATATATTCAAATCTAAATCCTTTGAAAACTAAAGAATTATCCTTGTCATTTGAAATTGAAACACCTTCATTAGAGAATAAGCAAATCAAGCCAAGATCATATATTTGAGCAACGGATAACAAATTGAAATTTAGGGACTCAATTAAAGATACATTAGAAATGGAGAGATACATTAGAAATGGAAAGGTTATTTGAGATAGCAATTTTACCCAATCCTATTACCTTTCCTTTGCTATTATCACCAAATGTGATCTTGTCAACTCCTTTTCCATTCTCGAATGTGGTGAACATTTTTCTATCACCGGTCATATGTTGAGTGCATCCACTATCAAGCACCTAATATTTTCCACTGGTCTTGTAGTTCACCAACAAAACAAGAATTAAGTTCTTTTAGGTATCCAAATTTGTTTGAGTCCTTGGAGGTTAGTGACCAAGGTTTTAGGCACCCAAATAGCATTCTTTTTAACGCCTAAATTTGAAGTGCCAACAAATCTTGTAATTACTTTACCATCCTTAGTTTTTCTAAGTATATAACATGAATCATATAAACCTAAGGATGGAGTCTTACCAATAGGACAAGTTTGTTACAAATATCCTATTTTCCGGCACTTATAGCAATATTTGCGGATTTGTAAATTGGTTTCTTACCTTTCTTGGGCACATACTCAAGTCCTTCTTTGTTGAATGAGAACGTTTGCTCACTCAAAAGCTTATCAAGGGTGGCCTTACCCTTGAAGCACTGTTCCAATCTTTTGCTTAGCTTGGTTACTTGCTCTTTTAGCCATTGTTTTCAATAACAAACTTTGCATCAAGAGACTTATCATTATCATGATTAGAGTTAATATTAGAGCAACATGGCATGACAAGTAGATCATTACATGAAGTAGATGTACTAGTTCCTGTAATTTCTACACTAGACATTTTATCAAAAATATCTCATATGATTCTAACACTAGTGCAAGACTTGCTTGGATTTTCTTGGATAAGCAAGTCATGAGCTTTCTTTAGCTCCTCATAAGGGCCTTTAAGAGAGAGATGCTCTTTCTTCAAGACCTTAAGTTTTGTCTTTTCTTTTTCAAGATATTCATTCAAATCTTCCAACAAATCCATGAGCACATCATATGAAGGTTCTTCGTTATCAATGGATTTTACCTTATCTCCTTTTACCATAAGACAAGTAGGAGTGGAGAAGAGTGATGGAGCCTCCTTGATGGCGATACCGACAAGTCCCTTCTTTTTGGGGGACTCATCCTCATCGGAGTCAGAGTCGGTGTACTCCTCATCAGAGTTCCATTCTCCAATGTGAGCTTCATTCTTGCCATCCTTGTGAAGCTTCTTCTTGCCATCGAATTCCTTCTTCTTGGACGACTTGCCCTTGTTATCCTTCTTTGTGGGGGCAATGAGAGGCAATGTGCCCCTTCTCATTGCACTTATAGCAATGAATATTGCTATAGCGCTTGTTGTCACTTGAGGATTGCCCTTTCTTGTTCTTGTCAAAATTGAAGCTTCGATATGGGCGTCTTCTCATGAATTTCTTCATTCCCCTTATAAGGAGAGCAAACTCTTCTTCGGAGTCTTCTTCTTCATCCTCTTCATCACTCGATTCCACTTTTACCTTGAAAACGGTAATCTTCTTCTTTGAGAAAGATGATTCCAGAAGTTCTTCCTTGTCCTTCTTGTACAACTCATTTGTTATGAGGTTGCCCAAGAGTCCGGTTGATGTCATTCTTAGCAACTGAGGAGAGTGAAGAAATAGTATCACCAATGTCTCGTATTTGTCCAGAAAGGCTCTAAGCATATTGCACACAATATCAACATCAAGTAAGTTAGTGCCAATACCTTTGAATTCATTTACAATGTTGTTGAGTCTAGAATACATCTTAGTGATGTTTTTATGAGCCAACATTGTAAATGTCTCATATTTAATCCAAAGCCTATGCAATTTGGCTTCTTTAACCGTGAATGTGCCCTAATGAATTGTAACACCCCAACTCAACATTGAGCCTGGAATGCTACTAAAATTAAATTAAACAAAACTAAACTAAGACAAATTACCAAATTTTCGGCAGAACCTCCTTTGTATATTTAACTATACCGAGGTTCCAACAATTAATCATAGCAATTAACACTAAACTCAATATTCAAGTTCATTCAAGTATGCAAGATAACCTAATAAACATAAACAAAACTTGCTATTCTCCTTATTACAATTAATCTGAAATTTAAAACCATCCGTAAGTGATTCACAAGTAGTTTACTTATTATTGGAATAAAATCTATATAGCAGCCGCCTTAAGGATGAGTGATATTGAGTGCACCCAAACATCTACTCCCTCCCATGCATGCCGTTCTTGCCAGTTGTACCTAAAACATATCAAAGCAAGGGTGAGCCCAAAGACTCGACAAGTATCAACAAGGCTAAAGCTAAAAAAAATCAACATCATTGCATCAATATTCCAAATTAAACATTACACTTAACATAGCTTTCATGCTTATGCAATGCGACCATGCAATGCACCTTTTAAACTTTATCTCTTTTCGCATTTTACGTGTCACGAGGTATACATCCGTCGATGTATACCCTTGCCTATACACTCGGCATAGGGACCAAAAACCTATACTCCACAAGTATAGGGACCTTTTCCCATCATCATCATGATGGGGACCTCTTTCTCATTGCCCACATTCTACGAATGTGGGGACCTCAAGCCCGTCATTTACATGACGGGGACCTCAACTATTCATACTTGGTCACCACGTGACCAAGACTCAATCAAGCTTACTACATGCATATGTACAATGACATCATCTTCCAAACATATGAATTCAACGTGTACATAATAACATGTAAGCATTAACAACATACACAGGAAGCTTTAACCATAACTTGCATTTACCAAGATATATTGTAATTCATCACATTAACATCCATGCATGGCTATTACGAACAAGACACAATCAATTTCAGCAAACAATCATAATTATTCTACAACCCGAATACTTGCCTCAACCGTGCGAGAACGGTAGACGCGAAGAGGGCGCTGCCCCTGGAATCACGCTCCCACCTGAACATAATGATAACCCAAACTAAGACAAGCATACTGGACCAAAAGAATAAATAAGAACACAATTGAACTCGCTAAACTCTCAAGCGTTTCCAATCTTCCAATTTCTTCCGATCAATTTGGTGTTCACTGCAGACAGTCAACTTCTAAAATACATAACTTTCTGCTCAGGAGTCCAAATAAGATGTTCTAATACTTTATGGAAATATAATTAAATTACCTAAATAAACTTAGTTGGGGAGCCCTTCTGATTCTGCCATTTACTGCCCCTACCAAGCCAATCTACAGAACATCAATTATCACATCGGGTTCTCTGGACAGTGCACTAAAATTATCATAACTTTTGCTACGAAAGTACAATTCTTACGTTCTTTAGCTTTCTGGAAAGGTGAGGAAATTACCCATCTTGTTCATTATAACGAGATCCTCTGATTTCGTCTTTAACTAATAGATTAACTCAGATTTCTACAGACTATCAGGATGTTGACAGATTAACAAGACAGCGGCACTAAACAATTCATAACTTTCTAACCGTTAAACGGATTTGGGCGTTCTTGGCGGCAACGGAAAGCTAAGGACATAACCCAACTATCTATATGAGGGTGGATCCCCAGATTCTGCTTCTAAAGACATGAAATCCGCGGATCAAACTACTGGACAGAACGCGATCTAGATAACCGACTATGCTAAAACAGCTAATTAAGCATCTACTCAAGGAGAAACAGCGATTACCCTTGACGACACGATGAAGGGCCTGCTGAGAACAATGATGATCGCCCGCCTGCGATCTCTTCCCTCCCTCTCTTCCTCCTCCTCCTCCTCTTCTTCTTGATCAGCAGCAGGGAGCACCGACGGCGAGGAAGGGAGGCACCACCATGGAGGAGAGGGGCGTGATACAGTGGTGGTAGTGGTACTGTAGCTACAGTGTGGCTAGGGTTTTCCCCTTCCTTTTATTGGTGGCCGGCCCCTCATGGGCCTCCTGGGCCAAGGCTCGAGGCCCAAGTTGCTGAAGAACTGCAGAAACCCCCATTTTTTATGTCTAATTTCTCTTTTGAACGCTTTCTTTCGTAGAATAAATCGGAGTATTACATTAAAACCCCCTCTTTCTCCTGTTCAATCGTTTTGCTAAAAGAAACATTCTCCCGATTTAATTATTCTCTCCCGATTTATTTATTCTCTCCCGATTTAATTTTTGGGGTATTACATGAATTTCAGAGAGTGTAGTCCAAATCTCATGAGCGGTTTCAAGATTGCTTACTCGATAGAACTCATCCGCATTTAAAGCTCCAAATAGAGTGTTCATCGCTTGAGCATTGAGGTGGGAGTTTCATTCCTCAAGATCCGTAGGGTGTGTAGGATGAAGTGCCATAACGAAACCCTCACCAACAATTCTCCATATGCTTGGGCTCATGGCCTTTAAATAAATAGAGATTCTATTCCAATAAGCATAATTTGATCCATCAAATAAAGGAGCCTTGCATATTAACATTCCCTCACTAGCCATTCTTTCTCTCCTAGACAGTTAAGTCTAAAATTAGAGAGACCAAGCTCTGATACCACTTGTAGGTTCAAGGATAACCGACTAGAGGGGGGTGGATAGGAGGTTTTAAAACTTTTTGATTAATTAACAATTTAAGACAATTAAGGACTAAGTCTAAACTAGATACAATTGTAGCTAAGCAATTCTACACAAGTAAATTGCTAGAAATGTAAATACGGAAGTAGTAAAGACAAGAATAAACCACAACGGAGACAATGAAGTTTTTCTCATGATATCGAAGAGTTGTCGGTCTTCACTAGTCCACGTTGAGGAAGCTTGAACTAATCAAGCCGGCTCCACAAATTAAGCCTTCCCTCTCGATCACTATTGTTGCTCTTCCTCCGCTCCGGAGATGGTGAGCATGCAACCACTAAACAATTCCTTACCGGGTCACTTCACAACCTCCTTTGAAGTGATCACCGCGTAAATTCTTCTTCGAGCCGTCTAGGTGCCGGCAAGCACCAAGAGTAACAAATCGTAATGCTCGCTTGAAGATAATCAAGTGCCAAGATGATCAACTAATGATGCAATGCACTTGAATGCTCTCAACTACCTCAAGATGGGAATTCAAAGCAAATGAGTAGTTGAAGTGTGTATATGAGCTCAAGAGACTTCAATGCAAGAGCACAATGCTTAATGATCTCAAGAGTTACTGCTACAAGACAGGTGGGGGGTATTTATACCCCTCAACAACAAATCTAGCCGTTACAACTACTTTCTTGGAAAAAAAATCAGGATTTGCGGTAGTACCACCGTTGAAGGCCCGATACTACCGATTTGTGCTCAACGGTCGGAATAGTGGCATTTAATGCTCTGAACTAGCCGTTACAAATAAAGTTGCGGTACTACCACCAAATGATAATCGGTACTACCGCGGTGCGGTAATATCGCTCGGCTAGAACGGAACTACCGATCTCAAGAGCTCAAGAAAACTCAGAAATATGACTTCTCTGCAAAACATGTATTGCCATCAAAATATCGGTACTACCGACCTATGGTAGTATCGCAGTTCAAATGTGGTCGTTCCGATTCCCATGGGAGTTCAAAATCTCCCAAAAACTCTTGGAGATATGCCCTAGAGGCAATCATGGAGATGATGATATCACGTCTATGTTTATGTGTTATTGAATAAGTGTTATTCTGTTCCTTGAATGAATCATTAGTTATAAAGATTAACGAGTATGTGACTTGTTTGTGAAACTCTATATTTATGTGATGATTATTCTTAAACGTTCCCTAGTCAGAAAACATATGAGAACACATATGAATAGACTAGCATATGTATTGGTTGATAACTATGTTTCACGAGTCATAGATATGGAGATATCAAACCAATAATATGGACACATGTAGACCTGTTCACGGGCAGCCCGACCCGAGCCTGATCATGTCCGGGCCGGGCTTGTGATACGGGGGTTCCCGATCTTCTCGACGTAGGATCGAAGATAACTTGCACGCCTAACTTGACAAATCGTAGTTGCTCACCCGATGCCAATGTATGAACTTACAACTCTTTAATCCGCCCAATCTCATGTGTACTCCACCCGACCACCAAGTGGAGTTTTACCGATCCCTCAATTCCCAACGGAAAGACAGAACTGTCTTTGGAAGAAAATGCCCTATTCCCCTTCAAGTCGTTGGCCTTCACCAAACTACTTGGAAGAATCAAGCATTGATGCAAAAAGTAATCAAAATCTTTAATCGTGGTCTGAAGATACAATGGGGGTCTACCCCTGAATATATAGTGCCCTTCTCCACCTTATGGCTGGCCAAGAGGCGCTACTCCTATTCTATTTTGGAATTAGAACTCCTACTCCAATTCGGACACAATCTAAAACAAAAAATGAAACTCTGAGTTTACAACCATCACATTGTTTTGGTCATATCTTTTGATACGCGATAAATCTGAGGCTAAGTGAGTATCCGTTGGATCGGGCCTGAAGTTAGCTTTCCAACAAGTACAAGAACACTCAAATCGGACTCCGTTTGTGAAAGTTATGGCCTTTTTAATCCGGACTGTACTGCTGATTCCGAATCCGATTTTGATGCTGATTCCGAATCCGAATTTAATCCAAACCTTCCTAACTTCAATTTCATTAATTGAAACGACTTGAATCCGTGTGAAACTTGAGAAAGGGACTCTTGTAAGCCTTTGGAAAGTCATGGCAAAGCTGTATATCTTCCCAAGAACCTATAGGGTCACACACTTAACAGGTTGGAACAAACCAGTACAGATACGATTCGTCAAATGTGTTTGGATAGGATCCGTCACAGGCACTATATAAGGAGATGCTTGAGGCCAAGGGAAAAATGGAGAGAAAAATAGACAAGACATACGAAAGTCATGAGTTAAGTTGTTCCTCTAAAACCCTAGCTGCCATCTTCTTGAGAGAGCCTTCTGTGCGACTTGGTGCTAGCACACCGGCACACGGTGTTCCTGCCCTGGATGTGTGGATACCATAGAGACACAGCGTTATTGCGGTAACTGTTGCGCTTAAGGATGATCCGCAACCTTGGTGAGGAAGTAGATTGGTTTCTGGAGGAGACGATCGACTACGGTGGAAGATTGTCTATGCCCACTTCACCGATGCGCTTTTCGTTGGACCAGGCTACTCCAACTATTCTTCCGCTGCACTACGCGTCTGGTGGTAATGATCTGTGATCATTTACTTGCTTGGCATCCTGGTTTACGTGGTAGAATTTTTGAATTGTTGCTAGCGTAGCCTACCCGTATCCCAACAAAAACACACTCTCTGTTATGTACGTACAACCATATAGATATCGATACTATTGACCTACGGTAGTACCGCAGTTCAAATGCGGTCGTACTGATTTTGAGAGAAAAACAAAAACACTTGAAAATGTTCGGATTGACACATGGTCCGCTCAGATTCATTTGAATGTTCGGACCACTCGTTATAACTTGACGATCGGATCATACGTTCGGACGGTCCGAACATTCACCCGACCTGCGGTAATACCACTTTAAAAGTATCGGTACTACCGACTTGCGGTAGTACTGCTTTTCACTTGCGGTCTTACCGATAATGAGATTCCAAGAAAATCATTCAAAAACATGCTCTCTGAAAAATACATACCACCATATAAGTATCGGTACTACTGACCTGCGGTAGTACCGCTTGCACACTTGCGGTTATACCAATTTGCAAAACATTTTTCCAGAAGCTCAAATCAAAACTATGCATGAATCCTTGTTGATCATTATGGCACAAAAAAGAGTTTTTCAAGCTACTAGCCATAATCCCTCTTTATAGTACGACGTTTATCCTATAAACCCAGTCTTTTCTCCAAACTCCGAGACTGGTAAAAAACTACAAAAGAGTCCTTAGGTAATACAATATCTTTGTCTTGATTCATGTTGATCTTTCACCTCATTTGCATGGTCAATAGCATTGTTATCAATAAATCATTGAGACTTAACCTATAACACATCTTAGCACTCATGTTAGTCCCTTAACCATGTTGACATTAATTACCAAAAACAAACTAAGGGCCTAGATACTTTCAACGTGGCCATTTGGCCTTGCGGCCCAGCTTGGCATTGTACTCCTCACCTTGCGCCTTAGCTTTTGCTGCGCTAGCCCTCTTCTACGCCCTCTCGGCCTCGCATCGCCTAGCATGCTCGCGCTCTTGCTCCTCGTGCAACCTCTCCCGCCTCTTCTTCTCCTCCATCTCAGCCTGCAGCTCATTGAGGCGTCTTTCACGGCTCTCGCAGTCCTCCCTGGACCAGCTCTTCCGTGTTAGCTGGTCCTCCGTATCAATACCCACTGCGAGCATCAAGGCACCATAGTACTTCCTGGTTAGGAATGTGACATCAACTGATAAGACATGCCTGCAATGCTTGAAGGCCTCTACGCATTGCCCAAAGGACCAGTGCACCTGCTGGAGAACATATTTCATAACCCCTCCATCGGGTTCCATTCAGTTGTCGTGCCAAGGATAAAACTCCATGCTTGAATTCTTGGACTACATATCGGTTAGGATTCGAGGAAGCAACACGTAGGCCTCCTTCCAGTCACCCTACAGTAACTGCACCGCTGTCTGCTTTGCCCTCCATGCTTTACCGTACTTCACGCGGTACGTAATGAACCCGAAGATAACCTCGATGAGGGTGGTGACAGTCACATCAAGATTGACAGCCATGACCCCGGTAATACGCCTTATAATGAAATTGGCGGTCGCCTGAAAGTGCTCCCCAGATACTCGTGCGATACCACAAAAGTGAGGCTGCTTCACATTCACTATTTTTCATTGCTTGCCCCTAGTTTTGCACCCCTATACCTTCCATCCGTACCCCCGTTTATCACCTCATGGTATATCTCTTGTTCACATCAAAGTGTTATACTATAAACGGATGATGATGCCACACTGAGTATTCTTGCAGCCGAACCTTCATATCCTCCATGCTTGGAAACAACATGTTCTTGTGTATTAGGTCATTCTCCGGGTCCATGATGCCATTCCTGCTTTTCAACTCATTAGCATAGACACATTATCAGCCATTCCAACATCATTGAATGCATGCACTGATGGGACCTCTCCCATGACACTATAAAGAACTCAGCCTTCCTCAGAGGAGAAAAGCAGTGCGGGAGCCTCATTTTCGATCGAGCTCCATCCTTTGTCGGACTCCACTTCACAGGTTGTTCCATCTCGGAACACCTCCTCCTCAAGTTCGTTGTTCATTACAGCGCCATTGAAATCAGTCACCAGGTCATTGACATGGTGCGGGGAAGAAACAATAACATATGACAGATCCACCAATAGGGGGGCATCGTTGTTAAGACTGACGCCAACGAACTCTTGGGAAGGTTGCTCCTCCATTGGAGGGCCTCGCGAAAGAGGGAGCGCGGATTCTAGTTCCTCCTTGTTGCTATTCACCACATCCAAATTGTTTAGCAAATCTTCAACAACGATTGTCCTCTCGACCACCACCTCCAACGACCAGACCTGAGATGCGAGCACAAAATCCTTGTACGTGTCCCAATCCTCATCAGACAAGATTGGCACCAACAAAGCGTGCACCCTAGAACCCAGCCCAGCGTCATATCGCACCTGTATTTGGACAATAACCCCGGACTCATCCCATCCAAAGGTCGACTTAATCCTAGTCAGAAGAGTTCGAAAGTTTGGTGATTCCCGAAATATAAGAGCGGTCACTTCCGTGCCACCAATGTCGACAGCACTATCGGTTTGGCTAATCGGCCCACCGGTAAATACACGTACAACTTTATCCATCTACATCCAACAATGCAAACAAAATATTGCAAAGTCAGTACTACATGCCAATAAATTAACCCCAAAACTTTCATGCCAGTTTAAGTTTTAGGTTTTTTTTTCATAATCTAGTTTATAATATACAGAGAAGCATATTCTAGTAATCATATATCTTCTCCAAAGATTTAGTTCTTCACAATGCACGTAGGCCCTAGCAGAATATTTCGTAATTGAGATTAGTTTGTTGTTGAACTGGTGGTGATACGGGGGATGCCCGATCTTCTCGGTGAGAAACCGTGGATAGATGATGCGAAGTAGACGATATCACTAGCTGAACACTCGCACCAATGCACGAACCCTCAACTCTTTGGAATACGCCCAAAACACACCGGATACATGATCGTCGCGAGACCACAAATGACGATCGCCATGTCCCCAATTCCCAATGGAACGATGACTTGACCTTGAATTGCAGAACGAATCAATGGATCGCCTAGTCCTCTCTCAAAGTCCTCGCATGAACTCTGGTTTAGAAAGAACAAGCAATAACTATGTTTCAATTCTTATGCATAAACTGGTCTTAGGATACAATGGGGGTCTACCCCTCAATATATAGTGCCCTTCTCCACCTTATGGCTAGCCAAGAGGCCCTACTCCTACTCTATTTTGGAATTAGAACTGCTACTCCAAGTCGGACACAATCTAAAACAAAAAAGGAAACTCTGAGTTTTGATACGTGATGAATCTGAGGCTGAACGAGCATCCGTTGGATCGGGCTTGAAGTTATCTTTCCAACAAGTACAAGAACACCCAAATCGGACTCCGTTTGTGAAAGTTATGACCTTTTTAATCCGGATTGTACTGCTGATTCCGAATCCGAATTGAATCCAAACTTTCCTAACTTCAATTTCATTAATTGAAACAACTTGAATCCATGTGAAACTTGAGAAAGGGACTCTTATAAGCCTTTGAAAAGTCATGGCAAAGCTGGATATCTTCCCAAGATGTCGTACAAGCCGCGGAATCATCAACTTTGTCAACTCTCGCGCGTTGATCGGTCTGAATGTGCAGCATGCACTCGAATAGCCATAACTTTTTATAGAAAGCTCCAAATCACGTGCCGTTTGATCCGTTGGAAAGTAGACTTGATAAGCTTTCCAAATATATATATATTGTTCATGCTAGATCCTTCCGAGTTGCTGCGAAGATTGTCATGAACCCATACCTTCCATGCGTCCCACAGGCTGCATGCTATTTTTGTGAGCATCAAAACACCTCGAGAAGCATCGTGTTCTTGATATTCACATGAAGCATCTCCTTCAAACCTAACAATAAGCAATGACCCGCTATTAGGTAGTATAATATTCTGAATTAAACTTAAAGGAAATTCATGGAACAGATTCACTTTTTGGTTAAGCTTCTTTGAACAAGCTTCACCCACAAGCTTCTCTTGTTCTTCAACTCTTTTAGTAAGCTCATGTTGTTCTGAGGTACTTGTTGAATTGAAAACACTATATGGAATAGCGTAGGTAAGGATGTCCGCATCATCCTCCCTTTCTTCAAAAAAAGCCGTCCTCGGCTTTTGGTAGCCTGAAAATGTGCTAGACAAAGAAAACAACGTATACACATGGTATATGTATGAATCAATTATTGTGTTCTTCTTGTTTTTTTTGCACAATTGATAGCTCGAAATCATATTTCAAATTACACAATTGACTCATATGATGAAATTTCACCTTCCCAGCATGAAATTCAAGTAAAGTGGGTGAAAACCAATTGATACCTTTCCATACTTCAACTGTGCTACTTTGATTAGTTATACATGTAACAGATAAACAAGTAGGCATCATGTTGTATTCTAAACAATAGGCACTTGTATTGAAATCCATCCCAAAGTGACCATGACGATGCATAAAAGAAGGTTTGAGCAAAACATGCAATTTTAAATCAGCAAGATTATCACAGGTAGTGCTTATACGATAAACATAGAACTGGTCATCTACACCATAATTTCCAATCAAATTGAACATATATGTGTAGGCTTAAGTATTAACTAGTGATTTTAAACATGAAACTTCAGCAAGGTTCTCAAGCACACTAGATAGATCTCTAGGAACATCGAACATGATATAGTAGAAAGAATCATCAAGAGATATTCTAGTAAGAACTTCCTTTCGAGTAATCAATTCCACATTATGTAAATTGAGCATAGATATTTCAGAATATGGAATATTCAAAGGAACACTAGAGTTCTCACTCGTACGTACCTCTTCTTGATGAGGATTCAATTCAACACCATGATTGTTACCTTTAACGTCCTCCTCAGTTGTTGTAGGTGTTGTAGATATCAAATCATCATCATGAAACCACGGGACAGCAAGCACTCCATCCCCAACCATAGTTATCTCCTCGTCGTTTACTTCAAACGGTGCTGGTTGTTGAACATTCAACTCCTCTTCTTTAATATCAACCTGCACAATATGAGAAACAACACTAGAAGTAGAGAGTAAATCGTTAATTTCAGCAATAACCTCAGTTTGGCTATCATCTACTTCCCTCTTTTCTGTTGATGTATCTCTCTCACACTCAATTGAGATGCTCTCAACCTCACATATGGTGGAATCACATAGCTCACTCTCTTTATCATTCTCACTCAATTTGGCTATGTGGCTCTCATTTTCACATGGGTTTGGATACATCGCATGCCCCAAAGATTGTGGGTCATCAATAGAGCAATTACCAGCAACCACAATCTCTTCATGAAGCAATGGGGCAGCACTACATGAAGCCTGGACCGAAGGAAAAGTCCCATGCTCGGTCGCCTTCTCATGTGACACACTAGTGGACTTCAAATCGTGTCGCAGCCCTGTCAACCTTTCAACTATGGAACGCTTGTAGTGGCGAGGTACAAAACGTGCGCAAAAATGCTGCTTCATCTGCTCCCAGGTGATAAGCGGCAATTCATGGCGTTCCATACGCTTACGAACAAACCGCTCCCACCAATGTGTGGCATAATCAGTCAAACTATTGGACGCAAGTAAGAGCTTCCTCTCATTGGAATAGTTGTGCATCCGAAATAGCGTATCAATTTGCAGCTCCCAAGTGAGGTATTCTTCCACATTTGTACTACCTGAAAATATAGTGATAGGAAATTTGGGTTTATCAACAAAATCCTCAGTGTTGTCGTGTCGACGACAATGCACGTTGGAGTGGTTGAACATGGCGCGTAGCTCCAAGAAGTAGTTGTTGATGTCCGTACGCAGCTGCATAACCTCCTCCCCGAGGTTGTTCAATCCAGTCTTAACTTCCCCAAGCTCATCGCGCACACTAGTATCACGATTATGAAGTTTCTTTTGTAGCATTTCGTGCAAGCGAGTGTACTCCGTCCACGTAACCGGTGTTTTTGGATTAGGTGGACCTTTCTCGTGACCTGACATGGCAACAACTCACAAATAGCAAGCGAGATTATATCCAGGTTAGTAAAACAAAAATCTCTCTCTACGCTCTCAACTCACTGTCCTGAACACAAGGCAAGCTTACCGTTCCAAAGTGAATCAAGGACGGCAAAACGACACTTGTGACCGCGAATGACCTCAACTCGGTAATGTATGAGCGTAACCAAGAGCAAGGGAGTACACAAACGGGTGTAGGTGGAGCTTGGAAGGTAATTGTATATCCTATGCAAACTGATATTCAAGATATTGTAAAGCTAAGTAATGATCCAAGCTAGAGTATTTTGCCTATGTGCTCATCCAAAAGGTTTAAGAGAAGTGTATGAACGCACACGCAAAGATAAATGTGACTTAATGCAAACAAAGAAATGAGCTAGTGAGAAGCAATCAGAAATTGTGATGCACAAGCTCGTTTTGCACCAACTACTAGGAGAGACGCTAGCCAATTGCAATGATTATGAATATAAGGGCACAAGATTGCTCAAAGAGATTAAAGACACAATCTGAAATTATGGACTAGGGTTTACTCTTCCCAAATTCAGCCAGCTCCTTTTGTCTTTTCTCTTTTCTTTCTCAAAATCGCAAGAACAAACTCTTCCTCCTTCGGCTATTAAGGAAACTGAAAGGAAAAGTTGGTATTGGTATTTGCAGGTTTGTCTCTTTTTTTTTCTTTTTACTTTTTTTTAAGCCGTGGCTTTTTCTTCAAGTCGGCTGCCTTTTTCTCTCTTCTTTTGTAATGGCCGAATGAAAGTTTTGATTCACCCTTTAATTTGCATATCTCAAAAATTTCAGAAGTGTAAACTAATGCCAAGAGCAGCCCTTAATGCAATTACCAAAACTAGTCTCCAAGGATGAAAAGATAGAAGTGAAGATACAAATTACTCTCTTTTTTTTGGTGCTAATTGACGAAAGCAACCAGCAATTTTCTTGGGTTTAAGTAGAAACAAAAGATGAAGCAACGCAAAGGAAAACACAAGGATCAGCACTAAAACAAAAACTCTAATGAATAAAAACTTAACTAAACTCACAAGAAAAAATAGATTTAATCTAGGGTTTGGAAATTTTTGTGTTGTAATTTTCGGTTTAATGGACTATAGGACAGAAAACAAATCTAAACTATGGGTAAATAGCTCTCACCGAGTAAACCTAGAATCTAATACCATATGATACGGGGGATGCCCGATCTTCTCGGTGAGGAACCGTGGATAGATGATGCGAAGTAGACGATGTCACTAGCTGAACACTCACGTCAATGCACGAACCCTCAACTCTTTGGAATACGCCCAAAACACATCGGATACATGATCGTCGCGAGACCACAAATGACGATCGCCAAGTCCTCAATTCCGAATGGAATGACGGCTTGACCTTAAATTGCAGAACGAATCAATGGATCGCCTAGTCCTCTCTCAAAGTCCTCGCATGAACTCTGGTTTAGAAAGAACAAGCAATAGCTATATTTCAATTCTTTTGCATAAACTGGTCTTAGGATACAATGGGGGTCTACCCCTCAATATATAGTTCCCTTCTTCACCTTATGGCTGGCCAAGAGGCCCTACTCCTACTCTATTTCGGAATTAGAACTCCAACTCCAAGTCGGACACAATCTAAAACAAAAAAGGAAACTCTAAGTTTACAACCGTCACATTGTTTCAGACATATCTTTTGATACGTGGAATCTACTGAGCGAGCATCCTTTGGATCGGGCTTGAAGTTAGCTTTCCAACAAGTATAAGAACACCCAAATCGGACTCCGTTTGTGAAAGTTATGACCTTTTTAATCCGGACTGTACTGCTGATTCCGAATCCGATTTTGATGCTGATTCCGAATCCGAATTGAATCCAAACTTTCCTAACTTCAATTTCATTAATTGAAACGACTTGAATCCGTGTGAAACTTGAGAAAGGGACTCTTGTAAGCCTTTGGAAAGTCATGGCAATGCTGGATATCTTCCCAAGATGTCGTACAAGCCGCGGAATCATCAACTTTGTCAACCCTCGCGCGTTGATCGGTCTGAATGTGCAGCATGCACTCGAATAGCCATAATTTTTTATAGAAAGCTTCAAATCACGTGCCGTTTGATCCGTTGGAAAGTAGACTTGGTAAGCTTTCCAAATATATATATTGTTCATGCTAGATCCTTCCGAGTTGCTGTGAAAATCGTCATGAACCCATACCTTCCATGCGTCCCACAGGCTGCATGCTATTTTTGTGAGCATCAAAACACCCTGAGAAGCATCGTGTTCTTGATATTCACATGAAGCATCTCCTTCAAACCTAACAATAAGCAATGACCCGCTATTAGGTAGTATAATATTCTCAATTAAACTTAAAGGAAATTCATGGAACAGATTCACCTTTTTGTTAAGTTTCTTTGCACAAGCTTCACCCACAAGCTTCTCTTGTTCTTCAACTCTTTTAGTAAGCTCATGTTGTTCTGAGATACTTGTTGAATTGAAAACACTATATGGAATAGCGTAAGTAAGGATGTCCGCATCAGGTGGTGCCATCAATTAGGTATCTTCTTGCCAGACTATACTTGGATAAGTACTTGGATAATAGGATCGAGCAATATTAGTCCCCCATCGTCAAAAGAGTAAAACGAATTAAACAACCAATATTAGTCCAAAAATAATAACCAGTAAGTACACAGAATTCACGCAAGGAACTTGTTATTCTAAGGTGCCGAATCTGTGTTAAAAAATCAAGAACACTTGTTTAGCGATACGGCACGACCTGCAAGATGTGGATTAGATGCTCGGGCACATGGCCACAGGCTCCTAATTTGACTATACACAGATTTAACTAAGCCCACAATTTATAGATTTTCTGGTGTTTAATAAAATCTTCTCAAGTAAACTCCTCTGAACCGATCAAATGTGGATAGCTGTCTAGACTTCTAGAACCACAAGGGCTCGTGTACCATGAAAAAGGGTTATTTTTTGGTTGCTATTAGTAATATATATACGCAAATTTTTTTAAAAAAAATAGAGAGAGAGAGAGACAGGCACCATGTTTATGTACTAGTAATTGGCTAGATGCAAAAATTATTCAACTCTTTACATCAGTAGATGTTTTACATCAAACACTTGTGAGGTTATTCTATGGTTGATATTTTGAATGGAATTAAAAATTGCTTAGTGATCTTACAATAGCACAAGTAGATATTAACATTCACCAAATAACTAAAAGAAAATAGTACTTAAAACGATGCTATGCTACACAACCATAACGGTTATGACTACCTATCATACTTATAGAAAGCAGTGAAACTCCAAAACTAGATTATTAAAAGGATTTCTAATAAAGTAAACAATGAATCACCAACACCATACAGAATCCATCACTGAACCTTCCAGGATATAGACAAGTAAAAGGCTTTTCAGTCAACAGAGACTAGGCTAAAAGCACGCTTCAAGTCGAATGCACGACAAACGTATAAAAAAAACTATCTGTGAGAGAATTTTGTTTGTAAGTCTAGCAGAAAATGGATTATCTTTGGAGAGCTTGACTGCTAATCCTTGAAAATCTAAAGTAACTTAAAAGATCTAGTGGAGTAGTATATTTGTATATTGTAGAGTGGTGTAAAGTTTTAATTAAATCATATCATTTTATATCCACCAAGAGAGGAAGATTTGCTGAACTATTTACTTTAACACACTTCACTAAACACTAAGAACAATTAGGGAGAAGAATGGGTAGGTTATTGTAATATCCCATTTTATTAAATGAGTATTTAATGAATTAGAAAATAATTAATAATATAAATTTATAGGGAAAAATGAGGGAAATAGATATGGGCCTTTAGCCCATAACCAAGAGGTGGGCTGACCACCAACAAAAGAAGAAGAGAGAGGGGAAAACCCTAAGGGGTTACTGTAGCACGACGTGCTACAGTAGCGCCGCCTTTGCTACAGTGTTTTCCTGAACAGTAGCCGCCATCCTCTTCATTCCCCCTTGTGCCACCATCTCCTCCCCCAACCGAGCTCACCTCGTTGCCATCTCCGGTGCTGACCACCTGGGTTGGCCGGTCAAGAAGAAGAAGAGAGAAGGGAGAGGAAGAGGGATCACGTGGTGTTCATCGTGATCGACAGCGGGTGCTCCAAGGGTAATGATTCTCGGTTGTCGTTGTTTGATTAGTTGTAGGAGAGAAATCGAATAGATTTGATTGGATCAAAGTCGGTCTGCCGTAAATACCAATCTGTCCAGAATGTTGCGTGGGCGATTTCTGGTCCTTAGAGGCCGAACCAGTAGTTTTGATCTCCTAGAGATATCTAGATTATGTTCTTAACTTTCTGTGGCCACCGAGTTCACCTGATTCCGTCGCTCGAGTCAAAAGTTATGATAGATTTAGTATCTGCTGTCCAGATTTTTGACGCGATTAATCTGTTTTGTTATTTCGTAAAATATGAAAATGTAATTGGAGGAATCTGGGTTTTCACCCAACTAGGTTATTGTAGGTAATTTGATAACCTTTCCAGATTGTTAACGAACGATCAATTTGGAGTTATAGATTAAAAGTTATGATCGTTTTAGTGCTGCTGTTTATTCTGTTAGACAGTTTCTGTGCTGAAAGTTCATCTGTCTGTTAGCGTGTACTAATTTGGCCGAATTGGATTATCTTGTCAACTAGAGTATTGTAGATTTGTAAGTTAAGAATCCACAGAAACTGGGCTCACCTCTTTTTGAGTTCCAGATCATGAGTTATGTTAATTACCGTGCTGCTGTCCAGAGGCAGTTTATGGCTGAATGCGTTGGTTTTCAATTTAGGGTTTCTAGTTAGATCTTGAATCGCCGGGGAAGCGTCATAGAATGCTAATCAGTATTGTCGTGTTCATGGTATCCTTATTTCAGTTATTTATTTGTTTGGGCGGTGAAGCTTCGGGTTTATGAGTACCACCATTGTCTGCTAACGCGTCGCATCGCGGAAGGCAAGTACATTGCTTTTCTTAATGATTGTGATTGATGAATGCTTTTATGATTATACTGTGAGTTCTTGTGATTCAAGAGAAGTTGGATTGTCTATGGTCTTTCATATGTATTGAATCCATGATTGGAGATGATAATATTTAAGTTCATGTTCTTTCCATATGTGTGTTATCTCCATGATTAGAGAGCGTGTCTTTTCAATATACATATTTCATTCCATGCATTCATTATTCATGTTCCATCCACGGGAGTGGATTAAAAAGACCCATCAATTCCAGGATGGGCACGTAAGACCCACCATTCTAATGTGGGCCCCACTATTCCAATGTGGGCGTTTTGGAATACCTGTATGAAATGTTCTTCATACGGGACTTGGATCCCCACATTTTTGTTAAGATGCGGGCTTAAGTGAACACCGATGGGTGTGTCACTAGCAATACTGGTATATGCATGTGTGTAGTCCCTCCATTCCATTCACTTCATTCATTCCATTCATTCAAATACTCGTTCTGTGATTTCTTCATATGGTTCAATGATGTTGACTTGTTAATGTTTGTAGTATGTTCCATTTATTCACTGTACTTGCTGAGTCTTGGACTCACTCTTGCTTTGTTTATTTACTTTTAGGTGATCGTTGATGAAGTTCTCTTGGGAGGGAGTAGACATGCACTACTCACATGATACACTTTACATTCGTTTCAATATAAGGATGATTAATGTCATTCATTCGTTAATTGTTGGATGGTAATAATTACATCTGGACATGGATGATACATTTCTGTTCGTTGAGTTTTGATTAAGTAACTATTAAAGTTCATGGATTATTCGTTGATAGGATTATCTTAGTGGATCCAATCTTACATTCTTGTTTATGTTCCAATTGTTGATGCTCTGTTTAGCTTAGTTGATGAATTATTGTTGATGTTTTCGCTGTATGATTAAATGTTAGATCTTTAGGTAGCATTTTGGCTTCGAATAGCTGTGGTGTTCTGATTATTACCTTGCCAAGGGAGGAGGAGGAGGTGGTGTTGGTGTGCAGGAGGAGGAGGTAGCGTAGGCAGGTGTGCAGGAGAAGGCCAGGCACAGAGAAGGAGGCCGGGCATGGAGGTGGAGGCTGGGAGCCACACCAGGCGCAGAGGAGGAGGTTCCCACGGTGGCCGGGTGCGGAGACGGAGGAGGGGGAGGCCGGAACTGACGCCAGGCGCGGAGAGGGGCAGGGGCAGAGCTGGGCCTCAGGCCTCCCGGGCAATGGCCCGAGGCCCAGCTAAAAAATACAGGTAAAAGTAAAAAATTGCAACGTGAAAAGACCAGCTGGATACTGAATTTGGGCCGAAAAGTACTGGGCTGGCCCGAGGCCTGGGCCGGCTCTAGCTCTGCCCCTGGAGAGGGGACGATGGCCGGCGGCGGAAGGAGAGCTGGTGGCGAGAGGACAGCCGACGGCTAGGGTTGTGCATGGGAGAGGGGAGACAGGGAAGACAAGGGAAAATGAAGAATGGGCTGGGCTGGGCGAGCTAAGTCGTCACTGTCACGTCACGAGCGTTGGTGTGATAAGCTAGCTGGTCATGCCATGGGATCTAACGTGACAACTGCCACGCAAACCTCTACGTTGGCACAGTGGATGGACGAGGGCTTACGTGACATGTTTTGTTATGTCGTGATCGGTGGCATGACAGAACGGTTTGGCCACGCCACGGGGGTTAGCATGACCAAAAGGGTCGGAATTGGAAATAAAGTTAACGAGAGGGTTAAGTTTAAAATATTAATAAAAAAGATTAAATAAAAAAAATTCACTCGCATAGCAGCACGCAATTCGTCGAGAAAGCCACTTGCATTTAGCTCCTCTACTTAATCTGAACTCCGATCTGGCAACTCCCTCGAGTCTTGTTCACATCACCAGCCCCTTGTCTCAATTGGTCCGTCCGATCTCGCCGGCCGCCGCCATCGACGGCACCACCCTAGCAAATCCTAAGGCACTTTGCCATCACCCCCTCCTTTGCCTAGTACACCCCTAGCACCCATCTCCAGTGTCGATTTTTTTAAAATAATTTTTTTGAAAAGATAATTACAGAAATATATAGTCTCCCCCAAAAATTACAAAAATGTGTCCCTGGCGACAGGTACCTGAAACCCTAATCAACTTTGCCGCCTTCTGGTTTTCATACATTTTGAACGGTACAAAATCTATTAGACTTGCAATAACATTTTTGTAATCGTCGTATATTGTTCTAGTGCGGTGAATTTCTGAAGAATTTTACGAGAAAGATTGAGGTATGAATGATTCATAAGTAGGAAGGTAAGTGATATTGCGATGCGCCCGGGAATTCACACACTTGCTCATGTACATGCACTGCATATTATGTAAGGAAACAAATGTGAACTTGCCATTACTATCAAAACTATGATAAATCACACTGATATTACATAACATTCAGCAAAACATCATAACACTTAATCAAAATGATAATTCAGAACATTGGTAATAACATATTACTACTGTTCGTGCAATAACATAATTTAGAACATTGGCAATAACATTGGTCGCAGCCTCAACATCCCCCATGTGGACTGTCTCGAGTTGGGTGACCGGATGAGGTCCCCGCGGCGACGACCGGAGTGCCGATGTCTCCTTCGTCCTGAGGATTTCTCGTGGGACATTTCTTGAAGGTGTGCCCAGACTCCCTGCAAATGGAGCACTTCTTCGTACGACGTCCGATTTCTGCTTCGTCCGTGTCGTTCCTAATGCGTCGTACCTGTCGCCAGCCCACCTTTCTCTCGAGCCTATCAATGTCCGCGGTCCAGATTAGTTGCTCTTAGGTCGGATGTTTAGTGAAATGGCCAACCACAACATAACTATACCATCCCAATTTTCTGAGCTTTAAAAATCCTTTGAATAGTTAGTAGTGAGAAAATTCACCATCTGAATTTATTTGAATTTAATTCAAAAGCTTAAATATGGACTTTGAGTAACAAAACAATTTAATATGACTAAAGTCAACATGAACATTGGTCAAAACTATTTTATTTGGATTCTATGTGCTTGGATATATTTTCTAGATTTTTCTAGAATTGTTCCAAGTTCATTTGCTAATTTCTATTGCTTATTTGAATTCTTAGTATTTTCTAAAATGGAAAAGCTATTTAAAATCTCCATTTGGCTTCAGTCAATTCCTTGACCCATTCCTATTCATCCGGCCATGAACGCGTGGCTGACTTTCTTGCCTTGTTGTCGCCCTCACTCATGCCGCCAGTGGACCCATCTGTTGTCTCGCACCAAAGCGGGCCCTTCTGATGTCGTTGTCCCCGACTCGGCCTCTTACTCGCGCGCCCGCGTCCGCCATTTTCGGATCTCCGAGCTCGTCCGACAACAGCGCTAACAACCTCGATTTCATGCGCGGACGAGCCCTTCTAGAAGCTCTATCCTTCCCGCACCCGATTCAAACGAGTTTGAATTTCAAACTCGCCTCTATCTCCTATTCTCTTGCGTTTTCGTTTTCAATTGGATTCGGTCTCCGCTGCCGTTACGTCGCCCTGGGCATCCCCGATGCCTATAAATAGCCCCCAAGCATCGTCTGGCCACCCTTTCCAAAACCCCTCACCCAATTTTCCCTCCCGAGCCCTTGCGCCGCCGCAATTCCCCATCTAGGGTTTTCGGCCGCACTTCATCTCCGTTGAATTGCGCCGCCGTCATCGCCGCCGCGTCGTCGTGGAGCACATCGCCGAGTCCGCCGTCGCCGCCTCCACCTCTTGAACCCCTTCGCATCGCGGAGCACCGCCGAAGCGTCCGTCCGACAACGCCCGTAGCACACCGTCGCCTCGAGCTCGCCGCCGGCCACCACAGACGACTTCGACCACCCGTGAGTACACCCCTAGGATCGCATTAGCCTGGGCTACCTCCTGGTACCACCCACCACTGGTGAGACGCCGTCGCTCGCCGTTGCCGTCGGGATCCGAGCGTCGCCGCCCTCACTGTCATCCACATCACCGCCAGCTCTGCACCCTTACCTCCGTGGCGCGTGCGTGTCGTCCTAGGTGGCGCCGCGTCAGCGCCACATGTGCGCGTGTTCGCCACGCCAGCCCGAGCGAAACCCACACCCTCGGGTGAACCCAGTCCATGGTGCACCCAGCCACTTACATGTGGGACCCACCTGTCAGGTGGACCACTATGCAGTCAAACCTCCTCGCTGTCGTTAGCAGTTGCGCAATAATCCGGCTTTTCTGTTAAAGAATAATTCGGGATATTCCAAAAATAGGATTTTTCTTTAGATTCAAACTTCCAAAGCCCATAACTTTTGCATCCGAACTCCAAATCAGTCCATTCAAATTTCTAAATTCCTATAAATTCAAGATATATTTATTGGAGATTTTTATTTAATTTTTTGAGTTGTTTTTCCTCTGTTATTTATTTATTCTTGTTTGTTTGCTTCGTTTACGAGTAGACGTCGATACTTCTGGAGGGTTTGAAGAAGAAGGAGCATTCCAAGACCAAGATCAATTTCTAGACCTATTCCAAGGCAAGTCATGCTTTGGCCATGATTGAATCCCAGTTTTTTAAATGTTATTTTATTTCAAAGTATTGCATTCTAATTCAAGTAATTATTTAAATACTTTTGGGTGTAGCTATTAAATCCAAATTGTTATACCTTCCTTGTATAATTGATATGCCTTGATCCTTTGTCACCCTAGTTGATATTTAGTTGGTAATATTGTAGCACCAACATGGGTTGGTTAGATGCGATTAGATTGCTTAGCCATGTCACGAATCATTTGTTCATGTAAAGTTGCAATTATCAACTTGACTAAGTGACTATAGAACTTTGTGATAATCTGTGTGTACTATGTGTCATTATGGCATGTGTTGCACTTAATCAACTGGGTGGTAAAAGTTTGGACTGAGGCAAGTGGTGGAAACTGTGTGATATGGTGGCTATGTGATATGGGAATATGAATCTGTGTGTCAAAATAATCTATGTGCCTTAGTCAATTAAGGACTGAACTTTGTGCGCCATTGAACTGAGCCCTTCTGTACGACCACATGCCTGGTATGGGATGGGCCTAGCTTAGTAAGATACGAATTCTTGACTTTGATTGCTCAGGCAGTAGGTTAGGCTATGTGAAAAGGGTGGAGGTGTGTGCTACCATGTAGTCACATCATGGGACGGTTCGCCGCTTCCTTGTCCAATGGTGTGTGTCGTACCATCCACTGTGTATAGTTTGGTATGACGTAAGCACATCGGGAGTGTCAATGTTAGGATGAAGTTTCTGAAATGCTTTGTTACGATTAGTGCTAGCTACACTAGTTGTATCTTGTGGGTAAAGTATACAACCTCTGCAGAGTGTTAAACAATCTATTCGAATAGTCACGTCCGCGGTCATGGACATGATCGGGGATTTCACACGAGAGGTAGATCTTCATAAACTGTGTGGGAAGGGAGCTATGTGATCTAAATCATATGGCTATGTGAATAATCTGTTTAGGCTGTGTGTGTCTTTGTGAAATCAAACTATTAAATTATTATTGTCTATTTGTTTTACTTATGCTTTCAATCTATTATTCGTATTCAATTGCAAATGTTGCATTTCTGCAAAAGAACCACAGATTGCCATTCCTTTGGAATAAGCCTACATGTATAATTGCATTTCTGTGGTGTGACTTGCGAGTACGGTTGTGTACTCATGCTTGCTTTAAATTAAATCAAGCAAAAGAGGAGGAGTCTTCGCCAGCACTCGAGGAGGAGTTCATCGAAGGTGCTTGATCGTAGGGTCTTGATCCCAGTCGGTTGCCTGTGGTGAATTGATGGGATGCCACTGCCGTTTCTGTTTCCGCTGCTTTATTTCTCTGTTAGCCCTACGTGGCTTAATAAATGTAAACTCGACTGTAAGGTCAAACCCTTATTTGTTAATCAAATTATTTGTTTATGTTATTATTCGCTTGTGTGGAATGATATCCATCTTTGTTGACACTGTGTGCACTAGCATGATCCTGGACTAGTGCATTATACACAAAGGGTCCAGAATTGTATTTCTGGGTCCCGACAATAACCATACATCTCTGCGATCCAGGTTTGCATCACTACCTCCTTGGTGAAATAGTCAGAGAGGTACTGACCGGGATGCTGCGCCACTGTTGAACATGCGGCTATGACATGGGAGCAGGGCCTATGCAGAAGAAGGGGCTTGTTGCAAGTGCATGTGCAACTACCGCGGTGCAGCATGCACTCATGGGTAACCCCCTCGCGGTTCATCCCGCAGCGTCCTTTATCCCTGCACATTACGTCGAAGCGAAGCTCCCTTGTGCCCATCTTGAATGCCTGGTGCATCTCACCCTTCTTGCTCTTCTTCTCCATGTACTTGGTGATCATGGCGGAGTAGAGTATTATGTCATTTGCCATGGCGAGCGATGCGTTGTTGCTTCTGTCAACAAAGTACTTCGTCGTACCACGGAGAATTGCCTGCACAATACCCACCAAAGGGAGGCACCTTGCGCCACGCATGACCCAGTTGTACACCTCGGCTAGATTAGTTGTCATGACACCATATCGAGCACCACCCCTATCATGGAGCAGCGACCACTTCTCTTTAGGCTCGTGCTCAATCCAGTCTAAGAAGCATCTCACCTGCGCCCCGTCCTCCTCGTCAATCCGGGAGCAACTGTGGGTATCTCTAGCAATGATTCGGGGGCCTGGTCAGTGCTTGGGGTGACCTTTCTCGCTGCCTCCCTTCTGTGTGTCTTGGTCCGCTTGTCCAGAATCTTCTAGAGTGTTTCAAACTTCCGCTGCTAGTTCTGGTTGCACAGCCGCTTGAACAGGTTCATGAAGTCTTTGTTGCAGAACTGCTTGTAGAAGTTCGCACCCAAGTGCCTCATGCACCACCTACTCTGCAGATCCGGCCATGCAAGTGGTACGTTCTCTCCTTGTTGCAGTTGGGTTATTGCACGCAGCAGGCCTATATGCCGATCATGTATGAGGCATACGTTGGGACGGCCTTGCACAATAGAAATCCTCATGTTCTTCAGGAACCACAACCAGCTATCCGTATTTTCACTTTCAACGAAAGTGAATGCCATCGGAAGAACTTGATTATTCTCGTCCGTCGCTATTGCAGTCAGTATCTGGCCCTTGTACCTCCCAGTCAAGAATGTGCCATCTACGCACAAGATTGGATGGCAGTGCCGGAATGCATCGATGCATGGACCAAACATGAAGAATGCTCGCTGCAATACCCTCTTATTGGCCCACTTTGGGTGCATGGCGTCTTGAATGTCGATATGGGTGCTAGGATTTCTGTCTTGTATGACTCGAAGTTGCCCAGGGAGATTGTGGTAGGAATCCTCGAACGTGCCCCACCTTAATTCCAATGCCTTCTGTTTTGCCCTCCAAGCCTTGGCATAGCTGATTGTGTATTGGAACCTTGCCTCAATCGCCTGAATGATGGATCGTGGCTCAAAATCTAGATTATCCACGATCTCACTGTACATAAGGTTGGCGATGAAGCCTAATGAAAGGTTTCGGTGGGACTTCAGAAACAACGCATGTGTGAGGGACCACTATAGACCACTTTGGCTGAAATACGTGTACTCGCCAAGGGCATCCCTGTATGGCACACATCACGTCGTAGAATCTTGGGGGTAGACTTAACGACTTTGAATGTGCGTCGCACCGACAAAGCCTATAATTTGACCGCGACCTGCATGGCCTCCTTGCATTTATACATAGCTCCTAGCCTGACCTCACTCTGGTCGTACTCCCATGGCACACGGGAGCCTTCGTTGACGACGAGGTTGTCGAACTGGTATGTGTTCCAGTCAAATGGAACTGCCTGCTGGTCCACGTCATCCTCGTCGTCCGAACCTTCATCTTCAAACAATGCCATGTAGTCTCGGTCTTCGAGATCCATCCTTTGCACTACAGCTTCCACCTCCTCACCTTTGTCAGCAAGACCACTAGCTTTCCGATCAGAGGAGCTACTCCGAGGTCTTCATCGACAAAGATCAACAACTCCGGAGCTTCACCATTGTGTAAGCCGCTACGTGGCTGCGCAGCCCCGACTTCCTCTTGGCCTCAACACCCTTCTTGTTCATTGCGGGTGGAGGAGTGGGTTTGGCATATGCTTGGACCGAAGGACCACTTCCACCTGCCTCCCTCGTGATGCGTACATATGACTGCCATAAATTTGGTCCCTTAAGCTGCACTAACTCCCAATATGTGAGCTGTCCTCTCCGTGGGGAAAGACAACTCAATCTCAGATCATATACATCACGGTCCACTTGGAATGTGTGGAACAACCACCGTATCACAGCGCCCCATGTACGCTGCTCTGGTCTTGCTAGGGGCACGGTCGCTGATTGAAAATAACGCAAATCAATCCCCTCGGGACCCTCCGTAATAGTCCCTTGACCATAGAAAAATTTGAAATTGACGACGTTGGACATATTTGACGCACTGCACCATAAAGAATATTTTCAAGATTAACCGCATATCTAAAACTATACTACCCACCGAAAAGTATTATGTAAAACTATACAAAGATTATAATGTAGTACATCTAAAACTATGTAATCCATTCGGTTAAAAAAATTACCCGAGAGGTAGGCAATCGGACGGGCAGCGCTTCGCTAGCTTCTCCCCTCCCCTCTATTCTTCTCCCCTTCTCTTTTTTCTGAATAAAAATGAGTCCTGTGCAGAATTTTAGGGTTTCAAGGGGATTTTATAGGGTCAGTCTTCCGGTCGCTAGTTGAACTGGCGATAGGAAGCTGGACTGATGACAGGACGGGGAGAGGGTCCCTGTCACCAGATGAACTGGCGATAGGTTGCCGTCGCCAGTTCAATTGGCGACAGGGACACATTTTTGTAATTTTTTGGGGAGACTATATATTTTTGTAATTATCTTTTTTAAAAATATTCCTCCAGCATCCGCGCTAGCAAGATGCGGACCCCACCGCTGCCGCCCGCTAGGGACGCTAAGTGCCGTATCGTCAGCGTTGTGCCAGTCCCACTGGCTGCCCCCATGGCGCTCGGCTTCTTCGTGTTTCTCTGCAGACAAATTGCTACTAAATAGTCCAGTTTTATTAGCCGAGATTCAGGCAGTTTCAAACATCAAGAAATGCATCGGGGCGGCAAGAATGCCCTTATATCATGCAGCTTCGAGGGAAATCTGATCTGTGGTGAGTCCACCTTATCTAGCTTCATTGCATTGGCATTTGCCGGTGCTAATCGCAACCACTAATCGCATAAACAAAATCTTTTGCAACAATTTTCACTTCTTAGGAATAGTTGAGTGGCTAGCTGAGTTCAGCGTTTGGTACCTGTAACATTCCAACTTTCCAGGTTTTAAAAATCTTTTGTGTAGCCCTGCAAAATTTTCATCAATTTGTGTTGAATTAATAAGCTTAGTTGAAATTTTCTGAGATCAAAATGATTTAAAATGATTAATATAAACTTCAATTAATTCTAAATTTATTTTATTGGGTTTCCTGTGCTTGGAAGTATTTTTCAGGGAATTTTCTGAGTTTATTTGCTATTTTCATTGCCTTTTTCCCTTTTTTGTAATTTCTAAAAATAAAAAATGATTTAAAATCCCAGAAGGCTTTTTGGCCCGCTTTCCTACTGCGGTCCACCTCCTCTCTATCTTTCCTGGCCTACGCTCCCGTCGGCCCACTCCCTCTCTCCCACGTGCTCGCCTAGCCCACTTTGCCAGGCCAAGGCTGTCCGCCTCGACAACACGTGTCCCACCCCGCCGCAGCTGTTGACGAGTGGGCTCGGCCTAGAGCAGTGTTCTTTGTCTCCGAGCCGAGCCTGACTCGGACTTCGCCACCTCCCAGTTCCTCGATGTGCGTGTCGTCAACCCTAGCCGCTGCCTTGGGCCATAAATAGGCCCGCCAGCGCCCTCGACTTCTGCACCAACCGTGTCCGCTGCCACCGAGAACCCCAACCCTAGTGGCCCAGAGCTCGGATCTATGCTGCCCCGCCGTTATCTTCCCTGAGCTCTCTGTCGCCGCTTACCGCCATCGTCGGTGAGTCTCCGGCCACTTCGTTGCCACCATCAAGACCACACCACCCTCCTCTTCCCCGCCGTCCGCTCGGTGTTGGCCGAGGACTACTAGAGAGCCGTTGCGCCGTTGTTGCCTTTCCCTCGCCGTCGATCAATTCTAGTGACCATTGGGTCTCGCCACCACCCATTCGCTTCGCCTATGCGTCAAGAGCATGGCATGCACGTCCAAGCCCCCGCTGGAGCCATCCTCCGCCATCACGCTGTGAGCCTGAGCTGCCGTCGTCGCCATTGTCATTGTTGACCCCTTTGCCGACCACCACCGTAGCATCCAAGAAGATAGATGCCTTCACCAAAGCACAAAGATGCCAAAGGTGCCCTCTGTTCGTCGCCCACTACCGTTGTTCGCCGTCGCCGCCGTCAACCCGCCGCTGCTGTAGATCTCGTTGATGTGTCGCCGACGTCGATGTGGCACCGACATGGCCACCATGTCGACGCCATGCGTGCGCCACGCAAGCACCGTCGCCACGCCAGCCGCCACCTCACCCTAACCCTAGATCTAAACCTACGTGGACCTAGTCTGCGATGCACCATGTTTAACACATGGGACCCCATATGTCAATGCACTATTCTATAGACTCGTGAGCCCGTGAACCGTGGACCTAGTCTATGTACTCGGTCTACAGACCATGGGTCCTACCTGTTAGTGTCTTATCCTATTTTCCAGAATTAATTTAATCCCTCAAAATTCTTTTTCTAGTGGGTCCCACTTGTCAGTCTCATTACTCTCAACTCCTTTTATTTTCTGAAATTTCTTAGCCGAACAAACTTCTGAGAGCTCGTTCTCTTTCATACGATCTCTGATTGAGCTCATTCAAGTCTTTAAATTCATCTAAAATTGATCTCTACATTTTAGTGTTTTTTGTTTAGTTTTTGGAGTTCATTTATTGCTTTATTTTGTATTTATTTGTGTTTTCTCTCTCTTTGCGAGTAGACGTTGATACTTTGGGAGCTTCGAAGGAGTGGAGCTAGCTCAAGACCAGAACCAGGACTTGTTCCAAGGCAAGTTGTGCTTTGATCATATTGCACCTAGATTTACAAAGTTACTTTGATTCAAATTATTCCATTGTAATTCAGTTATCAAATGCCTTACTATTTTGGGATTAGCTATGCAACCTATTTGATTATGACTACATTGTGAATTGTATTGCCATGATCAATTGTCACCTTAGGCTGGATACTTATTAGTTGGTCAATAATGTGGAACCAACGTGGGTTGATTTAGACACGATTAGTATGTTTAGCCATGCAATAGACATTGACATCATTTTAATGGCAAATTCATACCTGACTAAGTGATTATGGAATATCTTTGTGATAATTGGTATGCCATGTGTTGTCACTCAGTGGAAGTATGTGTTGCACTTTAATCAACTGGGTGGGAAATTGTTTAGACCGGGGCGAGGGGAAGAACTAAGTGAATTGGCGGCTGTGTGATTGAGACCTTTGTGAATAGGTGCAGAAAATTGGTAGTCTCACCCTGATCGAATTATGGACTAAATTTTATGTGCCATTGAACTGAGTTATACAGTACGATCACATGCCTAGAATGGGACATGTCTAGCTCATTAAATTATGGAGTCTCAACATTGGCTGCCTCAGGTAGTAGGTTAGCTCAGTGAATGGGGGGGGGGGGAGATGTGGAGTCATGTTTTGAGCCACATTTATGGACGGTTTGCCGTTTACATATCCAATGGTGCGCTCTAGGCCAATGTTTGTGCGACACTAGCCTATCAGATTAGAGCTCGCCGGGAGGGTTGATTGTTGAGATAAAGTTTCGGAAAGGCTTTGTTGTGATCTTCTCTGTACAAATTGATTGCATCTTGTGGGTAAAGTGTGAGTGTTAAGAATCTATTCGAATAGTCGCGTCTGTAGTCATGGACATGCTCAGGGATTCTACACGATGACTTTCAAAAAATAAATTGGGAAGATAGCCATGTGAAAGAATTGGTTTAGACTAAGTGAGTTTTATGGAAATACTTGTTTAATTACTATTATTATTTGTTTTAGTTACATTTTCAATCTATTATTCATTTTCAATTGCAACTGTTGCTTTTGCGAAATAAGTATAGAAGCCATATCGTTTGGAATAAGCAATCATCTATAATTGCATTTGTAGGACCGGAAAGGCAACTAGAGGGGGGGGTGAATAGGAGCAAAAACAATTTTTGCTAACCCCTCAAAGAACAACAACAGAAATCACAAGGTTGTTCAGTGAAACTTCAGGAATCGGTATGACCACTAGGTGAACTGCGGTATGACCGCACGTCGGTATTACCGTTAGCCAGAGGCGGTATTACCGATCATCCTGGTGTTCCTTCCCGACTGCAGAGAACAAAACCTAAAGAATGATCAACTTGAGATTTATCCAACCAAACCCTATCAAACTTGAAACATATCCTCTAGAGGATATCAGGAACCTATTCCAATCATCTATTCAACAAATCCACGTCAAAGTTTTGACCTTTTTCAGATTTGATGAAGATCGGTTCAAAAACAGGTCAAATACCCAAATCTGATCCTAGGCTCGCTCGTGGGCTATGGATGATCTAGATGACCTTAGATGGTCTCCCACAAGTCACATCAAGCAAGATCAACAGATGGTTTCAAGAGAAAAGCAGCGGATCATCAAAAACACCAAAACACCAAAACAGGATGCAAGAACAGATAAACCAACAAAGAGAACTCATCTTTAAGAACTTGCATGGATTGATTGATGATTGAAGATTCGAGGTTTACAGCCACTCCATCTTGGAGGACAAAACTCAATACATGAGCCACACTCAATCAATCCATAAATCCCTAGCTCTCCAAACCCTAAAACTAAAACATGGGTTTCTCTCTTCTGTCGTTCCCCAATAAATGCACACAGCACCAAGTGCTTATATAGTGGAGGCTAGCATCTAGGAATATTCCACTTAGGGCACCCATTAAACCCTAACTCACAATGGGTTAACACACGCACGCATCTCAAGGCGTCGTCTTCATCTTCGATTGACCTAAACATCTTCTCCAAGCGCCGACCCTCGCCGCGGTTTAGCCAACAAGTCACAAAGGCGGTATTTGGTGAAATGACCAAAATACCCCTTCTCGATCCTTCTCCATGGACCGAGTCCAATCCCGTCGAAGCAATCGCCTGCTTCGTCACGTGTAGGTTGATCAACGGCTCTAATCATGTCGGCAAGTCTCTCCTGTTTGGATCCCACCGGAACCTCCAAGGCACTTGCACCGACCCCTGTGCCGCTTGATCCAACCAACTGTATTGAACTATCCATTCGATCAACCTTGTCCATTCTGCGCCATGCTTGAGTCACTTGACCTCACCCGGCATCCATGATCGTTCTGGACCTCAGCTCTTCAAGCTTAGTCCCGATCCGCCTCGCCGTTGACCGTCATTGACCTGCAAGCCACCTGCACAACAATAGACCAAGAAATCGTCTCCGGGAACAAGTTCTTCACAACTTGACCCACGTTAGCTCAAAACATGCAATATGCAACACATATGCAATATCAAACAAGGATATGAACTATCTCATAATCAAATCTCTGAAAGAATCAACATTCAGTGCAAATGCGGTATTACCGCCAAGTCATTCCCGGTACTACCGCATCACGGTAGTACCACTCTCAGTACTACGGTCGTACCGCTCGAAGAATTCCCAAAATCATCGCTTCTGGAATTTCCATATCGCAAACAAAGTGGTCATACCTAAGTGCGGTACTACCGCCTTTACCTTGCAAGATTACTACGCCACGAATCGCTCAAAACCGGAAGGAACCCAATGACACATGGACGCCCAGATTTATCGGGTCGTTCGGACCGCAGTCATCCTGGCCAAGATTTGGCATCGTAAGCGCCCGAAGTCCCACACGCTTCGCGCCGTTAGATTTCAATCGACGCCTCTCAAGCCTCACACGCTCGGACGGTTCAACGCTCATCGCATCTAGACCGTCCGATTTCAATCGAACGACTCAAGGAATCCCACGGTCAAAGAGGCTTGCGGTAGTTCCGCTCTTCTCTTGCAGTCATACCTTAACGCAGTATACCGTGACTTTCAAGACGGTACTACCGTTAACAGAAAAACTCAACCGACCTGACCGAAAACCTCCGGTAGCACTGCTCCACTTAAACGGTTGTACTGTACTACGGTTTTACCGCGGCTACAAAGCTGGTACTACCGATTATCCTGACACTCTGCTGAAACTTTCTGAAAAACAGGAATTCCAACAAACCTTCAACCAAATTGCCAATTGTAACGTCACTTAAGATCATAAGCATATCCCCTTAATGAACACATTGGCAATTTCCCAAAAATGAATGTTTTGAGGTTTGAAAGAAAAAGAAATCAGTTTTTCGCACAAAGGCACAACTTGGTCCTAAAAGCAAGTGAATGCAAGGAAATGACCAAGTTGGCTTCAGAATAACTTTAGCAAGTGAGATAAGATAGAAGAAGCATAGAGAGCTTCAAATTCCAGAAATGAGACAAAAATCTCACCTTAGGTCCAAAGGAAAGAGCAAGTTTTCAACATGACCTAAACACTTAAAATTTTTAGAAGCTGCACAGAGACTCCAAAACAGCATTTTTATCCAATTTTTCTCCCCCTTTGACAATGGAGTCATAAAGGTGCAAGAAGGAGAATAGAGCAAGAATGACATGGAATGGCTGCAGTCTTTAATTTTTTAGTTTTTTCTTGTTTTAAATTTGAGCAAAAGGAGCCATGAAGATTATCCATGAGAACTGTACAAGTATTACACCAAGCCATATTATGTGAAGAAGCTATGTTCTATCATGGCAAAACATGTATAGCAAGGCTAAGGCCAAAATAGCAATAATCTGAGATTAAATGAAATGATAGCATGACAAGGTGCTTAAGATCATAGTTTCACTAAAGGTATCTAAAAATGAGTCAAGCCATGTCTATAAGCGAAATGGAGCCCAGAAACTAGAAAATGAGTCAAGTTGAACATTATGAGTTCAATTTTGAATCAATTTGTTCAAGCATTTAGAATTTAGCACTTTGAGCACTTTGTTGAAAATGATTGGTTTTATCTTAGTAAAGTAAGTCCTGGACTAGGAGCCATCCACAACTGCCTCCAAAGCTTCAACCAATTGACAATTTTGTTCTCTTAGAAATGTGCTAGATCTCAAGCCTTGCCGCGACCATCTCAAGCAAGAAGCTTAAAAGAGTGGTCTAGGTCATCCAAAACTCCCCCTGAGTTCATGCCTAGTGCAATGTCAAGCCGTCTCATGAGAAAGAATTGGTGAGATCAGTTTCTTCGCATAGAAAAACTCATTTTTTATTTGCTTAACTTAAGAATTATCATAGCTCAAGTTACAACTCAAAATAAGTTCAAGACTCAATTTAGCCTATATGACATGGCATGAATCATCAGAGGATCACTATGACAAAACTAGTCACAAGATCCAACAAGTTATGTTTTGATTCAATTTTCTCACAGATAATAAAACTAGCATGGCAAAAGCTAAGCTAAACATGAAAAGCCATAAAAGAATTCCAGCAAACTAGCACAATACATGGCAGGGTATAAAGCATGTAAACATGTTATACAAGGATAATAATCAAAGCTCCACAAGTTTATATTACAATGCAAGTTGTTGAATTTTAAAATGCATTATGGTACAATGAATGCAAAAGAGCAAACTCCCCCTCAAACTAGGCCAAGAGAACTAATAACCCCCAACTCTCCCCGCAAGAAAGCAAAACGAGAAGAATCAAGAGCTTTAGTGAAAATATCCGCAACCTGCTGCTCAGACTCAACAAAGTGAAGCACAACATCACCCTTCTCAACATGGTCTCTAAGAAAATGTTATCTAACATCAATGTGCTTGGTCTAGAGTGTTGCACTGGGTTTTTGGCAATGTTAATGGCAGAAGTGTTGTCACAGAAAAGAGGAACACTACCCAAAGACAACCCATAGTCCCGCAGAGTATCCAGAGAACCTGAGAGCAACTACTGGCTGCAGCTACATACTCGGCCTCGATGGTGGACTGTGCAACAGAGGACTATTTTCTAGATGACCAAGAGATAAGAGATGTGCCTAAGAAATGACAAGTGCCAGAAGTACTCTTCCTATCCACTCTACACCCCGCAAAATCAGCATCAGAAAAGGCCCGAATAGAGAGAACAAAAGTAGAAGAATACCAAAGTCCAAAGTCAAGAGTGTCCTAGAGGTACTTGAAAATGCGACGCACTGCTTGACGATGAGAGGCACGAGGGGAAGCCTGAAATCAAGCGCACAGACACACAGCAAATTATATGTCCGGCCTCAACGCCGTGAGGTAGAGGAGGGAGCCCATATATGCTTGGTCACCACGTGACCAAGCCTCAAACATGATCGCAATATGCACATGCACAGTTACTCTATTCATCATTAACATGTAATAGCAGTAACATCATACATGAATAGAACTTAATCATACTTTGAGCATTCACCAATATCAACACATATATCAATCCAACAACCATGTATAGCTAATATGTATCAAATGCTCGCAATCATGATCATGCATTCACTTTTAATCTATCAATCAAAGTACTTGCCTCAACCGTATGAGATGGAAGACGCCAAGAGGGCGCCGCCTTTAACCAAACCACCACCTGAATAATTTTAGTAAACATTCTAAGATAACAATTCTGGACCAAACATTGCTAGAAACGAACATATATAACTCACTACGTGTAACACCCTGATTTTTAGAGCCTTTTTGAAAATTTTCAAAATAAAAAGAACCATTTGATTTTGATGATAATTCAAAGCTTAACTTGAGAATTTCAGGATCTGGATTGTTTAAAATGACTAAGCTAAACTTCAACTAAATCAAAGTTTGGTTCTTTTGATGTAGCTCTAGCTCTCTCGAGCTATCTCCCTTTTCTTGATAGGATTTCCTCTCCTTCATCCTGCTTTGGACATTTTTATATGTCCGCATCGCCCCTTGTTTGACCTCGTTGTTGTCCGGATCTCTTTCGATCCTAGACCACAATCTTCGGTTGGGCATATTCTTGTGCCCAGCCTCCTCTCGGGTTGATCTAGCCAGACCTCCCCTCACATCTTTTGCTTGAGTCTCCCTCTTGCTTACTGGAATGCCCAGTAATTCACTTGAACCTACCTGTGGCCAATTAGATCTTCTTTGCATTCGATTGAACCACCTTTGTGCTCAATTGGACCCCTTCTGATTTCCCTCTGAGCCGTCAGACCTCCCATGTGAAGGCTTGAACCGTTCAGACCTCTTGTGATCATCATCCAAGGATCCTGACCTCTTTATGTCTAGATCTTCTAAGTGCTTGGACCTTCCTCGTCCAGATCTCCTTCTCTCGCTTAGACCTCCTCGTGGTCTAGGTCTCCCTTTATAACCACTTGAGTTCCTTCCATGCTCTTGTGAACCTCTTGGTGATCACTTGGATTCCTTTTCGCCCGATCCTTGTAGCCTTCTCTTTGAAAGGTCCTTCTAGTGCAATCCGTATTACCACCCCAATTCATGGTAATACCATTCTTTAGGACCTCTTTCCCATTCGCTCGAGACCTTTCCTTTGAGTTTGATTACTTTGAAACTCTTTGTTGGTTTGGATCTCTTCGATCGACCTCTTTTCTGCTCGACTTTCTTAAGTCAAGACCCTTGTTGCTTGGGCACACTCCTTATGCCCAGCTCTCTTTTCACCAGACATCATGGTATTTCATCGGTCTTTTGTGTGCCTTTGAACCACCTCGACATTTCTTCCTAACCGAAAGGACTTTCTGTGGGTTCATTCTGACCTTACTTCATTGGATTGAAGATTTCCCTTGAGTTACCTTGACCTTGGCGGCTCCATCTAGAACTACTCTGGGTGGAACTCCTCAGAGAATCCTCTTTCTTGAAACCCTCCGCTCGACCTCTCTTTGTTTTGAATCTAACGGTTCGACCTCCCTCATTTCAATCCTAAGGTCCGCACCTCCCTGCATTACTCTCCTTGAACCTCACCTTCACGTTGATCTTGGCCGTTGACCTCCTCTTGGAGATCCAACCGCCCGACCTCAACTTGTCCTTAATCTTAACCACGGACCTCTTGGTAGTTCTTGACCTCCTGCCCAAGACCTCTCCGTGGCCTTTAAACCCGGCTCGACCTCCTTGCTGACCTCCCTTATAGAGATCCCGACCGTCAGACCTCCCCATGTCCGCATCTCCTCCACATCTCTCGACCTCCTCCACTTCGACCTCCTTGAGTCATGGACCTCCTTTGATGAAGTCCTGGTTGTCCTAACCTTAGTCACGTGGACCTCCTCCATGTGTATTTGGACCTCCCCATGTTCGGACCTCCTTTGTGTATATCAGACCTCTTAGTTTCTTAGACCTCCTCGAGGACCTCTCTTATGGGCAGACCTCCCTATTTTGACCCGACTGTTTCAAAATTGATCGCCCCACTTGCCACCGTGGTCATTCTCATTTCCTTCGCCATTTAAATATCTTGGGCATTTAATGCATGTCTTGTCGATTAAATGCATCCACATACGTGGTAATTACTTTGAATTGGGTCACTTAACCGCATTCTCGACATTTTTCTTAGTCCCTTCCCAAAGCAACATAAGTCTGTCCTTCCTCGTACTTTTTAACTGTGGTGGTAGTGACACCGCTCCGCCACTCACCTATCTTTGACCTATTTCCATACTTATCCTTGACATATGTATTTCTAGTTTTCTTCACCATTTTGATTTCAGTTAGACCAAGAAATTCTATCACATCACCTTCCTCCCTTTCTCCATGCTCGCTATCTTGGTTCTCGCTCGGTGAGCTCCCGTGGAAGATCTTGCCGCCACGATCTTCCTTCCATCTATTGTTCTTTCTTGTCCCCGTAAGTCCTCCGTGGTCCGCTTCACTCTTATTTTGGTCAATGATTGAGCGGGTCGTGTCCTTCACAGACCTCCTCTCGTGGACTCTTTTTCGGTTTCTATGGCCCTCGATGAGGACCTCCTCTCTCGACCTTACCCAAGAGCTACTTCCCATGACCTCTCGTGTATTGTTTAAGTCACTCCTTGGGGTCTTTTGCTAAAGACCACCCTCCTCCGTAAGCTTAGACCTCCTCCCTAAGAACCTAATCTGAAATTTAGACCTCTTCGTTAATTGAGTTTTAAGGTTCCTCCGAGTTATTTTGGTTCTTTATTTGGAGCTCTATTGGTTCTTTATTTGATCGTTGTTTGAATCTGCTCTTCTTGCCGTAGATCTTGACGCTTCCAGAGAGCCAGAGCGTGAGAAAATAGAATCTTAAGCTATCAAGCAAGAGGCAAGTTACACTTTTGATCATATTGCACCCAAGATTTCAATTTATTTATGTCCTGTTTCAAAGTATCATGCATGCCTATTTCTACCAAGTTATTTCAATATCGTCTTTAAACACATAGTTATACCACTTTCTCTCATATGGCCAACTTTGACATTGAACCAAATTTGTTGTCACCTTAGGCAAAATCTGTTGACACAATAATGTGAACCAGAATCATTTGAAAAACTCATGCTTAGTTAAGCTTAGACCAAAAGTATTGATTTGGAGAAATCTTTACCAACATGACCAACTGCTTTTTAATGTTTTAACCATGACATTGGGTTGTCATGGGGTGTGAAAATATTGTGGGAAGCAAAGAAAATGAAAATGGATTTGGGTGGGCTAATTGGTTGCTTGGTCTGGTGCAATGTTTGTGCACCTGACTCTATCCCGCAAAGGTGGAGGTCCAGGGTTTGAGGAAGTCGCCCTAGTCATTTGAGGACCGGTCTTTGAGCGACCAATGCCATGCCTATAATGGGCTATGCCACAATCGTGCAACCACATGTCTCCAGAATGGGGCGTGGGATCTGGCTGATTAATTTGCAAAACTCTACCATATGCTGCTCCATTGGAGGTGTGGGAGGTCTTGTTTGGCCAATGGTCTTTTATAACCTACTGTTCCCACCGGTGCAAGAGGGGGCTTCCCGCCGGATTGCTATCCACAGGGGGGTGAAACCTTAGCAAGGAAAGGCTGTGGTGGAGCAATGCATTGTAAAGGCCTTGTCATGAACTCTAGACCTCTTACCTTCGGCAGTGAGAGGTGGCACTCGCGCATGCCAAACAAACTAGAGGAATCATGTCGTGTGGGTAAAGTGCACAACCTCTGCAGAGTGAAATCTATTCGAATAGCCGTGTCCGCGGTCATGGACGTGCTGGCAAAGGCCACTTGAAGTTAGATGTTGACTTTGGGAATTTCCAGAAATGAATTTCAAGTCTGTTTTTGGGATTTTATCCCATGGGTTTGGGCTGGGAGCCTAATGTCAGGAGGGTATCCTTCACCATCTTATGATGAATGTTATCCAACTGAAAAACTGATTTGATAAAATGAATTTTAATTATTGTATTACTGCCTTAGAACTTAATACAGGTATTTGAAATAAACATGGCTTTATGCAAATCAACCATATTAAGACTTCCATTGTGATATCCATTATGCATGTCATCTCTGTTATCCAATCGGTGTAACTTAAGTAGCACGGTTGTTGTGCTCACTCTTGCTTGATGTCAGTCTTTAGCGAGGATGAGAGCCTCTGGGTATCTGCACGGTGGACCTAGTGGTCCCTGACGACTAGGATTGCGCCCTCGGCCGGTTCTGTGGTGTATCGGGTGGTCCATGAGTTTATCTTTACTGTTTTGCCTGCTGGCTTGTAAGCCCTCTTGTAAACAACTTCTTTGTTTATCAATAAAGTTTGTGTTGCTGCTATGTTACCATTGTTGTTGCTGTGAAGAGCTAGTGTGACGACCCACCTCGTGATGTACCGCAAGAGGTCCGGGAGGACCATTTTTTTTTTGCGCTGCGAAGTCACCACGGAAGGATGTGGTAGCACCGCATGGAGCTTCACCGAGGAGGTCTGCCAGGACCTCCCAGGAGGTCTTGCGGACCTCCTGGAGGTCTTGGTCTCGCCATCGACCTCCCAGAGGTCTTGAGGACCTCCCGAGGTCGTGGCCGCCACCCGCCCAGAGCACCTCCAGCACATCACCAAGAGAGGTCCGCAGACCTCCCAAAGAAACTCCGTGAGGACCTCCCGGTGGTCCCGCCTGCATCCGAGCTAGTCCCGGGACAATCAAAGCTAGCTCGCACAAGAACACAAGCCAATACCACAACCACGAGGTCAAACAAAGAAGAAAGCAGCATAAAGAGAACTTATATAATAGGACCTTATGGTCAAGCTTGTTAACAAGAGGTCTCGCCATCGAGGGCTTACAAAACCAACGAAGACTTACAATCAAGCATAAGGAGCTCTAGGGCTCAAACACCAAAACACGCAGGCCATCCAACAAGCACCACAGTCGTCGGGTGGAGGACGCCCTAGGCATCTTAGTCGTCAAGAACTCCTCCTCAAGAGGTCTCAGACCGCCTCGCACTTGGTCATCCTCAAAATCGCTTTGACACAGTGGCTTAAGCCATGAGTACTTGGAATGTACTCAAGAAGTCACAGGAGCAAAGATGCAATAATATTCATGCAAGGACTTACCAATGGGGAGTCAGTATGGTTAGTTTATGCAAAGCCAAGTTTGACAATAATAGCAATAATAGATTGAAAGGCAGCAAGATAAAACCATAATACATAATACTTTTGATGTTTTCATAAAAGGTGGAGTGAGCACCAACTCACGGCCACAACCAAAAATTGGGGAGGTCTGATCACACCAAGGGCTGTGTCCTCACCCAAAACCCACCTGTAACACCCATTCCAGAGGTCCGAACCAACCTCGACCACTACCCGAGCCAACCTTGACCCCTCCGAGCCGCCAAGGTCTCTTCGAGGCAAAGCCAAAGCATCTCGCGGAAGTGTCCAAAGGGCACAAGCTTTTGAAACATCTACCCCTTGCACCATTTCATCGAGCATGTCCATGACCAAGGACGTGGCTATTCGAATAGATCTTTTACTCGCAGAGGTGTACAACTTACCCACAATCCACGATCTCTAGCGGATGGGTTCCGGTCACCCTTGCTCACTTCCTAAGGTGAGCAGCCTAGAGAGCTGCAAGGCCTTTACAAAGCTTTGAACCGACTAGGGCTGCCCGCTAAGGTTTCGTAATCCTCCAAAGGGTCTAGAAATCCACAGGTTATGGGGTGCCCTCTTGCGCCCAACTAATCACACGCCAACCAAAACAGCCCCAAGCCATCTCATTGCTAATTATTCAGCCTGCACTATTCCCATAAAATGATCTTGTGGTTGCACTAATTGGCCCAGTTCAACCGACACAAAGTGAAGTCCTTAATTATGCTAAGGCAAGACTTCCACAATCCAAAGGTGCACAAAGACCCACTACTCACTCCCCGCCTTCTTGCCTTAGCAAAACAAGTTGTATTAGCCCATGCCAAGAGACCACCCAGTCCTGGCACACAAATTTTAACCAAGTGGTCTCACACCACAGTCGACACAGCTTAGGCATCCTGCCATAGCTGCTCAACAATGGCACCAACCACACATTTCATAACTTATTAGTCAAGATTATTAGAGATGAAGCATGATACGCCAAACCACGTTTTCTAAGCGAGGCTATATAAGACCCACGGCCCCACGCTGGCAAATAACAGAGAACACCAACTAAATTATCCTCCCTAAGGCTCACAAGGTGAACATGACAACATGAGGGAGACAAGGTACAAAGGAGGCATAACAGCAAGTAGGCAAGTAACTACAGCCCAAACCATTTTCTTATAAACATAGCCATGCATGATAAAGTAAAACCGAAATACATTTGCAAAACTTGGTTCAAGATGATCAAAAGGAGGTCTGTGGCTTGCCTTGGTCAAGTAGTGGAGAGCCTTCTGCAAAGAAGAGCCGGGTCCAGATTTCCTCGAACTCGTGATCTACACGTTCGCAAGAGAACCAAATAAGCAAAACCACACTAAGCCAGAGAACAACAAAAGAACCAAAAAGGAACTCAAACCAACTCAGCCAAAAGGAAACCAAGAGGCTTAACACCGCCTCAAAGAGCTCCCGGGAGGGTCTTTGCAAGGAAGAACGAAAGCAGAGGAGGCAGGAAGGAGGAAATGAGCAAAGATTACAAAGGCTCGCCTCCTGTGCTATATATAGCCGGAGTTGGTGGAGTGCACCAAGAAAAAGGTTCAATGACGTGTAGGCAACGGGACCACTAGGGCAAGACTTGCCCAAAAAGAATTGAAATAAAGTACTCAAATGTGATTGCATTTAATGTGACCCGACACCTATTAAATGCGCATGTAGTTCTGAGGCAAGAGCAATAATTACAAGGTGAAGAGGGCCGACAAGTGGGGCTACCAAAAGGGTGCACCATCGGGTCAAAGAGGTGGCCCCACCAAAAAGGGTTATTCCGCCAAAGACCATCATGAGGTCTGGGCAAGAGGTCCAAGACACTCAAAGGGGAGGTCTGGGACAGAGGTCCAAGGACTCAAGAAGAGGTCCTGGACAAGAGGTCCTCAAAGCTCACAACAAGGAGGCCCTCGACACTCTGACCGCACAAGGGAGGTCTAAGGGTCAAGATTTCAAGGGAGGACCTCAACGGTCCAGATCAAGGGTGCAGGAGGTCCCGACGAGTAGATCTCCAAAAGGAGATCTAACGGTCAAGATCTCAAAGGGAGGACCTCAACGGTCCAGATCAAAGGGTGCAGGAGGCCCCGACTAACAGAATATTCAAGGTTAGGAGGGTGGTCTTTACAAAGACCAAAGAAGGACCAAGGAGGAGGTCTTGGACCTAAGGAGGTCGGAACCTTGGATCCCACTAAAGGAGAACACGACGGCTAAGATCTCCAGAGAGGAGGTCCTAAAGGCCGATCCTAGATCTCAACAAGGGAGGTGCGAGCGGCTAGATCTCAACAAGGGAGGTCTCGAGCGGCTAGATCTCAACAAGGGAGGTCTCGAGCGGCTAGATCTCAACAAGGGGAGGTCTGAGCGGCTAGATCTCAACAAGGGGAGGTCTGAGCGGCTAGATCTCAACAAGGGGAGATGTGAGAGAGGTCTGGATCTCAAAGAGATTCGAACCAACAAAGGAAGTTAAGAGAGAGAGAAGAGGCGAACCAGGGGCACACAGAAAAGCTTCGGAGAACCACAACCCGAGGGCGGCAAAAACACCACAGAGAGCCACAACCAGCAAGGAACACCAACAACGACTTAGTTAAGGTTTGATTAATTCCAATTGAACTCTCCAGATTCAAAAAAAATCTCAGGTTAAGCTTTGGATTCTCAATAAAGCCAAATGGTTACTTTTATTTTGAAAACTTGGCAAGGACTTAAAAGAAAACGGGACGTTACAGCTAGCCATGATCCTTGGGACTGGCTCGGGTTTCACAGAGAACCACGGAGTAAGCTCAGTTCTCCCCGACCACCCTCAGAGTTGGGCGTGTGTGGTTCTGTGGTGGTCTCAGCCCTCCACGACCTCCTCTGGTGGGTCGTGGGTGGTCTTGGGATGACCACGAACCTCCACACCTTCCCCTGGTTTGGCCGTGGGAGATCTTTGAGGGTGCTCCATGGCTCCACGATCTCCTCGGGCTTGTTCTCCTGGACTTCCAGGAGGTCCTACCGGACCTCCTGGGAGGTCTTGGTGGACTGTCTGAGAGGTCCTTTGTGGACCTCCTGGGAGGTCCTGATGGACTTTCCAGAAGGTCTTGGAGGATCTCTCGGGTGCCCTAGAGTTGGGTCGCTACACTACGCTCCCTAGCGCAACCCAAAACTCCATATCCCAAAATATCGATCTGTCTCCAAAACAGACAGTCATCTTCTAAAATTCATAACTTTTTGTACAGAGATTCAAAAGGCGTGATCTCTGACTTTCTGAAAATCTTATAACATTACCTAGATAAACCTATTTGGTGAGCTTCCCAGATTCGGCCATATTCTATCCTTACCAAGCAGATCAAAATAATAACAAAATCTCGTCAGAGATTCTGGACAGCGAGACTAAAACTAACGTAACTTTCAGTCTATACATCAAAAAATTATGATCTTTATCTTTATGGAAACCTTAGATAATAACCTAGAACTTTCGTTTTGGTACAATCTTCTAGAAAATTCACTAACTATTTTCTAACGATCGATTAACATAATCTGTTAGAATTATGACAGATCTGCAGAACAGCAAAGCTACGAAAATCATAACTCCTAATCCGTTCATCGAAACAAGATGATCCAAAAACCTACGAAAAGATACTAACGTTATTTACAATTCTCTAGGAGATGGCTAGATCGAATTTCGTAGTTAAAAACCCTAAAACTGCCGAGCATTACAGACTGCCAGAAATCGATCTAATACCCGATATTGCAAAATCACAAAACTACAAGACTTATTGAACGGAGTTGAGAGTTACCCTTGGAGATTGCGCTGAAGGTTGTGAGATCAACCACAAGACCCATCTCCCTTCTCTTCTCCCTTCTCCCCCTTCCTTCTTCTTGGCCGGCCACGAAGGGGAGGGGAGGTGGAGGCGCAAGGGAGGGGAAAGGAGGTGGAGGCGCAATTGGGAGGGGAGGAGCTGCTACAGTGGCAGTGCTACAGTGCGTGCTACAGTAGCATGCCTCCCCCTCCACTTGGATGATTGCCCTAATGGGCCAAGGTGTTGTGGGTTTTTGGTCCACAGCCCAGGTTTTCTAAATTACGCAAGAATCCCCCTGAATCTTCTGTTAAATCACTTTTCTAATTGATTCTCCTCCCCGAATTCTTTTCTTCTTACTTAATTAAACTTGGGGTATTACATGAAGGGTATTGGAATCCATATTCATCTGTTAACTGAAATAGACTGAACTTCATCAATCTATATCCAATCCCTTCTGATTCTGACATTGGCTCCTGATGTGGCTCCTCAGTGCCATTGTCTTTTGCCCCATTGGTGGCAACTTAAATTTTCTATTGTTGGATTGATAGAAATCAACCACATCTGAAGAAATAGCTAAACTTGGACATGCCGATATAAATTCATATTCCAATCCTCTTGTCCTAGTTTCTACTAGAATCCAATCATTTTCTTTTATCTCGTTTACTACCATAATTCAAAATCTAGGTTCATATTACAATCAATGTTACCACCAATATATAACTTTATAAAATCATAACGGTTTGATCATCCCTATATTTTGGCTACCACCCTTAAGAAATGTCCACCCATACTTGTTGTTTCTTCAGCCTCCAACAACTCAATCATTATTACCCACCAAGATCATAGGGTCACCTTAATACAAGGTTCAACATTCTGAAATGCCGATCATAATATTTAAGTTGGTCATTATCCATCACGATCACCGAGTAACCGTACAACTATGATCTGTTATTCTCCACTTGTGGATTGTAACATCTAGATTAATCCCTACCTAGATTCTGCATAAGTCCTATTGATCCAACTTCAAACAGTTATGGTTATTCCTACAGGTCCACTACCTTTCCGTTGATCTTAATTGCACATAGTTTGTATTTAATTCCACCATCTAACATATGATTCAATACTGTCTAGCTTACTCATGTTGAACTAATGCCTTTAGTGCAAATCAAAATTTTCCCAGTACCATTTTGATTTTGTCAGTTCCTCCGACATCCAATCTCTAGAATTAGTTAGCAATCCATTTATCGTTCACATTGTGTATATTCATCCAACTTTTTTCCTATAGTATTTTTCTAATTATATTTATTAGGCCAGTAACCAATCATTTAATCCGTCAATTAGTCCCTTTATCAAACACACTGGGTTTATAAATTCAATTTTCTTGGTTAATTCAATCCAAGAGTGGTCTTATGGGGATGTCTTGCAAGCTCTTATCATTACGGTTACTTCAACAATATGTCACATGCTTGATTCATTATCAAACCTTAAGATGCCTCTACTACATTGGCAGTAACTACTTATCGTACACATCTTCTGCGTTTTTGACTAGGCCTGAGGATACACCAGGTGTCAATCCATCGTCCATGCTACCGTATGTGCTTCTTTGGTTAGGAGTTGTCTCCATGGCAGCTTGATAGTTGGACAATTTGTTGTGCTCTATTTGAGGTAGCATCCTTCCTCACCACTGTGTCGACAGACCTTGATCTTCATGATCGCCTTGTTCACCTTCATGATCGCTTTGTTCGACTTCTTTAGATGACAATCCCGGGCGAAGTGCCCCACTCCACCACATCTGAAGCAAAAAAATGGCTTTTGCCTATTTCGCTTGTCAGGGCAATGGGACACCAAGTGGCTCACCTTGCAGCATCCGGAACACGTGGCAGTGTGTTGAATCCCATCTGTCGGGCAGCGATGCTTAAGGTTCTTGTCTGGATTATTGGGGCTAGGGTTGGCAACATTCGACAAGGCTTTGTCTTGATCTTGTTTGCTTGTTAGGTTGGTCTTGCCATCTGTGGTTGCTTCCAGCAAGAGGAGAGGGAAGAGCATGAGATAAGGAAAAAGATCGCAGAGATAAGGTAACTAGACCCATTTCCCTTTTAACACTTATGATTTTAATATACGAAAAGCCAGGGAGGCTCAATCAAATCACACAAATCTTTTTAAAACAAGCTTTTCTTGTGACTGCAAAATACGATGCCAAAGGGGCAAAACAAGCAGCACACAGGTTCCAAATGAACTATTGCGACAGTACATCGTCTACTCGCGGTATCACACATGGAGGTACAAAATTCTGACGCATAAGGGTTACTCAAAATGAGATTGCTCTGTCCTTAATAAGCTATCACGTTTTGAAACTTAAACCTTTGAAGCTTAGAAAAGGGAAGAGGCAACCAATCACCTTTTGAAATCAAAAGAAGATCCATATAGGTAAGAGAGAGTAACCTTTAAGAGGGATGCGAATGAGCAATATTACTTATATTTTTCACAAAGCTTTTGTAGGTGAAGATAGGTTTTGAAAAATTTCATTAATGAAACTAACGACCATGCTAACTAAGGTCACGACCTAGAGTCGATATGCTTTGATACCAAGTCTGTCGGACCCCAAATTTGGAGCTTGGGATCCACTGTGCATAGCTGTGTCATTCCTGGATCAGTAGCTGATACACACAGTTACATTGTTGGCTCAAAATACATATCTCGAAATTGTTTAGTTAATAAATAATACTAAACAAAGTACAGACATACCTTATAGCTTTTGCCTTGCTGAACAGGTCAAGTACACTCAGCGAGCCAGTAGCAGAAGAAGTGCCAAAGCATAGCGTGTGGAATCCCTCACGATGTGCCCACCAGCAATCGACTGTGGGACCGTGACCTAGTCATTGGCCCTCTTGATCTTCAGTCTGGCACAACACCCATAGCTAACCATGCAGCCGTCTAGTTCTTCAGTCTTGATCAGTTCCCAAAGCCAGCCCAAGGTAGGCCTACGACCAGGTAATGGCTGATGGATGTGGTACGACCACACCTGGTTGTAGAGAAGGTCCTGGGGTGGTCCTGGAGAGGTTGTAGAGAAGGTCCTGGGGTGGTCTCGGGGTGGTCCCGAAGATCCTAGAGAAGTTCTGAAGAAGTCTCGAGGGAAAACTGGAGTTGTCCCAAGGAGATCCTGGGAAGGTCTTGAAGAGGTCCTGTGGAAGTCCTGTAGAGGTCTCGTGGAGATCCTGGGAGGTCTGGAAGAGGTCCTAAGGGAGTCCTATAGTGGTCTTGGGGAGGTCTTAAGAGATGCTGTAGAGACGTCCTGGGGAGGTCCTGAGGAACACTATAGAGATGCGCTCGGGAGGTTCGGAGGAACATCAGAGAGACGTGGCCGGGAGATCCCGAGGAACTCAGAAGACGTGCTTGGGACGCCCCGAGGAACATCAGAGAGACGCTACTGGGAGGTCCTAAGGAGGTCGTGAGGATACGACAAAAGGGGTTGAGGAGGTCCTGAGGATACGACAAAAGGGTTTAGGGAGTCTTGTGGAGGTCCTGAGGAGATCTTGGAAGTTCCTGAGGAGGTCCTGGAGGTCTGGGGAGATCTTGATGAGGTTAAGGGAGGTCCTAGGAGGTCCAGAGGGGAGGTCCTACGGTGCATGAGGAGGTTCGGGGAGGTGTTAGGAGGACTTGGAGATCCTATGGAGGTCCTGGAGGATCTAGAGGAGGTCCTGGAGATATCTCAGAGGAGGTCCAAGCGGAGGTCCTGGAGACCGCACCCAGTCGTGGGAGGTATGACCACGCATAGTGTAGACCGTGCTTGGTGCGAGTAGAGCTCGTAGGGATAGTGCTCATAAGGCCATACGGCCAATTGTTTTACAAAAGAGCCATAAGGCAGAAATCTTACAAAAGCCATGATACAATAACAAAGACCAGGGCAGAAGCAGAACAAGTCATAGTGGATCCATTCACTCTGCACATAGGCAAGCAACTGGAGGTCCTGGCCTAAGCTTCATCTTCTTCCACGCCATCCGATTCAGCCTCTTGGTAGTAGTGGTCGTGGGGGTCTTGATCATATGGGTCTGAAAAGATTATAATGGCAGAGCCTGAGTACACAACCGACTTTCATGAGCCAACACACAATGCTTGCTTGTATAGATGCAGGGCTAGTCAAGGGAAGCTTTAGGTTTCTTTTATTTGCACAAAGCCAAATTTGAAATAGAGGAGTAGTAGAAAATCCTGAGACTTAGCATTTTTAACAAATCTGTTTTTATAAATGAGTTTTCATTTGTAAAGTATTAGTGGAGGTTCGACCTCCTATACCATTGTGTGGCTCCATCCACTCAATGCTCGGGTATTCCCGTAATTACCACAGGTCCCCGACCAGGCCTTTCTCAAATCCCTGGCATCCCACCCGAGGCTTCCATTTTCAACACAAATGTTTTTTGTAAAAATGAAATCTATATCAAGCAAGTTCTCAAACCGCTCTTGACCGTGAGAACGGCTATCATGATAGTTTTCTTACTCTGTAGAGTTCGCATACTTTACCCACAAGAGGTAATCATCTTGATATATACACACGTTTCCTTAGACATGTGAATCAAGGAGAGATTACCACAAGGCCTTTACAATGCTCAACCTCAATGCACTCTATCCACTCACTAAGGTTTCCACCGCCCTGAGCCCACTCCCTAGGCTCTCCGAAAGGCCCCCTCTTGTGCCAATGCAGTTCTTGTGGCTTCGTCCTCCACAGCTATCCACTCGCAATCAACCCAACTGCCCCAGTCGAAAACAGTTTTCAAGTTTTGTTTGTTTTAAAAATAACCATTTACCCCAACATACCAGCCAGGCTCCCAGCCTTGTTGCCCAAATCATTTTCCAAAGTTTTTAGTGATTGTGGTCGGGCAAATTAATGCCTGCATGACATTGTATCTAAGCAAGGCTAAGCATGACACTTAGATACAGATTTATTAACTAGCAGGAAATCCATTAAGTCTAGGGTGACAAGGGATAGTGTCCAAGTTCAAGGATTTAAAAGTTTATACACAAGTATTTGTTAAGGCATTAACAATGATCTAGACCAATTTAGTTTGATAACACATAGGAATGCAGTTTCATAATTTAAAGCAACATAATTTGCAAAAGGTAGGTGCAAAATGGTCAAAGTGTTAACTCGCCTTGGCCAATGTTCTGATAAAGCTCTATATCCTGATATTCATCCTTCTTGATATCCTGGTAATAATCTCACTCGATATGCTGATATTCATCCTGCTCAATGTTTTGGCAATTTTGTCCTGGTTGGGGTTGCTATTCCATTTTACCTCCAGATGCTAATTACGCATAATACGATTGAACTCCAAAACGACTAGATTCAACCAAATAAGATCCAATAAGTCCAAATACATTCAACAAATGAAAATACCTCGAATGAGAGCAAACATATTTAATAACAACTCAAAGGAATGCCCAGACCATATCTTTAAGTATGGCGCAGGGAACTCTCTGACTGTCAAGGCCTATATGTCTGTAAGCCCCATCGACTAGAGATTGGTCGTGGATGAACGTACGACCAGGAGATGGTAGTAGAAAGGCTTACAGCCAGGAACTGGTCATGAGGACACTTACGACCAGGAGAGGGTTGCAGTAGCTATGGTGGTCGAAGCTATGGAAATCGTAAAGGCTATAGTGGTCGCAAGAGAATACGACTCGGGGGGTCGTGGGAGTGCTATGACTTGGGGTGGTCCTGGAGGTGCTGTGACTAGGGGAGGTCCTGGAATTACTGTAACCAGGGGAGGTCGTGAGAGTGCTACGACCAAGGGAGGTCGTGGACCAAGAGGGTGATCTTCGCAAAAGACCAAGAGGGTGGTCTTTGAAAAAAGACCAAGAGGGAGATCTAACGAGATGGAGGTTTGGACCCTCAGATCCAAATGAAGGGAGGTTCGGACCCTCAGATCCAAGCGAAGTAAAGACTGGACCCTCAGATCCGAGCGAAGGGAGGTCTGGACCCTCAGATCCAAACGAAGGGAGGTCTGGACTCTTCGATCCAAACAAAAGGAGGTATGGACCCTTAGATCCAAACGAAGGAAAGACTGGACCCTCAAATCCGAGCGAAGGGAGGTCTGGACCCTTAGATCCGATGAAGAGAGGTCTGGACCCTCAGATCGAAACGAAGGGAGGCCTGGACCCTTCGATCCAAACGAAAGGAGGTCTGGACCCTTGGATCCAAACGAAAGGTGGTTTGATCCCTTAGATCTAAATGAAGAGAGGCCTGGACCGTTTGATTTAAACAAAGAGATGTCTGGACCCTTGGATCCTAACGAAAGAAGGTCTGGATCCTTAGATCCAAACGAAATGTGGTATGGTCCCTTAGATCTAAATGAAGAGAGGTCTGAACCGTTAGATCTAAACGAAGAGAGGTCTGGACCCTCAGATCTAAATGAAAGGAGTTCTGGAACCTTGGATTTAAACGAAGAGAGGTCTGGACCATTAGATCTAAACAAAGAGAGGTCTGGACCCTTGGATCTAAACGACAGAAGGTCTCAACGGTCAAGATAAACACAAAGGAGGTCCCGACGGTCAAGATGAACGCAAAGGAGGTCCTAACGGTCAAGATGGAACCAAAGAGGGTCTTGACGGTCAAGATGAATGCAAAGGAGGTTCCGACGGTCAAGATGGAACCAAAGGAGGTCCTGACAGTCAAGATGAACGCAAAGGAGGTCCCGACGATCAAGATGGAACCAAAGGAGGTCTTGACGGTCAAGATGAACTCAAAGGAGGTCTTGACAGTCAAGATGGACCCAAAGGAGGTCCTGACGGTCAAGATGAACAGAAAGGAGGTTCCAACGGTCAAGATGAACCCGAAGGAGGTCCCGACGGTCAAGATGGAACCAATGGAGGTCCTGACAGTCAAGACGAAACGCAAAGGAGGTACAAGGACCAGGGGAGGTCCTGTGAGTGTTGCGACTAGGGGAGGTCGTGTGAGCGTTACGACCAGGGGAAGGTCGTGAGGGTGTTATGACCAGGGGAGGTCGTGAAGGAACCATGGCCTGGGAGGTTGTGGAGGCACCATGTCCTAGGGAGGTCTTTGCGGAAAGGCCAAGAGGATGGTCTTTGTAAAATGCGATATCGCGACCACGAGGGTGGTCTTGCTAAAATGGGAGGTCGTGACTATATGGGTGGTCCCTTCCAAGAGGGTGGTCTTTGTAAAATAGGAGGTCGTGACCAGAGGTTGGTCTTTGTATAATGAGAGGTCACGACCATGGGGTGGTCTTTGTAAAATGCGAGTTCGCGACCATGGGTTGGTCTTTGCAAGATGGGAGGTCTGTGCAAGGAAGGAGGTCACGGGAGTGCTAACCGTGCATAGTCAAATGAAAGAAGTGTTCGACTACACAGCAGAGGTCGAAAGAAGCGAAGGCTCGACTTCTGTGAAAGAATCGAATGAACCAGTGAAAGGGCTAGAGGAAGAACCAAAGGAGCGTTAGAAGAAGAATATGATAGCTCGAACTAGGAGGAGCATTTGGCCACTACGAACTTACCAGCACGGGACTGGAGGATGGACTAACTGGAGTTGAGCCTTCGACGGTAGACCGCGTCAGCGAGAGGTCTCCGTGCTGCCTTAGTGGCTTGAGGGAGGAGAGAATGATCCTTGCTCTTCAAAGGTGCTCCATGGAAGCAAGTAGACGATCTTTCTGGGAGTTCCTAGAGTGTCCTGGTCGAAGAGGAAATGAAACTGTATCCAAGGTTGTTCCTATGGATTTAGGGAGTAGAGTTAATTGAGGAGAAGATACCACTTTGGGGCATGGGTGTGGGTGTAAGCACACCATATGAGAGTGGCCTTACCGATGGTTGTCAATGGAGAAGGCGGTGGTGTGGTGGTGCTCGACAAAGGTGAGCACTTGAGCTTGACGGGAGCTCGAGCTCTCTTGGCGGAAGAAGAGATTGGGACTGACACTGGAATGACAATGGAAAGCACTATGGGGCTTGGAGCATCATATGTACATGCACCTTGGCACAGCTAACAAGAAGGTATGGTTGGTGCTGTTGAGGGAGTGGGCAGCATAGTGTAGCTGAGTGATGGGGAGGTATGGCTGAATGATAGCATCATGCCTGAGCTCTTGCTTGTTCTAAAACCTTGGGAGATGTGGCTGCATCGGCTTGACCAATAGCTGGTCAGTGGAATAGGAGAGGGACGCTCGGGAGCAGTTAGCCGACCAAGATCGGGATGCGATCCGACTTAGCCCGAGAGAAAAATAGGGAGAGGGAAGGAAGCTAGAGAGAATTGGGATGAGGCAGAGTAGCAGGATTTTAGATTAGCTAAAATCCTGATGTTCACTTAAGGAAACCCTAACACGATGGTAAATCAAATCACGAGAGCAGAAAAGATGAAAGATGTCCTCAAATAACTCTAAAAAATGCAAACAAATAGAACGACAATAGACATTATACAAAAAGTTTTAAAAATCCCTCATTTTTGCCTTTATGGATTTTTGGGCTGTTACATGTAGGTGCAGCTCGAGGACATCGACCGCAAGATCGACGACGAGGTTGGGACTACCTAGGCTGAGCTCGCCGCGCTGCTCGACGAGAAGAGGTTGGCCCTCGAGGGCCAACTAAGGCAGCTCGACGCCAGAACATTCACCATAGCGGTACGATAAAGGTAAGGTGAATGTCCTTAGTAAATATGCATAGACAAACATAGATAGCTAATATCTATATGGGCCAATAAATTTGTCCTTAGAAATGTTGATTAATAGAACACTGATTTGTAATACCCCGAATATCGATAAGAGAGAAACCTGTTCGAAAGAGGGAAATTAAAATAAATTCAGGAATTTTGAAGGAGATTGGGATCTTGGGCTTCCGGCCCAAGCTAGGGCAGCTAGTGGCCAGCCTTTAAGTGGGCCACTAGGGGGGAGAGGCGCCCCTAAGGCCCAGCCCAAGCCGCCCCCACCTCCTCTCTAAACCCAAGCTGAAATCCTCCCCTCCCCCTTTCTCCCCCCCACAAGCCGCCACCTCCACCTTCCTCCTCTCCAAGCCGCCGCCCCCCTCTGGCCAATGGTGTCGCCCCTACTACCCTTGAAGCCGGCCATCTTGCCCCTTGGATCCACCCTTCCCTGCTTCCTGTCTTCGCGAAGGAAGGAGAAGGGAGTTTGCGGGCTGGTTGGCTGAAAGAAAGGAAGAATGAGGGAGAGGGAGGAAGATCTTCTTCGTGGGGGATTGATCGGTGATGTCCTGTGGTTCTTCAAGGGTAATGAGCAGTTTTCCTTGCTGTTTGATTCATGTTAGATGTGTAATTGGTTACGTTTAGTAGATCGGTTCCCTGCTGAAATTAGATCAGTTCTGTCCAGAACATCGTGCGATGGTTTTCACATGTTTAGATTATGAATTTAAGGTTCCCACCTCCTAGAGTTATTTGGAAATATTTCTTAGATTTCTATAGCCACCAAGATCACTCAATTCCGATCTACGGTTCAAAAGTTATTATAGAATCTTTCCTGCTGTACTGAAAATCTGACGAGAATTATTAATTAAGATGTTTATTAAAATATGATTTGGTTAGGATCAGATTCAGGATTGTTGCCCAAAACGAGTTCTGTAGATAATTTTATCATCTTTCTAGATTGTTAAAGAACACTCTATTCGGATTTGTAGAATAAAAGTTATGAATTTTTCAATCCGACTATCCAGATTATTTGTCGAGTTCTGATAGTAGTTTTGAACCTTGTGCAACTTTTTTGTTAAAGGCAAAATCTGAGCTTCATGCCAAATAGACTTTTGAGGATATTGTTCTTAGCTTTCCAGAATGACCAGAATTGTGGATTTTGGTTAAACCAACCAAAAATTATGATTGTTTCTTTACTACTGTCTATGTCTGCTAGGCAGATTATGTATTAGACTTTCATCTAATTGTTAACCTAATATGTTGGCCGAATTAGAGGATTCACCCAACTAGTTTAATGTGGGTATTTTTGTTTTCTTTCCATAGGATCTAAGCTCACTCCGTTTAGAGTCTCAGACCAAAAGTTATGATGTGTTTAGTAGCGCTGTCCAGGTTATCGTCCTGCTAAACTGTCGGGTTAATAGGATAGATTGACCATGTAAACCTTGGATTTAGGATGATGTGACTAAGTGTTTCGAGTAGCGTCCTATTCATGTTGTTTCTTATTCAACTAATTCAATTGTGTAGGAGTAGAGGGTTCGAGATTAGTGGCTTCGTCCTTGCCTCCTAATGCATCGTAGTTCGAAAGGCAAGTACAACTGATTTGTCTTGTTTGTTGTTTTGTTCCACTTGATTGGTAATCTCGGTATTCCTTGTTTCCCTTCATAATTGTTAAACCATGATTATTCGGTGGTATGTTTATGTTTGATATATTCATTCGTTCCTTCTTTCATGTTCATCCACGAGAGTGGGTAGTGAAGTCCCATTATTCCAATATGGGCAAGTACATTGTGTAGTGTACCGCTATTGTTTGTTCATAGTGTTTCCTATTCATGCCATGACTGAGTGCTATGGTCTGTGAGTAGGTTTCATTAATTTCTATTTCGATTCGTGTACGTGAATCATGCTTCTTGAGTTTTCTTCTTACAACTTCATGTATTCATTCATTCATACAATGTTCATGATTCACCTACGGGAGTGGGATGTAAAGACCCATCAATTCCAGTATGGGCACGTAAGACCCACCATTCCAATGTGGGCAGATTTGGATCCCCGTTATGAAACTTTCTTCATACGGGCCTTGGATCCCCGTATTTTGATAAATACGGGCCTAGGTGAACACCGACGGGTGTGTCACTGGCTATAACTGTATAAGCAGAAGTAGAGTTCATACATTTCATTCATTCATATGATTTCTATTGATCTAAATTCATATTCTATAAAGTGACTATCTTGTTCTTATTTGTTCATTCTACATTCGAAATCTATAATGTGATGATATGTTCTTATTCGTTCATTCTATTATATTCTTATTCAGTATGGTACATTTTGTTCTGTTGTACTTGCTGAGTCGTAGACTCATTCTTGCCATGTTTACTTGTTTTAGGTAAATATTGAAGATGACATTCTTAGGAGGGAGTAGTCAGGGATAAGGCATTCACTTCATAATACTCAATTTTCAATGATATGAACTTGTCATTGTCTTTCATTTGTTAAATGTTGAATTGTAATAAATATAGTTTGATGGTGGATGATATCTTTCTCTATGATATGGTTGATTAAATAACTGCTTGTGATCCCTAATTAGTCTATTGATAGAATTATCTTAATTGATTCAGTAGACTTGGATATTTGGAATTTGTGATATGTTGTTGGAATGAGATTATATTCCTGCATTCGTTCTAATAGATGTTGTTCTTTCTATGCCATTAGTGGAGATGATGTTGAAATTATTATGTATTGTTGTTGAATGTTAGCCTTTTAGGTAACATCTTGGCTTCCGAGTAGCTAGGGTGTTACATGATTTTAGCAAGGAGAGTACACATTTGATGTGTCCAAAATTGGTGATGATAAATTGGTCTAAATATAATAGTGTTCCAGTTCTAATGTGTTTACTCCACAGAAATTTATAAAATGGTATACTTTGGTTATACACTGAGTAGGTTCTAAACATGGTTCTAAACATTTGAAAATTTTCATTTTTCGCATGTATATAGGTAATTGATATTGCCAAATGTTAGAATGCTGAGGTAATTGATATTGCCAGATGTAACAAAAGATTAGTCTGGATTTTCATGTTCGGAAGGGAGTGTGTGTTGTGCATAAATAAAGGACTTTCGATTTAGTGTTGTTATTTTTACAAGGTTTTAGAGTTATGCATGCTGGAAAATTTCTTAATGGTGTTGCATTGAAATCTCGAATTAGGAATTTGTGCTGTGTTCAGTGCATCTCCATAGTACCATGCATTGTAAGTTTACCTTCATTTAGAGCGTTCACTCTTTGTTCTATGAAGTCCAAGCTTCTTTGATGTTTTACACTTTGTGCTTACTTTTAATGGCACCTTGATTAGTAAAACATATCATATTTTCTGTGCTGAGAGTGGTTTATTCTAAGATTTCATCATTATTTCTCAGTTTTGTCATCCAATGCAACTGTAAAGTACAAAATTAGCTTTACTGCTTTGTCTCTTCATCTGGTGCAGTTTGTCTTTCATCAAATACATGAAAATTTCCATGATGATAATATTTTAAAATTTTATGGAGCACTTAGATGGCTAGTTTGAATTGTCAATTGTATCCATACATTTCTTTCAACACAGGAAAGCTTATGGTTGACTTCATACCTGACATTCATATTGAGGACGTGAAGCGGATCCTTTTCCAACACAAAGATCAGCACGCAGTTCAGTTCTTCCCTTTGCACTATTGCCTGTACATCACTTTGTTAACACCTTCAAGTCTTCATCTAAGAATATGAATTTACCACTACTAACATTACTCTTGATTGCCCTTTCCTTTAATAAGTTGAAAATTCAAGTCTTGCAAATGCCTTCACTAAGTCGAATCTTTCTATCTATTGCTATGTATGTCAACCATATTTGCCTTTTTGAGCTGTGTTAATGGAGCTTTGCCATTACAATTTACGAAGGGAGAAGGGAGAGGGAGAGGGATCACACGGTGGTACTCGTGTTCTTCAGCAGAATCTCCAAGGGTAACCCTTGATCTCGCTCGATTAGTAGCGAATTCATGTATTTAGGCAATGTCAGTATTAGATCGATTTAGGGCAGTCTGTAGTGGCCGACTGTTTTGAGGATGATAACTACAACTTCTGATCTGGCCGTCTCCTAGCAAGTTGTAGGTAGTGTCGCTAGCTTTCCGTAGAGTCTTGGATCAGGTCAAATGTATGAACGAATCATAATTTATGATTTTTATAGCGTCGCTATTCAGAGTCTCTGTCAGAATTCTGACAGTTAGTTTTAATTGGTCTTTAGCAATTAGTTAATGAATTATTCAGAAGGTCTCACCAAAACAAAAGTTGTAGGTAATTTAAGAAAGTTTTGAGAAAGCTAGAGAACGTAAATTTTGGATATTTGTACTGAAAGATACGTGAGTTTTAGTCTCGCTGTCCAGAACCACTGATGAGATTTAGTAGTCTTAGAAACCTATTTGGTAGGGATAGAGGCTGTCAGAACGTGGAAATCTCACCAACTAGTTTTATGTAGGTAGTTTAATAAGATTTCCAGAAAATCAAAGAACACCCATTTTGGATATATGGACGAAAAGTTATGATTTTTAGAAGAGGACTGTCTGTTTTGGGGACAAACCGATGTCATGGGAGTTGGAGTTTTGGGTTTCTCTAGGGAGCGTAGTTAGTCATATATTTGTTTCTAGCAATGTTTTGACCAAAATTGTTATCTTAGAATGTTCGTTAAAATTTTTCAGGTGGGGTTTTGTAACACCCCAGCTCAACATTGAGCCTAGAATGCTACTAAAATTAAATTAAACAAAATTAAACTAAGACCAATTACCAATTTTCGGCAGAATCTCCTTTGTATAATTAACTATACCGAGGTTCCAACAATTAATCATAGCAATTAACACTAAACTCAATATTCAAGTTCATTCAGGCATGCAAGATAATCTAATAAACATAAACAAAACTTTCTATTCTCCTTATCTCTACTACTTAAAAGAAGAAGTTTACCGTCGTCATTCCTTCCACTCTCTTTCGCGTCCGTTTGATCAACTCAGTACCCAACGGCTCGGATTGCGTCGACAGCAGCATGTCTCCTGTGCGGCTGTGCCCACGCACACGCCACCCACTCAACTGCCCCATCCGTGATGCCCACCTCCCCACTCACGCGCCCCACCCGCACCGCCCACCTCCCACTCTCCTCTCCATCCCCGCCTCTGGCCCCGCTATTCTCTTCTCCTCGCATCTCTGCCCCCTCCCCCGCCACCGCTGCCCCCTCTCCTCCTCTCATCTCACGATGCCACCAGATCCCGCGACGCCAAGCCCGAGGACGACGAGGGAGGAAGACGACGGCGACGGGGCGCCCTGGGGAAAGGCCGGATCCGGCGGCACCGCTTGCCTCCCACTCTCCTGTCCGCCCCCATCTCCGCCCCCGCTCCCTCCCCCGCCACCGCTGCCCCTGTAATATCCCGTTTGCCGTTAGTGGATGCAATAAAAAATTAGATAGGGAATTAAGAGAATTAAAATAGAAAATTCAGAAATTGTGGGAGGAATAGGCCACGCAGCCCATAGTCAAGTGGGGAAAAACAGGCATAGTGGCCCATGGCCCAGACCACCAACTAAAGAAGAAGGGGGAACCCTAGGGCAGCTACAGTACCGCCGCCATCACTGTAGCACGGCTACTGTAGCACACCCCTCTCCATGGTGATCCCCTCTCCTCCGGTGCCTCTCTATTGTGGTGGCCGGCCAAGAAGAAGAAGAAGAAGGAAGGGAAGAAGAGAGAAGGGAGGGGAAGTGAGATCGCGTGGTGTTCTTCGTGATCTACATCGGTTCTCCAAGGGTAACGATGGGTTTCTTCGCTGTTGGTTTCGTTTTAGATGCGAATTTGTTGCGGTTAGTAAAATCGGTTGTTCTGCGAGAATTAGATCGGTTCTGTCCAGAACCTTGCGCGACGGTTTTCATATATTTAGGAGTAGAATCTGGGGATCCACTCTCTTAGAGATATTTGCGTCATATCCTTAGCTTTACGTGGCCGCCAAGAACACCCAAATCCGATTAACGGTCAGGGAGATATGAATTGTTTAGTGCCTCTGTCCTGTTAATCTGTCAACATCCTGACAGTCTGTAGAAATCTGAGTTAATCTATTAGTTAAATACGAAATCAGAGGATCTCGTTATAATGAAAAAGATGGGTAATTTCCTCACCTTTCCAGAAAGATAAATAACTTAAGAATTGGACTTTCGTAGCAAAAGTTATGATAATTTTAGTGTACTGTCTAGAGAACCCGACGTGATAATTGATGTTCTGTAGATTGGCTTGGTAGGGGTAGTAAATTGCAGAATCAGAAGGGCTCCCCAACTAAGTTTATTTAGGTAATTTAATTATATTTCCATAAAATCCAAGAACACCTTATTTGGACCCCTGTAGTGAAAGTTATGAATTTTATAAGTTGACTGTCCACTAAGGGGACAGATCGACGTTTAGGAATTGGGGTTGGGATCGAGTAGACGTTTTTGCGAGTTAGAGAGTGTTGTTATATAGTTTGTTTTGGTCCACTACTGTCGTCTTAGCCTGCAATATAATTATTTATTCAGGTGGTCGACGGGTCCCGGGGGCAGCATCTTCTGCACGTCCCTCGTTCTCTCGCGGTTAAGGCAAGTGTGATTATGGATCTAATAGTCATATTCAAATGGCATTGATTGCTAGTTTTTATGATTAATTTGTATTGTTCATGATTGATATGGTGATATGATTGGTACTGGTCATGATTCTAGTATGTTGAGTTATGTATTAAGTATGAATGTTTGAAAGTTGTGAAGTACCTGATTATGAACTTTTGTAGTATGAATAGAGTATTCATATGCAATGTAGTTGTGGATGCATGTTTGTATTAATTTGAGAATTCATACATATGCATCATGTTGGCTTATTGAAGTCTTGCTCACGTGGTGACCAAGCATCTCTTGAGGTCCCCGTCATGTTAATGACAGGCTAAATGTCCCCATGCTTGTAAAGCATGGGCTTTGGTCCCCATACTTGCGGAGTATGGGCAATGGTCCCTGTGCCAGATGGCACAGGCATGGGTGTGCATCGACGGATGCGCACTTTGCATTACCAGTAAAATGCAAAAGGGAAAGAGAAGGATAAAGGTCATTTTTGAGCATATTGCATAGCATGTGTGTGTAAAGCATTCGATATGTGATTTTGAGAAGTATAGTTGATGAATTTTATGCTTATATGCCGTTGATGCCATTTATTACATTTGCTGAGTCGTTGGACTCACCTCTTGTTGTTTGTCGTGTTTTAGGTACCTCTACGAGATCGGCATGCATGGGGGAAAGGAAGGATTATATTTTTGGCACTTTTGCACGAACTACCCACAATCAAATGAAATAATAATTAACTAGGAGATGAATGAATTGTTTAATGATCTCTTATTAAATATTGCTTGCTTGGAGTAATCTGTAATAAATGAATAGATGTTTTGGATGTTCTTGATCTATTACTTAGACTTTGAGTTGTTATGGATGTCATAGTATTGAATAGCCAGTCTTGATTCGATCTTAATCATTAAATAATTTGGATTATCTTTATATGTTATAACAGTCTGTCGGAAACTCCGGTATAGGTAGCTATACAAAGGAGGTTCTGCCGAAATTTTGTAAGGTGTTTTAGTTTATTCATGTTTGGTTTATTTAATTTAGTAGTATTCCAGACCTTAGGTTGGCTGGGGTGTTACAGCCCCCTCTCTCTTCTCATCTACGCCGTCGCCAGATCCCGCGCCGCCAAGCCCGAGGACGGTGAGAGAGGAAGACGACGGCGATGGGCGCCTGGGAAAGGCGGATCGGCGGCGCGCTCGGGATGGCGGGATCTAGCGGCGCCAAGCTAGCATGCCCGCGCCCGGGGAAAGGCCGGATCTGAAGAAATTTTGCAAGCGGTAAATGTTCTCTGGGGTGGGAGCCATTCCACTTCCTCCGACTTTTGGTCAGGAGCGGTTCACGAACTCATACGAGATAGCGACCACCGTGACCACGATGTCTGTGGCATGTCAAGGGCTGCCCAGTGGCATGACGTTCACAAGGTGTTCGACCTCAGGTACGTTCATGCAGTGTTCATGTCTCCAAAGGAGTTTGAGAGTGGATGCCCTATGGTTGTAGCAGCTTTGCTTCACCACCTGAGAAGGGTGGCTGTTGGATCCATGGCCGGGATTTATCAAGAAATAAACGACCGCTATCCTTTACACAATGTTTGCGTGCTTGTGAGCTTGTGGGCATCTGCTGCATTGAGCAGTACCATCCACATTTAGGCTTGATGTTGTTCTTTGCACTTCATCAGTGTCTGCTACCTGCTTCCATTTCTAAATGATAAAATCATTACAGGTGCTCCTGTTGGTCGAGACTCACAGACTATGTTTGGTCCCTTCATGAGGCCTGCTAAAAATGAGGAAATCATGGCTTCCCATTTCTGATCCAAACAGGTAAATTAGTTGAACACCCTCAATCGTTTCCAAACTAGGACAAAACCTCCATCCGCACAATTAATACATGAAATTGTCATTGTTAGACAACACCAAATGTACAAGTGAAGAGGCTATATGCATAATTGATATTTACTATGCCTTGTAATTGTTTTATATGTGCACTTGTTGTCAATAATCATGTTTTTTTTTCAATGGCAGAATTGTTCATTAAGGCAAAGGGATGGGTTGTGGATTTTACTGGTAAAACTACTCTGTTCTCTGCATGTGTCTTCCATTTGTTTACTTTCCCGCTCATATATGCATCAACCATTGCGCTCAACTTCTTGTTGATTAGGATTTGGTAGCTTGGTTACACGATAGCAACTAATTAACGGGCACTAGATGCTATTATGTTCGAATGTAAGTATTGATTAGAGAGTAAGATTGGAGTGGAAATAGTGGTTTTCCCTGATCCTGGTGGTAGAATTATGCTGGATCTTGCAGCGGTGCTAGCTTTGGAAAACATCAAAAAGAAGGGAAAGAAGAAATGATGTTACTGGATGAATCAGGACCTCCAATAACTATTTGTTGAGTCAATTAAGTTGAATTAAGATAATCTTCTTAGGTCTTCCTGCTAGGTTGAGTTACAATGTCGGGACACAGGACCGTGAATTAGTACACCCAGTGTTTGATGAATAGCAAAATTAAAGATATATGACCCGAGAGCAGTATATTGCTAGACCTGATTTCCTTTAGGTTGGATACTCCTCTTAGTGTTCAATATCTTTATGCTTGAGGATAACCTCCAGCTATATGTTCAAATACATATCTGTGCAGAGGAGAATGTATTCACACTTTAGTTAGGTTAGGATCTAATGACCTATTGAATTGGTAGTCGGCGCATGTAATACACCTATAATAGGCTTCATGCACTCTTCTTTTCTGTGTGATGATATTCTATCCAATTTTCCATTTCAACTCTTTTTTATAAGACTGTTTTCCAATTAAAGATATTTTTTTATAAAATCTTTGACTGGTTTGCTATTTGAGTCAAGATGATTTGTCCTAAACATAAGGAATTTAAACATTACAGTTGAACATTCTTGTCGATCATTGGTGGAGCTGTTTCGAGAATCGCGGGATTCACAGGCTTGACCGGATTTGTCTTCTACTTGCTGATAATGATGGTTGCATCACTCGGGCTCTCGATAAAGTCAAAGTTTCAGTCAACACCTCCTACATGAGTCGTCTTTGTTGTGGATTTCACCTGGTTCGGCTGTTCTGATTTGGGTTTTAGGGTAACATGTTCCAGATTTCCCCCAGGACTATAAATCCATCGGCAGGGATATCTGGCTGCTAATTTTGGAACATATGTTGATTCAGGTTGGTGCTCTACTTGTCATTCCCCTCCAATTTCCTAGACGTATTAAGCTCAGATGTTCTATCGTCCTATGCATCCTCTCAGGTTGGTTACCTGGGTTTTAATTTTCAACTTTATTTTGTTCCTGCAGGGCGCTCTGTATGCTTATGGAGGAGGTGTTCTTCAGTTGTGAAACCTCTGTATCTGGTAGGTGCTCTGTCATGCGTGTCCTTTCTGTTGCCATTCTTTTTTACTACCATTTGGAGCCAGTAAATTCCTCTGCATTTCCCATTTCCATATAAAGAGGTTAGTTTTTCCTCTTTTCTAACAATTCTATTTATTGTTGTTCATCATATTAAATTAGATGTAGTTGTTGTACAGCATACATGCACCGCATGTCAGATTCTCCCGAAACTCCCTAATATCACATCTCTTAGTTGCTTGCAATTGTCTATGCTTCTCTATAATTTAGGTAGTTAAGTGTTGATTACTGATCATACTATAATATATTAATATCGATAGGTTCCTGAAGGCGGTAGATTGGAGTCTTGCTTCTGCAGATCATAGCTTAGTCAAGCCAACATCGGTGTAGTTCTAACTTTTCATGGTTAATCTTACTCGGTATTCTTCTACAACAACTAAAATTGTGTTGTTTATTCCTAGGTAGGTCGATACATCTTTGTTGTTCCGCATCACGCCCAACTAAATGTAGGTGGGCGTTATGTTGAGCATCAAACGGCTCAAGTTGGACGTTCCTTCTTTATCCCTTTGTGACGAAAAAATGTTACCTTTTGTACACCACCTTTCGGTTTTTAAGATGCATTTGGATGCAACTATGTGCCGCCAAAGTTGCACCACTTGACAAAAAATACTTGACATTTACAAAGAAGGTGCAATGACATATTATTCATTATTTGTAGTGCGATTCTTTGGTATATATCTTCTCGTTAGTTTGATACAATTTGATTTCTGCTTTCTTAGGTTTTCTCGAGTTATATATACGGTGCCATTTGGCTCTCGAAATTCTCTAAGGCCCAAAAGTCTCCAACAACAATGCATTGTTTTTTCTCTGAGAGGAAAATAAAGGTACACCGACTAACAATAGCCAATTTAATCATGTTCTTTATGTTCTGCCCTAAATAAACAGCTCTTCCTTTGTATGCGAAGAGTGTGATATATGTCATGGTTTAATTGAGTTAGTTGTATAGCTACTTTTCCGGATGCATAATTTGCCACTTTCTTTGGATGTTAAGCAGGAATCACATCTCTTCCAATTAGTCTTTGTTGGTTTTCCAAGTTAATTGTCATGATCGAGGATTCCCAAATCCATACACTTGTGTAGTGGTATGCATCGCTCCTACCATATATAAAGGAAAGGGCCCACTTCACACATCTGCTAGAATTCTATGTCCAATAATGCTTGGATCGTTGATATGCATAGTTAGTTTCACGGTAAACAATCAAGCATATGCCGCTTTTAATCTTTAACGATGATATTGAGTAGTTAATGTCCTTTCGCAACTCCTTGAATTTTTTTATAATCTAGTTGCTTTCGAAGATTAGTTGTTTCTTCCTTTCACAAACAGATTTGCTAGCTTCATTCATGCATTCAATGTGCAACAAAATTACACTTACGTAGTGTGCAACATAATTGAACTATGAGAAGAAGTTGTAACCAAACTAAGCTAATTACTTTGTTTATCGCCTTCCAAGTTTTATACTCTCTAAGCTAGTGGTTTGTCATTTCTCTCTTTGCTTAAAAATTGTAAAGCGCCTTCAAGTTCTCAAATGACCTGCGTGATCTCGGTCACATGGAGATCATGCAACCGTCTGCTCTGAAGCAGTCCTAATGAGTGTCAAGAGGAGTCCGATCAAGTAAGAGAAATATACTGTCGCTTAATGAAATCTGAATGCTTATCATGATACTTAAGCTCATCACTTATTCCTTTGAATACTTGTAAGATTTTTAAAAGCTCACTTTGCTAAATCAATGTCCTCAGTAGAATCTCCTTGCACAAAAGGATTTTCAGCCAATGATTTACTCAAAGAGGCATGTGCTAATGCACAAGTGCAACTTGAGAAGGAACGGAAGGATATATAGCAATATTTATCCGACATAGTGGATGTCAGGTACCAAAACTAGAATTCTGAGATAGTACTACTTTTTAAAAATTGGTATTTATATTGACTTATTGTCTATGTCGTCTTTTGTTACAAAATCTTCTTAGATGAAGGAAATCCAGGATAAAATATGTCGTCGTTTTGAAAAGAATGAGCTGGTGATGGAGGAAGAGCGGCGACAACTGCATTATTTAAGGGAATTGCTTTTCACCGATCAACTAGCGCTTGTCCAGCATAAGGCAGGCCCCCAACTGTAGCCATAGAGAGCAAGGACAACGAGAAACCAAAACCGGTCATCAGCATAAGTTGATGGAAATTGAGCTTCCTCATAGGCTCATAGCATGGGTTTGATGCGAGAATTGAAACGTAGGTCCTCTACATCTCAACAAGGGCATCCATACGATGTAGTCCTGATATGGACGTTAACTTCTTTATTTTGCTAGCTCTAGAGTACTATATTCAATTTGTGTGACTGCATCAATTGTTGTATGAATGGTGTCTCATTAGTTTCTTTACAGTCTATATAATGAAAATATTGTTCTTGTTCGAGTTTGAATGCCAGGCTATGTGTATTATTTCGAACTTTGCATGAGAAGTCTTCAGATGTCAGTATGGAAGATATGCATCACAAGTCTTTATATGCTACTTTAGTGCATACAAATTACAAGAGAAGCAGCTACATTAAAACAATTTGATAGTCAACATGTACTGTACCGTGATATACACGTTTCTAAATGATTGATTCGATACAAAAAAAAATCCTCTCAAATTAAACTGTAACAGCAAAAGTGAAAAAAAAAATCCTATAAAGGTATAGTTAAATCTTCCTAGACGGTATTAGCTCCGGGAAGGATTTAGCTTAAACACAGCATGGAATACATTGGATTTACTTTTCCCGGTGAGTGCCATCATATTATCCTAAACTTAGTTCTATTGTAGCTTCACCGTAGTTCGCTCCTCTGATAATTTATCTCGGGGTTTTGGCGAAGCATCGTTGTATTTTTAGATAGCTTCAACCTCAAAATGGGGGGTTTCCAGCGGCACGCATGAAGTTTCTGGTGAGCAGTGAGCAGTCGAGGTTTACTTGACAAGCTAGATATGATGATGAATCTTCCATAAGACTGCGGCATCAGCTTCATTTCTTAAGAAGGGCTTCAAGTGCACATTCGGACGTGGCATTCTCCACCTATATTTCAACTTCAAGCGATACCGCTACAGCAAGCAAAGGAAAGAAGTTGATCATTGAGCTATTAGAAGTTGGGATGTGCATTTCTTGCCTAATAGCATGTGCAAGCAGGCCCGCACAGATAGCAGACTGGAGTGAAGTATACATCCTCAAATTTGGTCCTTACCTTGTGATACGGATCAACGTGTAGTTGATGCATAATGTGGCCTAATCTTTCACGGTACTTGTATTGCAATCTTGATCGGAGCAAAACCCTAGCTTTCCTCGTTGGTTCTGGAAAAAGGAAGAACAAGTATATCTCCAAAGCAAGTAATACTTGGTTGATGTTGAATCAATCCAAAGAGAAACAAAATCAAACCCAAAGAACAACACCAAACCGTGAGCAATTGAGGATGCTACGAATTGGTGAGATGACCCACAAGGAATCACGGATCTTGAAAGGAAAGCCACCCTCCAATATTCACGCAATCACAAAACCCTATACGGGAATTTCCGAAACGCATGTATTCATTTTGCGCCACATAAACATGTGACTTTTCTGTATTTTCTTCAACTATGACTTATCCCCCTATATGGTACGGCCATGGGGGGTTTATATAGCCTCCCACGCAAGCACCCAATTCGGATGAACAGTAACCGACTTGCTACAGGAAACCGTGCCCGATACTGTTCACGTGAACAGTAATCCGAGTCGGTTACTGTTCACGTGAACAGTATCCGTACGAAAAACTTCTTCTTTGCATAAATGTTTAAGCTACTCTAATTGCTAAAAATAGATTAAACTATCCTATTACAAGTAATTTCAAAATTAACTTCTTTTAAAGATCGATCCGAATTGGAATTGCTCCAATCCAAATCCATTTAGGATTCTTTGTCTTTTCTTGGTAAGATTCCCATGCAAACTTTCCAAAATGCAAAGTCCTTGGTTCTTGTGTCTTCCCATGTCCGCTCAAGCTTTCCCTTCGGCCTACCTCCCTCTCCTTGTTCTTGGCCGAGCCTTGTTCTTGTTTCTTTCTCCATTGATGCATAATAGGCTCAACTTAAGGTTTAGCACACACTTGCAACTTAGGGATGTTGACCACCGTAGTAGATGCACCTAGGGCCTCATCACCTTGTATTGGAGTACAAATTCAAAAGCTCTATACATATACGCTATACATCGTTTGCCTTTTTTTGTGGGAATTTCTTCAAGCTAACAAAAGAAACAAACGATATATTCTCTGTGTTGCCTATTTGTTAGGCATGATCATCTTTGATGGCGACATAATTATGTACATATTAGTGCAAGAAAAGTTTCCTTTTCTAATTTGAAAAGAGCTCTTTTATGGTGACATAATTATATACATATTGTTCGCTTCCAATGCTCTCAAGCCTTATTCGACACATGAATCACTTGCAATAAGGAACAATGTATACTTCAATGAAATGATTTGAACATTCTATGACTGCACATTCAAGTGAATAGTATGTTTGAGGCACAGTTAGTGCTCATTGCACAAAATTTATTGGTACAAAGTATGAGTTTTCGTTGCAACGCACGGGCACATGACTAGTTACAATTAATCTGAAACTTAAAACCATCCATAAGTGATTCACAAGCAGTTTACTTATTATTGGAGTAAAATCTAAATGGCAGTCGCCTTAAGGTTGAGTGGTAGTGAGTGCATCCAAACATCTACTCCCTCCCATGCATGCCGTTCTTGCCAGTTGTACCTAAAGCATATCAAAGCAAGAGTGAGCCCAAAGACTCAGCAAGTATCAACAAGGCTAAAGCTAAAATCACAGTCATAGCATCAATATTCCAAATTAAACATTACACTAAACATAGCCTTCATGCTTATGTAATGCGACCATGCAATGCACCTTTTAAACTTTATCTCTTTTCGCATTTTACCGGTAATGCAAGGTATACAACCGTCGATGTATACCCTTGCCTATGCACTCTGGCACAGGGACCAAGAGCCTATACTCCACAAGTATAGGGACCTTTGCCCATCATCATCATGATGGGGACCTCTTTACTCATTGCCCACATTCTACGAATGTGGGGATTTCAAGCCCGTCATTTACATGACGGGACCTCAACTATTCATACTTGGTCACCACGTGACCAAGACTCAATCATGCTTACTACATGCATATGTACAATGACATCATCTTCCAAACATATGAATTCAACGTGTACATAATAACATGTAAGCATTAACAATATACACAGGAAGCTTTAACCATAACTTGCATTTACCAAGATATATTGTAATTCATCACATTAATATCCATGCATGGCTATTATGAACAAGACACAATCAATCTCAGCAAACAATCATAATTATTCTACAACCCGAATGCTTGCCTCAACCGTGCGAGAACGGTGGACGCGAAGAGGGCGCTGCCCCTGGGATCACGCTCCCACCTGAACATAATGATAACCCAAACTAAGACAAGCATACTGGACCAAAAGCATAAATAAGAACACAATTGAACTCGCTAAACTCCCAAGCGTTTCCAATCTTCCAATTTCTACCGATCGATTTGGTGTTCACTGCAGACAGTCAACTTCTAAAATACATAACTTTCTGATTAGGAGTCCAAATAAGATGTTCTAATACTTTCTGGAAAGATAATTAAATTACCTAAATAAACCTAGTTGGGGAGCCCTTCTGATTCTGCAATCTACTACCCCTACCAAGCCAATCTACAGAACATCAATTATCACGTCGGGTTCCTGGATAGTACACTAAAATTATCATAACTTTTGCTAAGAAAGTCCAATTCTTATGTTCTTTAGCTTTCTGGAAAGGTGAGGAAATTACCCATCTTTTTCATTATAACGAGATCCTCTGATTTCGTCTTTAACTAATAGATTAACTCAGATTTCTACAGACTGTCAAGATGTTGACAGGTTAACAGGACAGCGGCACTAAACAATTCATAACTTTCTAACCGTTAATCGGATCTGGGCGTTCTTGGCGGCCACGGAAAGCTAACAATATAGCCCAACTATATCTAAGAGGTTGGATCCCTAGATTCTGCATCTACAGACATGAAAACCGTCATCCAAATTACTAGATAGAACGCGATCTATTAAACCGACGCAATTCAATCTATCAAACGACATCAAATGCATCTACTACACATTAACCAGCGAAGAACACACGACGTTACCCTTGAAGAACCGCTGTAGATCGCGACGAAACCCGCGAACCTTCACTTCCCTCTCTTCTCCGCTCTCTCCTTCTTCTCCCTTCTTTGGCCGGCCACCACCAATGCGACCTTCTTCTTCTTCCCTACTCGGCAGCAACGGAGGGGTGGTAGTGCTACAGTACCAGCGGCGCTACAGTAACCACGAGCTACAGTACCATCTAGGGTTTGGGTGGCCTCCCCCTTCCTTTTAAGGCCGACCAACTTAAATGGGCCAAAACACCATGGGCCAAAGGCCTAGGTTCTCCAATAAGAGCAAAAACGTCCCTCTAAAACCTCCAATTCTTTCTCTAATTCTATTTAATTTCAGTACTAATCACTTATTTATTTTATGTTAAAATGGGATATTACATTCTACCCCCCTTAAACAAAATTCGACCCCGAATTCTACTTGTTCTATTCGCAAGAACACCACAACTGAAATTAATAGCAGGTAACACGTACCCAACGCGAATAGCTCCGGATAATGCTCGCTTATGCGGGACTTCAGCTCCCAAGTGGCCTCTTTCTCAGACTGGTGACCAAAGCACTTTTACATACTAACATATAACGCCTCATCACTCGTCCCGACCTTTCCAGACCCACTCAACGGACAGGACTCGAAGGTACGGTCTTACTCGTTGGCCAACGGCTCTAACGAAAACTCATACTCCGGATCTCTTAGGTACTCCCTCGACACCGGGTCATACAAAACGATCTGTGCCTCAAGCCAGGACTCAAGACGGTCCTAGTAATACGCTATCTCCCAAATCTTCGCAACTTTCAGAAATATCCAAAGTACCTTGGGCCAACATTCCCTTTGGTACCAAACCACACAACTTGCACATAACACACAAAACTCTTGTTCCTTGTATCAATCGATCTCTTCACTTTAACAATGAGCACCTCCTTTAACCGAGACGACAATGTAACTCGATTGAAAATAAAAGATTCTCATTGCAAACACGCATTACCATCTCCCCACCAAAAGAGTTAAAACCAAAACCAAAAGATTCATCACGAAACTCTTCCACTTTCTAAGTGGGTAGTTTGCCAATGAACACCACATAAGCCAAAGGCGAAATCACTCGAATGCCCAGAACAACCATTTCCTTTCTTTTTCTTAACCAAAAGGAATCACGTATACCAAGAAGAACCAACTCAATTTATAATTGGCATCTGTCATAGGGACAAAGCTCAATTAAAAACCAAGAGAACATTTCATTATCTGAGAATACAACCTTTTTCTCAAACTTTCTTTCAAGAATTCAACTTTCTCTTAAATCATGAGATTCCAAACCATCGCATAACACACTAATCCATTTCTTTTAATTTGGCAACCTCAAAGCTATGCTTAGACTGAACAGAAAATCCACACCTATGTAGTGAGACTCTTCTAATCCACAATAACATACTCTGATCAACTTCTCTACCAAAGGAATTACTTTGACAAATAATTCCCAACACACTTCAATATAGATTTCAGCCACAATCACATCACCTCAATCTTTTAAGGATAATCAACTTGAAATTCACCGCATACACACTTATTTACTACATCCAAAGGATTCTATCAAAGATCACCATAACTCTTGGAACCTAATCATGGGAAACCAAGATGCTACCATAAAAAAAAAACAAAGCCTAGATTCAACCTCCAAGACTCCTACAACAAACTTCTCGTATAAAAGATCAAGAAATCCTCAGATTCATTCACTAAAATTCCCACACTCTAAACATACTCAATCATTATCATCCACATGTAAATATTTTCTCGACCAAATTATCTTTTAGAAGAATTCTATCTCCCAGAATGTTATTCACTAAAACCAGGGCATACCTGCCAACATCTCAACTCTACCTACTATCCCATCAATTGACTTTACGATTAGATTACTTCGCTAATCCTACTCTCATTAAACTACACTGTCATAGATCACCTACCCAACCTTGAAAAATTACCCAATCACGATTCTCTAACACATTGATTAAGTTTCCCAGACTTTCGATAATGATATCATTCCAATATGGACAATGGTTCTAGGATTATAATTCACCATAGGTTCCACTAGTTGTAACACTAATCGATTGTATTCCAACGATAAACATTCCATTTACATAGAACTCTCTCCAAGAGTTATAGGCCAAAACCAAATCACTTTCTACTGCTCTTCAAATAGCTTGGCCCCCAAAATTCTCATTGCGATCATTTACTTGACCACCACCAACCAATCGCCACCTTACATTTTATAAGACCTTGCAACCCAAGTCGGTTAATCTTTTCTCAATAGGAAAGAGCAAACAAATACAAGTTTTAACACACGAGGAAACACTACTCTTCACAGTGAGTATAAGACCAAGAGAAATAGTCAAATAGCATTGATCTCGAAAAACAAAAGATGAGACCACAATTGAGGGCACATGTTCCACAAGAAGGGAGTTTCAAACATCAATAAATCACAATAAAATATTGCTTTTGAAACTCAAGAAACACTTAAGCGGCAACGATAGAAGAGTTGCAGGTTACAATCCTTAACTCCAACCTCAAATACTTATGGTACATTTTTTTCCTTTAACAGAGAAAAACAATTTCCTTTGATTACATCATCACTTGCCAACCCAAAGTAGAAGTACTTTTAATAAAAATCACATTAATCACTTAAGAACCCATTAGAACATTCTCACGCATCGCCTTTCTCAACAATTTCAGCTACCACATTAAACATGAACTACCAAAAGATCACAGATGCAAAACTCTAAACTTTTCATTTAACCGATATTACGGGAGGCGGTTAAATTACCTTCTTTCTAAAAGAATCATCACCACTCCCACAAGTCACAATCCTTTGTAGACAATCTTACTAACATAAAGAATAATACACTCTTAACACGAATCGCCATCATCTACTCTTCCATTATAAAGCCCACAAAGGCTCACCAGACTGTTACATACCACTTTATCATCTCATCCTCAATTGAGAGTATACCAAAATCTTCAACCTCACTACAACAATCAATTTATTTTTTAGAGGGAACCTACTACCCAACTTTAAAAGTTATAACAAGATCGTTTCATCAAAGGCATACTATAATCCGATAACTTCACCATCATACAAACACGGGTCACCTATTAAAATCCCATCGTAAACCTCTCCAAAATAAACGCAAACCACAAGGTTGAAACAAACCTCTTTTAACAAGATCATGCTATCAGAGACTACTTATTCACTCATCCACTCGACCATTAGTGTTGCTCAACACCCACTCCAACTATCATTAACAATTGACAATTGTATTTATCACGTATGCAAATAGGGTCCTACTTCTATTTGCAGTCACATAACCATCTATAAACACAAAGTCAATATTCCACTCTACACTCAGAGTTTAGGGCAAAGTATAATTAAACATTCAATAATATCATCTCCTGTAAAATAGGGTTTCACAAGATGCTACCTCAACATTTATCTAACCTGACATACATGTTTCAATCTAGCAATTATGTATGCTCATCAAGTAACCAGTTTATGAAAATTTCCCAGATTGATATTCTCTAAAGCATCGTTCAAACACATCCCTAACATAACCATCCCTAATGGGTAGACTAATCCATTGAGACACATTACTCCGAATTTATCCAATAAATCTACCAAATTCCACAATCTTAATGATCAGACCAAATCATCAATATACCACACCTTTTAATAAATCTTGGATTTCCCGTATAAATGGTCATACCATTAAACAGGTTCATCATGTAATTATTCCATGACAACACCAAATAAATCAACTTCACTTCCAAGGATCTTGGTTAAGATCGATTACGTACCACACTACAGATCCAACTTGATAACTCATAAGTTATCAATTTATCTTCTATGCTTGAAACCCCTCACTTAGTCACAACAAAACATTACAAAAGAGTTCTAATACTTTCTTTTTCAAAGAAGATGCACTAAACTTCAACATTCCAACTACTCCAAAAGAAGCGCGTAGCGTCGAAAAGACCAAATTCAAAGTCAAGGAAAGAGAACAACTTCTCTAAAGATACTCACTATCTACGCCTATACTAAGATATCCAATGTGGGAACTTCACTATTGCTATACCACGAATGGTGGTGTAACCATGTACAGCCTAGGGCCACAACCACGACATCAACCTCTCAACATGGGTTATCCCCACACATAATAACTATAGTATTATAATATAGATATATCCGATCATCTCATAACAGGAATCATCAATACAACTCAACGGAAGCATAAATGCAATGCAATAGTTTTGTTTAATTTAATTTTAGTAGCATTCCAGGCTCAATGTTGAGCTGGGGTGTTACAGTTGGTATCAGAGCGGGCTGTAGGTCCGTGGTTAATGAAACATTAATTTTGACACACTAAGCACAAGAGGTGGGTTTTGGGTTTGCATTGCATTTACGCCTGCTGAGTTGTATTGATGATTCTGTTATGAGATGATCTCGATATATCTATATTATAATACTATGGTTATATGTGGGGATAACCCACGTTGAGAGGTGGAGGTCGTGGTTGTGGTCCCGGGCCGTACCCAGGTTACACCACCGTTCGTGGTATAGGAATAGCGAAGTGTCCACACCGGATATTGTAGTACAGGTGTTGATAGCGAGTATATTTAGAAGAGTTGTTCTCTTCCTTGAAATTTGAATTTGGTCAACTCTTATCTAGTTGTGGCTGATGAACTTCTCTTGGATTAGTAGTCCATTCCAGTTGATGGGATTCTTTGAGAGATGTTTGTAACACCTCAGCCCAACTAAGGCCTGGAATGCTACTAAATTAAATAATTAAATGTAATTAAACTGAAACACCCTACAAAAATTCGGCAGAACCTCCTTTGTATAGTTACCTATACCGGAGGTTCCAACAGGCAGTTATAACAAATAAAGATAATCCAGATTGCATAATAAACAAGATATAATCAAAACTGGCTATTCGTTACTATGACATCCATAGCAACTGAACATCTAATGAATAGACCATAAGCATCCAAAATGACTATTCATTTATTACAGATTACTCCAAGCAAGAAATAATCAAGAAGAGTACTTTAAATAGTTCATTCATCTCCTAGTTAATTTTTTTCTTTCATTCTATGGTGGGTAGTTCGTGCAAAAGTGCAAGAAGTCTAATTCTTCCTTTCCACGATGCATGTCGATCTTTCCTGTGGTACCTAAAACACAACAAAGCAAGGGTGAGTCTAATGACTCAGCAAGTATAATTAAATGGCATCAACAACATACAAGCACGTAACTCATCAACTATACTTCATAAAACCACATATCAATCACCTTACACACAAATGCTATGCAATATGCTCAAAATGATCATTTTCCTTCTCTTTCCCTTTTGCATTTTACCGGTAATGCAAAGTGTGCATCCGTCGATGCACACCCATGCCTGTGCCATCTGGCACAGGGACCATTGCCCATACTCCGCAAGTATGGGGACCAAAGCCCATGCTTTACAAGCATGAGGACCTTTAGCCCGTCATCAACATGACGGGGACCTCAAGAGTTGCTTGGTCATCACATGACCAAGACTTCAATAAGCCAACATGATGCATATGTATAAATTCTCAAATTAATACAAACATGCATCCATAATAACATTGCATATGAATATTCTATTCATACTACAAAAGCTCATAAACATCGACTTCACAACTATCAAACATCCATGATTAACACATAACACAAATCTCTAGCAACCATGAACATTACCAACTATGCCATCATCACAATTCATGAACACACAAATTCTCATAATATATATCAAACATTGCCATTCAACCGTATATATTATAACCATCATTATACTTGCCTTAACCGCGAGAGAACGAGGGATGTGCAGAAGGTGCTGCCCCCGGTACCAGTCCACCACCTGAATAATAATTATAACGCACGCTAAGACACAGCAGCGTACCAAAACAAACTAAATAACAACAACCACAAACTCGCAAAAACATCTAACTCGATCCCGTCCCAAATTCCTAAATGTTGATCTGTCCCCTCAGTAGACAATCAAATTCAAAATTCCATATCTATTGATACAGGAGTCCAAATAATATGTTCTTAGACTTTCTGGAAAGGTAATTAAATTCTCCAACTAAGTCTAGTTGGTGAGCCTCACTAAATCGGCCAAATAATACCCCTACCAGGCCAGTTTATAAAACATCAATTTCACGTTGGGCTCTCTGGATAGAGCACTAAAACCACCATAACTTTTGCTAAGAGTATCCAAATCTTACTTTCTTTAGCTTTCTGGAAAGGTATAAAAATTACCTACATTTTTCGTTATAACGAGATCCTCTAATTTCTTCTTTAACTAATGTTTTAACTCAGTTTTCTACAGACTGTCAGAATGCTGACAGATTAGCAGAACGACACTAAATAAATCATAACTTCTGCTACAGGGGTCCAAATTACGTATTCTAGCACTTCACGGAAAGATGGCAACGTCCTCTACAATACTCTAAGAGACATCCAGATCTAATTCCGCATTAAAACACATCAAAACCGTGATCTCCTCTAATCTGTCCTGAGCAGCCCTAAATATCGACATTGCTAGAACGACTAATTGAACATCTGAACAAAGGGCAACGAGGTTTACCCGAGGTGAGGTGCTGAAGATCACGCGCAGCCCGCGAACCTACCTCTTCCCTCTATTATCTTCCTTTGGCCGAACAACCCAAGTGGTTAGCACCGGAGATGGCAGCGAGGTGAGCTCGGTTTGGGGGGGGGGGGATGATGCCGCAAGGGGGAATGAAGAGGAGGGGAGGCTACTATTCATGGCAACACTGTAGCAATGGCGGTGGTACTGTAGCGCATCGTGCTACAGTAACCCCCCTTAGGGTTTTCCCCTCTCCCTTCTTCTTTTGTTTGTGGTCAGCCCACCTCTTGGTTATGGGCCGAAGGCCCATATCTATTTCCTTCATTTTTCTTTATAAATTCAAATTATTAATTATTTTCTAATTCATTAAATACTCATTTAATAAAATAGGATTTTACAACGTTGCTGTGCTCCCATTGGTTTAAGTTGCCCTGTAAAGCAATCAATGTTTTCCCAACCGATGAGTTATTCTTGCGGCTTGTGAACTTGGTTAATTGTCAAGTTTGACCTTCGTATTGGAGTTTGTCTTCCTTATTGGAAAATTTTGATCCATTTATTTCGCTTGATGATTTGGATAATGAAAGTTTCCTTTTACAAGTCCTTTAATGCGTGGAAGCTTTGACTCAATGTATCTCTCTTAGGTATTTTGAGTGTTGAAGATTGATGGTTCTCTTTTATGAAAGAAGATGTTAAACCCTTTAGCGATGTTTTGTCTTGGTTAAGTGAGATGTTATAATCAAAGCAATTAATGGATATGATATGGATCATCGAGTTAGGACCTAGTAGTGTGCATGATCGATCTTAACTAAGATCCTTGAAAGGAAAGTTGATAAATTTCAAAGTGACTTGTAGTAGTTCTTGACGAGCCGTGATTAAGAGTATGGCTACACCTAATTGTAATCAATAGAGTTAATAAGAGGTGTGGAACATTGATGAATTGAGTTGATCATTAGTAGTGATACATTTGGTAAACTTCTTTGGTAAATTGGATTAACAGGTCTCAATGGATTAATCTAACCGTTTGGGATGGTTAGGTTCAAAAGGAGTTATATTATTGTCTTAGTGGATATTAATCTTGGAGTAACCTTTGGTGGATACTTAGTGATTATATGTAATTGCTAGGTGCAATTATTGTCTATTTAAGTTTGGTGTCGAGCATCACTAAGAGATAAGCTGATGAGATTTAATGGATGAACAATGTTTACATGATGGTAGAACTATCGAATAATAGTTTGTCTTTGATGAAATGGTTTTGGAATAACCTTTTAAATTGTGTAGTAGTTTCCCTCTAAAATAAAGTGGTTGTTGTAGTGAGAGTGAAAGAATTTGGTATACACTCAATTGAGGATGAGGTAACAAAGGGGTATGTAACATTTTGGTGAGCTTTTGGGGGCTTTATAAAGGAAGAGTTGACGATAGCGAATCTTGTTAAGAGTAGCTTATTCTTGATGTTAGCAAGATTGTCCACAAGGGATTCTGACTCGTTGTAGTGGTGATGATTCTTCTAGAGGGAAAGGAAGTTAATTGCCTTGCGTAATATCAGTTAAAGGAAATCTTTGGAGTTTGCATTCGTGATCTTTTGGGAGTTCATGATTTACGTAGTAGATGGAATTAATTGAGCAATGTGACGTATGGAAAGGTTCCGTTTGGTACCTAAGTGATTAATGTTATTTGGTTTTATAGGCATTTCTTGTTTGGATTGTCAAGTAATGTTGTAATCAAAGAAAATTGCTTTCTTTGTTAACAGAAGATGTGTACTATAAGCATTTGAGGCTGGAGTTAAGAATTGTAATCTGCAACTTTTCTATGGTTACAGCTTAAGAGTTTCTTGAGTTTCAATAGTAATGTTTTATCTTGATTTATGGAGGTTTGATATTCCTTCTTGTGGGACATGTGCCCTCAACTGTGGACTCGTATTTTGCTTTCTGAGATCATTGCTATTTGACTATTCTTCTTGGTCTCGTGCCCTACTCCTACTCTATTTCGGAATTAGAACTCCTACTCCAAGTCGGACACAATCTAAAACAAAAAAGGAAACTCTGAGTTTACAACCGTCACATTGTTTCGGACATATCTTTTGGTACGTAATGAATCTGAGTCTGAGCGAGCATCCGTTGGATCGGGCTTGAAGTTAGCTTTCCAACAAGTACAAGAACACCCAAATCGGACTCTTCTTGTGAAAGTTATGACCTTTTTAATCCGGATTGTACTGCTGATTCCGAATCCGATTTTGATACTGATTCTGAATCCGAATTGAATCCAAACTTTCCTAACTTCAATTTCATTAATTGAAACGACTTGAATCCATGTGATACTTGAGAAAGGGACTCTTGTAAGCCTTTGGAAAGTCATGGCAAAGCTGGATATCTTCCCAAGATGTCATACAAGCCACGGAATCATCAACTTTGTCAACTCTCGTGCGTTGATCGGTCTGATTGTGCAGCTTGCACTTGAATAGCCATAACTTTTTATAGAAAGCTCCAAATCACGTGTCGTTTGATCTGCTGGAAAGTAGACTTGATAAGCTTTCCAAATATATATATTGTTCATGCTAGATCCTTCCGAGTTGCTGCGAAGATCGTCATGAACCCATACCTTACATGCGTCCCGCAGGCTGCATGCTATTTTTGTGAGCTTCAAAACACCCCGAGAAGCATCGTGTTCTTGATATTCACATGAAGCATCTCCTTCAAACCTAACAATAAGCAATGACCCGCTATTAGGTAGTATAATATTCTCAATTAAACTTAAAGGAAATTCATGGAACAGATTCACCTTTTGGTTAAGCTTCTTTGCACAAGCTTCACCCACAAGCTTCTCTTGTTCTTCAACTCTTTTAGTAAGCTCATGTTGTTCTGAGGTACTTGTTGAATTGAAAACGCTATATGGAACAGCGTAGGTAAGGATGTCCGCATCAAGTTGGGTCTGTAGCATGGTGCATAATCGATCTTGACCAAGATTCTTGAAAGTAAATGTGATTAAATTGTTGTTGTCATAGAATAATTACATGATGAACTTGTGAACAGTATTACTATATATACTTGGAATCCAAGATTTATTAATAAGTGTGAGATATTGATGATTTGGTCTAATCATTAAGATTGTGGAATTTGGTAAATTTACTGGATTATTTGGAGTAATGGGTCCCAATGGATTAATCTACCCATTAGTGATGGTTATGTTAAGGATGTGTTTGAACATTGCCCTAGAGATATTAATCCGGAAATTTTCATAAACTGGCTACTTGATGATCATACATAATTGCTAGATTGAAACATGTATATCGAATTAGATGAATGTTGAGGTAGTACCTTGTGAGACCCTGTTTAACAGGAGATGATGTTGTTAAATCTTTAATTATATTTTGCCCTAAACTCTGAGCATAAAGTGGAATGTTGACTCTGTGCTTATCAATGGTTATTTGACTACAAATAGAAGTAGGACCCTATTTGCATACGTGATAAATACAATTATCAATTGTTAATGATAGTTGAAGTGGGTGTTGAGCAACACTAATGGTTAAGAGGATGAATGAATAAGTGGTCTCTGATAGCGTGCCTTGCGAAATTGTTATTTGATAGCATGATCTTGTTAAAAGAGGTTTATTTAAACCTTGTTGCTTGTGTTTCTTTTGGAAAGGTTTATGATGGGATAGGAGGCTATGATGATTCTCGCTAAGAGTGTATTATTTTATTGTTAGTATGATTGTCAGTAAGGGATTATGATGATTATGTTGAATGTTTTGTATAAAAGTATTTGATCACTTGCATGATATTGGTTAATTGAAAATGTTTCTAGTTTTGCGTTTGTGAACTTTTGGACCTCATGTTGATGTGGTAGCTGAAATTGTTTCGAGCAAAGTGACGGGTTCAAAGGTTTTATTAGTTCCTAAGTGATTCATGTGTTGTGGTCTTCAAATCTCTTCTTGTTGGAGTTGGCATGGTGATGCTATAATCAAAGAAAGTTGCTTTCTTTGTTAAAGGAAAAAGTGAAGTAGAAGTATTTGAAATTAAAGTCAAGTTTTGTAACTTGCAGTTTATTGAAGTTTGCATAAACTTTCTGTTTTTGCCCATAAGAGTTTCCCGAATTTTAAAAGCAATTTTTTATTCTTGTTTAAGGTTTGATATTCTCTGCTTGTGGGACGTGCGCCCTCAACTATGATATCATCTTTTGTTTTCCGAGATCATTGCTATTGGACTATTTCCCTTTATCTTGTATATACTATAAGTGGTAATGTTTTCCTTTGTGCTGAAGTTTATTTCTATTTGCCTCTTCTTCTAAGAAAGGGTTAACCGATTTGTGTTGCAAAGCCTTTTCGGATGTAAAATGGCAACTAGATAGTGGTGGTCTAGTAGATGTTTTTGTTAGCCTTTAGGTGTCAAGTTGTGTGAGAGGCATTGAGTAATAAATTGATTTATTAGAATAATCCTTGGAGAGGATTTGATTTAAATAGGATGTTTGTCTTTGGAGCCAACTAATTACGTTGTCGCAACTAGTAGAACATATAGAGAGATGTGGTCCAAGATCTTTTATTCATTTTGACAGAACATTAGAATTAGAAAGTATGGAAATCTTGATTAATTTATTAGAGTATCGCATTGGGTACTCGGTAAGATTGTGTATAAGAATTATGATGGTGTAGATTAATGAGAGTAGCAGTGTGGAGAAATCTAATCGTCGTGTTAATTAATGGGATAGCAGAGATTGTTGAGTTATTGTCAAGTATGACTTAGCCTCAGTGAGTAACCCTCTGGGAGTTAGATTATCTCTATGGATAACTTGGTCAAGAATATATTTATTTATTAACGTTAGTGATTGAGTATGTTTGAATCTTGGTCAATTAGTGAGGGTATTATGAATGGGTATATTGTGGTCGTGTAGCTGAATTTGATTGGTATGGTTTAGTGAAGGTCCAAGATTGGTGAAATGAAACGCTTTGGGCGGTTACTTGATTAATGAGGAACGTGAATATTAATGACTGAGGTTATTGTTGAGCTGTGTGAACTTTTAGTAAATGGATTTGAGAATTTCCTATCAATCATACTAGAAATTCATCGTAGGAAACTTGGAGGTTGAATTTGGGCTTTGCAATTTTATGCTAAGACCTTGGAGGCCCAATATTATGTGTAGAAGTAGAAGAACAAAAGTTGATTCCGAATAGTGTGTTGATTATTGATAGAATACTTTGGGTTTAGTAAATGAGTACGTGTGCTGAGAAATTCAAGTTGTTTATCCTTAATAGAATGAGGTGATGTGATAATCTTTATTGAGGTGTTGGGAACTAGCTGTCAAAATAATTCCTTTGGTATAGGAGTGGATTAGAGAATCCATTTGTGGATTAGTAGAGTTTCTCTAAATAAGTGTGGTTGTTCTTTTGGTTTGAGGATCATTTTGGGGTTGTCGGTTAAGAGGAAGGAGTTAGTGTGATGATTTGAAAACCCATGATTTGGGAGGAGGTTTACTTCTTAAAAGAACATCCGAGAAAGGAATGTTTTTCTCGAGTAGAGAAGTACTATCTTGAATCTTGTTTGACCTGAGTGTTTATGACGGAGATCATGTACAATTTGAGTTGACTTTATGTGGGCATGGTGGTTCTTTCCGGTTCGAAAAATAATAATAGGGGAAGTGTTTGATTTGGGCATTCGAGTGATTTCTCTTTTGGCTTATGTGGTGTTTATTTGTAAACTGCCTAGTTGGAATGTTGGAAGGTTTTTGTGATGAATCTTCGATTTTGGATTTGCGTATTTTGGAGTGAAGTTGGTATGAGTGGTTGCATTGTGAATCTTTTGTTTTTAGTTGAGTTATGATTATTAAAGTTTATTTAAAATAAGTGTGTTGCATGTCCCTGCTTAACGGAGGTTCTCCTTGTTAGGATGAAGAGATCGACTAAAAGATGGAACAAAAGTTACATATGTTTGTGTGCAAGTTCTATGGTTTGGTCCCAAAGGGAATGATAGCCAAAGTATATTTGGTTTGTTCTAGAAGCTACGGGGATTTTGGAAGGTAGCAATTCGCTAGAACCGTCTTGAGTCCGGAGCGGGGTATATAACGTTTTGGATGAACCGGTGTTGAGAGAATGCTTGAAGTATTTGGAGTGTGAGGTCTCGTAAGGGCCGTTGACCAGCGAGAAATACCGCATCTTCGAGTCTTATCCATTAAGTGGTCTTGGTCAGGTCGGTACGAGTGATGAGGCATAATACACCAGTTACATTAAGGTGCGGTGGTCGCATCAGACCGAGAGAGATGCCACTTGGGAATTAGAGCCTCGCATGCGATAGCAATATCTGGAATTATTCACAGTAGGTACGTTGTAATGTTAGTAAGTTTTTAGCTGTGATTATTCTTTGTCGTTAAGCGTGATTAGAATTCGGGGTTGAATTCCGTTTAAGAGGGGTAGAATGTAATACCCCAAATGTAATTAAATGAGAAGAAATAAATTAGGGAGAAGGACTAATTAGAAAAGTGATTTAACAGGGAGTTAAAGGGGGGTTTCCACAAAGGGTAGACAACCTAGGCCGGGGCTTCTAGCTCACTGTATTTCGGCCCAAGGAGGTGGGGAGGGCAGCCAGCCATAAGAGGGGGGGGGGCAAACCCTAGGGTGCCCCTCCCCTACCCCCCTTGGCCGCCACCCCCACACCTCCCTTGGCCACCACTTCCTGTGTCTCCTGGTCCCTGCGCCTCCTCCCCTCCAGCAGCACCTCCTTCCTTTGGTGAAGCTCCTACTGCTGGCCAAGAACTTCTCTCCCCGCTGCCAGCCAGGTTGGAGAAGAAGGAAGGACCTCCCTAGTGGTGCTTGGCCAAGAAAGAGGAAGGGAAGAAGGGAGAAGGGAGAAGGGAAGGGAGAGGGATCACGGGGTGGTACTCGTGTTCTTCAGTGGATTCTAAAAGGGTAACCCCTGATCTCATTCGATTAGTAGTGAATTCATGTATTTAGGCAATGTCGGTATTAGATCGGTTTAGGGCAGTCTATAGTGGCCGACTTTTTTGGGGATGATAACTACAATTTCTAATATTGCCATCTAATAGGGAGTTGTAGGTAGCATTGCTATATTTCCGTAGAGTCTTGGATCAGGTCAAATGGATTAACGGATCATAAGTTATGATTTTTGTAGCGTCGCTGTTCAGAGTCTTTATCAGAATTCTAACAGTTAGTTTTAATTGGTCTTTAGCAATTAGTTAATGAATTATTCAGAGGGTCTCACCAAAACTAAAGTTGTAGGTAATTTAAGAAGGATTCCATAAAGATAGAGAACGTCAATTTGGGATATTTGTACTGAACGATACGTGAGTTTTAGTCTCACTGTCCAGAACCACTGACGGGATTTAGGAGTCTTTGCAAACCTGTTTGGTAGGGATAGAGGCTCTCAGAATCTGGAAATCTCACAAACTAGTTTTATGTAGGTAGTTTAATAAGCTTTCCAGAGAAGCAAAGAACACCCCTTTTGGATATATGGATTAAAAGTTATGATTTTTAGAAGAGGATTGTCTATTTTGAGGACAGACCGATGTCATGGGAGTTGGAGTTTTGGGTTTCGTTAGAGATCATAGTGAGTCATATATTTGTTTCTAGCAATGTTTTGTCCAGAATTGTTATCTTAGAATGTTCGCTAAAAATTTTCAGGTGGGCGTTTGGTTCCGGGGGTAGCGCCCTCTTCGCGTCATCCATCTTCGTACGGTTGAGGCAAGTACAATTAGTGGTAGAATAATTAAGAGTGATTGTTCATGAATGCTAGTATTATGTGTATGTTCTCTACTCATGAATGCTAGTATGATGTGTATGCCTTTGTTCATGAATGCTAGTAGTGTGTGCATGTTCTTTATTCATGTATGTTGCTGCTGGCTAATACATGTTTATGTTGGATAAAAGGATTGATTCATATGCATCATGTTATCATCTTTGAGGCTTGGTCACGTGGTGACCAAGTATTGATTTTGAGGTCCCCGTCATGTATTATACGGGCTTGAGGTCCCCACACTCGTGGAGTATGGGCTTATGGTCCCTGTGCTAGAAGGCGCAGGCATGAATATGCATCAACAGATGCATACTCCGCATTACCGGTATTTGCAAAGAGAAAAGAAAAGTTGCATTTGTGCATTTGCATTACATGGGCATATGATCTGGTTTAATATAAAGAATTGTGGTTAGATGAGGATGATATAGTTGTGTATTAAATTATCTTATTAATTATACTTTGCTAAGTCTTGGACTCACTTTTGCTGTTTGTTTGTATTTTTAGGTACCTCTTATGCGAACATCATGCATGGGAGGGGATAGTCAGAAGATTGGTTGCACACCGCCACGAACTATTCATAATTGATTAATCTTGGATCATGAATTAATAATTGAGCAAACTGCTTAAAGGATTTCTATTGGTTATGTCATATGCATTTGGTATTTTGTAATAGAGTTGATTAGCAACTTATGGATGGTTTTATCATTACGTTTTAAATTGGATGTCTAGATTATTGATTATGCTATTAGTATCTGATAAAACCTCCGGTATGGTCAACTATACAAAGGAGGTTCTGCCGAAATTTAGTATTATGACTTGGGTTTTATTTTGTTACTCTGTTAATTCGATAGCATTCTAGGGTCATGTCGGGCTAGGGTGTTACACTCTTAACTGGAGTCCGAGTTTGAAATGAACGATTTGGGTAAAACCAAATATTTCTTAGGCTTGTAGCTTGAGCATGCCCCTGAAGGGATATTAGTGCATCAGTCAACCTACGCTCAAAAGGTGTTAGAAAGGTTCGGCTTTGAAAAGGTATACCCTTCGAAAGTGCCGATGGTCGGAAGATCCTTGCAGCAAGACAAGGATCCGGACAGACCTAGAGAATAGTGGGAGGAAGTCCTGGGAACGGAATTCCCGTACTTAAGTTTAGTAAAAGCACTCATGTATTTAGCAAACTGTACTAGACCGGACATTGTATTTGCCGTAAACCTATTAGCAAGGTATAGTGCAGAATCTACCAAAAGGCATTGGTAGGGAATAAAGGACATCTTCCGATACCTCCAAGAAAGCAAATACCTTGGTCTGTTGTACATAAAGAACCAATACCTAACTATGACTGGCTATGCAGATGTTGGGTACTTGTCAGACCTGCATACAGCTAAGTCGCAAACATGCTATGTATTCCTATGTGGTAGAACTGCAATTTCATGGAAATCATCTAAGCAGAGTCTTGTATTGACTTCGATGAACCACTCGGAAATCGTAGCACTGTACGAGGCCTCATGATAATGTGCTTGGCTTTGGCGAATGATTCACCACATCCAGCAATCGTGTGGATTGAATACCGCGCAAACCCCCACTATTATCTATGAAGATAATGCAGCTTGTGTTGCATAAGTGCAAATGGGTTATGTGAAGAGTCAACTCACAAAGCATATCAACCCCAAGTTCTTCTATGCTCATAAAGATAATGCAGCTTGTGTTGCATAAGTGCAGATGGGTTATGTGAAGAGTCAACTCACAAAGCATATCAACCCCAAGTTCTTCTATGCTCATGAATTGCAAAAGATGGACGAAATCAAAGTACTGCATACTAAGTCATGTGAAAATCTTGCAGATTTATTCACTAATTGACTTCCAACATCTAGCTTTGAAAGATGCACACGTGGAATTGGAATGATGAGACTTAGAGAAGTGCAGAATTCAAGGCGAGAATCTTCACGAACTCATTATTGAAACTCGATCACGAAGATTGAGTACCCAAAGAATAAATCCTGGAGATTAAATGAAATGGGGTGGATTGTACTCTTTTTCCCTTGACGAGTTTTCCTGAAGTTTCTCGGCTAAGGTTTTTAATGAGACAATTCATGCAACACAGCAGAACGTGTATCATGTACTCTTTCTCCAAAATTTTCTCACTTGGTTTTTATGGAGTTTTGATGAGACATGAACATGTCAGATGAGTGCCCAAGGGGGTGTGTTAAGAAACCTGGTCCCAGACCATGCAAGCCTGGCCCATGATGGGCTTCTCATCCACCTCTAGACTATATATAGGAGGGGACCCCCAACCATTGTACGTGCTTTTGAGAAGAGAAATAAAGAGAAGAAAGAAGTCCCCCATATCTCTGTGTTCAATCTACTATTTGTTCTTGCATTGTTCTATGTGAATCGACTTCCGTATACTAGGTGATCACTCAGACTGGACTCGTCAGCGATGGTTTCTCAACATGCTTTACCTGGCATTAGCTGTGCGTAGGATTGTTTGGTCAAGCATGACTTGCTTCCTTAAGGAGGCAAGAGAGTTTGTGCAACCTTGTGTTCTCCTTGTGACTTTGTGGATTTATATTTTCTATTGCGAGAATTGGGGTGGAAATGGAATTTGGTGGCCCTCAGATGATAATTAGCTGGACAATGGAACCAACAATAAGCAAGAGGTGCCGACTGGTCTCGAGCGGTTTGGTATCTCGATGAGCTACAAATATTGCACCACACTAGGTTCTGACGACACCATTTAGTCTAAATGATAATTTCTTTTCTCATTGTCAATATTGCTTTTTTTAGAATCATTGTTAATATTGGTATTGCTATTTGCTTTCGAATTTGATATGTTATTTAAGCTTTCTGTTTTATTTAAATAGTCTAACATAGGCAACAATGTGGCAACTACTATTAATTAGCCAACTACCAGTGTCGGGACACAAATTTGCATCCAGACTCTCTGTGTATATCAAGCCAGTCCATGATCAGTAGCTAGCTCACACAGTATAATACCGATGAATATCATATACATGCCTACGAATAAAGCTAATAATTTAAGAGTAAATAGACCACGGGGTCGAAGTCTTATAGCATGGGCCAGAAAGGTCAATTACAAATGAAGTCTTGCAGTGAAAAATATAAATAGCCGTGGTGACCCTCAGGATATGCCCACATGCAATCGACTGTGGTAAACGACCTAGTACTTGACATCATCTTCATCTCCTGATGGGTAGGTGGTAACTGTTCGTTGATTGGCATCTTCGAGTACTGAATCTACATATGTGAGCAATCAAGAGTACAAGCCCTTACCGTAAATGCAAGTATATATAGATGCAAGGTTTACCAAAGCAGGGGTTGTATGTCTTATTTTAGCACAAAGCTAGTTTTCTTAAATACTATACTTATTTTCCAAACCTATGACTTAGCTTGTTTAACTTCAAACTAAAGTTTTTTTTGTGTGTAAGCAATTAATATCTCAACAAGGTTTCCTCTACCCATAGTTACTTACGATGTTCCTTCCACCTATAGTTCTTGTAAGGTTCTATCCACCTATATCGTCACCACCACCATGTTTACGCCAACATGTCACAGTTCACATTATCAAAACAAACCAAGTGAGTTTTTCTGCACAATGCTCATAACCAGGGGCACGGCTATTCGAACAAATTAAACACTCTGGAGAGGTTGTACAACTTTACCCACAAGATATGATCAACTCATAATATTGGCCATGACACGCTTCGTTGGGTGTGCGATGGAGACGATCATAATAAGGCCTTTACAATAACTCGCCATAATGCTACTCTATCCAATGGATCAATCTTCGGGTGTTTGAATGATATTAACTCCGAAGAAACCACCATTGGGAGAGTAGACGTATCCCGACTTAGTACTACCACAATACTCAAGGGTGTGCACATAGAGATATGCCTTCCTACAGCCTAGGTCCAATGGACCGACCCATACTGCCCACAATATGGCAATTGTAGCATAACTCGGTAAATTATTCAGCCAGGTTTATCCCATACTAGACTTATAGTTGCACGATTATTAACACGCTTGTGACCGGGGGCATGGCTACTCGAATAGATTATACTCTATGCTAAGGTTGTACAACTTTGCCCACAGGATATGATCAACGCATAATGTCGGCCATGACACACTTCCTTGGGTGTGCGATAACAATATAATGTCCAATGGATCGATCTTTGGGCGTTTGAACGGCATTAACTCTGAACAAACCAACGTTGGGAGAGTAGACGCATCCTGACTTAGTACGACCACAATACTCAAGGGTGCCTACACAAAGATATGCCCTCCTACAGCCCAGGTCCAATGGCCCAACCTAGCCTGCCCACAATTTTGAAATATCATTATGACTCGATAAATTATTCATATAGGTCTATCCCATACTAGACTTGTGGTTGCATGATTAATATATAGTTCAGAATTGCAGCACATGATTCGGTCCTTAAACCACTTAGGCAAGACAATCCACAAACCAAATTCTTGTGCGTACTACACCGATCTCATACCAACCACTCGCCCAAGTCTCCACCATTGTAAATATCATTTTCTTGTTTCCAGTGGTAACCCATGTTACCACCCTACAATTCCAAACATATCCCAAGTCTTGTAATGAAAATGTTTGTGTCCTATTCAGTTTATCCACTAAGCAGTGTCTAAGCACAACAACTAGTCAATTTTGTTTAACCCAATGGGAATCTTACTCATGTAATAATTATCCTAAGGTGACAGGATATAAGGGTTGTCAATCAATCAAGGAGGGAATAGTAATAATTGACCTTTGGAATAGCTATGTGTCAACCTTTAACATAGCATTTTATAAATAATAATAACATGCAAGTAATACTTTTAAATGAAATATTTTGCATTTGAAATGTAGGTCCACATGATCAAATGTAAGGACTTCCCTTACTCAAGTGTGGATTGGTCTTGGTCTTGGCTTGAAGCAGTGACAAAGTCTTCGGCGATATTGGAATCTATTTAATGCAAGAACAGCGACTTTGAATAAATGCTCATAACACAAATAGATTCAAATAAACTCCAAAAAATATTATTTTGGTACTATTATAAAGATATTGAATTTAGAAACAAAAATCAATTGATTTGGATTTAAAATGATGGGAAATGAGCTCTCCAAAGTTTGACCCGTGAGAAATTCCAGAAAATCTGAAATTCCTAACAAGTGGGTCCCACTGGGATTTTATTTTATTTTTAATTAAATAAAAACCATTGTGACTGACAGGCAGGGTCCACCATTTTTTCTTTTCTCTTTATTTTTAATCGGGAATAACCTGAGAGATTGACAGGTAGGGCCATGGTCCATATGGACTAGGTCTACACACTGATAACTTGAAGGTGGGGGCCATATGTCATACTTACTTATGCTAAATCAAAAAGAAAAAAAAGTCACATGATGAAAGGTTGGATGCTAGTTTACCTTCCATCATCAGCAAACTCGGCAATTGCAAGCTCCAGTCACTGCATTTGAATTTACTGGGTTAATCTTTTGGTTTATTCCTTGAATTCGAGTTCTCTCTAAAACCACCTCCTGTTGGATTGCATCACTCACTCGTCTTACTGATTTGGAACTAACTATCCCAGCGGTGGGCGAAGGAGATCTACAAATCCTTGGAGAATTACGAGGGCTCATTCGATTTCGACTCACCTTGCAAGAGCCATCCAGAGAAGGTATTGTCATTCAGATACCAGGCTTCCCTAGTTTTAATGAGTTTTTTTATCAAGTGCAGCATCATATTAATGTTCTTTAGTTAGGGGGTCATGCCAAAGCTTGAGCTATAGTCTGCGTTTACCAAGAAGGCAAGATGTATTCAGTTCAGTATAGAGCATCTCCAATCTCTTAAGGAAGTCCGATTCGTGATAGTACTTCGTTGAGGTGTCTCTTATCCTTACATGGAATTGGTGAAAGAGGCCATCAAGGATGCTATTGATATAGATCCCAGCAGTGCATCAGTCGCAATTTACATGAATGAATGAATGAATAAATAGGAACTAGCGAAAGCATAACATATGAGAAAAGTATCAGAAATTTTTTATAGGTTGAATAGCCATAAATAAGATGTCACTAGTGTGCGAAGTGACATTGTCTCTGATTTCATTCTTTGAATCTTTGCGCAAATTAAGTATCTTGTGCCATAATATCTTGCTTCATTTCGAACAATAATATACTATATTTCAGAATTTTATTAAACTGTTGTAACATGAAGATTGTTTGATATATCTATATCTATATCTATATATCACTCCCTCCGTCAACATCTAAAAATCGTTTTTGACTTTTCACGGTCTCTAGTGCAAGACTTTAACTATGCGTTTGTTCATAATATACTAGCAAAAATAATGAAAAGTTGTGTATTATGATAGTATTTTGCAACAAGAATCTAATAAAACTAGCTTAATGTGGTCAGTCTGTAACATCCAAAAAATCCAAATTTTTCAAAAGTATAAAGAAAATAAATGGGGGAATAATTTTTAGCATATTTATGTCAGGGAAAAATATTTTGAGCATGTTTTTGAACTTTTGCATAAAACAAACATTGAAGTTATATGCAAACATCTGCTGGAAAGAATTTTTGATACAAATACATAATACACAAAATTTTGGAAAATTTATATAATGAACTATACCATGTGAGGAGAGTCCACAAAAATTTTCATAATTTTTGAAGACCGTTTGATAGGTTTAAAAATTTGTCAAAGCCTTAGCCTTTTTCTGGAAATTTCAAGCTCCATTTGATTTTCCCGACGAGCCGACGGGCCGAATTCCATCGTGACCGCTCCAGCCCGACTTGCACCCCCGCTCCTCACACTCACTAACATGCTGGCCCCACCAGTTAGTAGCCTTCGTCCACCTTGCTTCGCCTCAGCGTGTCAGCGCGCTCTGTTGCTCGCCCATGGTTTGCGACACCGCACCCACCATTTTCGTGCCTCAACTGCCCCGTCACCTCCGCCTACTCCTCGTCCATGCTAGCTACCCCCGATTGGCGCCTTTTCCCCATGCTGGCGGAGGCGCCGAAGCATGCTCGCGAGTTCTCGCGCGATTGTCGGTTTCTCGCTGCCATTATCACACCAAACTCAACCACATTTAAGCTTTTGAGAGTGTCATGAATCCCTCAACTCGCCATTCCCACCTCCTACTAAGAATTAGAGCATCTTGCTCCTTGGTTCCCACGAAACAAGAGCGTTGTTGTCGACACCGGTGAGCAAGTTATGCACTACCATCTCCTCGGCCCGGGAGCTCCGTAGCACCAATGCATTGTCATCTTCCCAAACTCCGATGTGTGCACCAGATCCAAGCCGTCACACCCTCGCCATTCTAGAAGGACAATCCGCTCTGAATCCGAGGTGCACCTTCTTCTTCCTCATCCTCGGCCTCCGCCGCCGCCATTTCCGACATTCCTTGAAGCTCGCATCTCCATTGCCATAAAGCGCCAGCACCATGAGCCTCCTCTGCGTCGCCGCTGTTCAACATCACAAGGCTACTCCGACCATCCCCCAACGCCATCAAAGACCTTGGGGATCTTCTAGTAGTCCCTAGAGCTTTTGCATGCATTAGTTTAGATGATTAGCTAGCGTAGCATAGATTTCGCGGTAGCCAATCATGGTGCTGTCGTGGTAAGTGTTGTCGCCACTGCTCTAGTGACCGTTGGTCACCGAGCTGCTGCCTGTAGCATTGTTGTTGCCCCCTAGAGCCAATGCACACCATATTTCACAGCTGATATGCTCCATGCGTGAAAGCCATTTCGAACCCGAGGCACTTCACTTCTCCTCGCCGGCGTAGCGCCGTCTCCGTCCATGATGAGGACATCCCTACCACCATTCCAATTCCTAGCCCTCCTCCTAGCACCATTGCACCAACTGGCCCATTACTCGGGCCAGAGCTAAACTTCTTAACCAACAGGTGAATCTTCTCCTAACTGAGTTTCCTTTTGATTCTCATGAGAATTGGTTACTACATAAAGCATTTAATCTATGTGTAATTAGGTTTGACAAAGAGTAAGCATGGTTGGCCGAAATGAAGAGAGAACAAGAAGGAGAAAAGCAATACATTGATTTCAGTCCAACCCTATCAACAAGAGAAGAAGCACTTGTTTTGGCCGAAAACAAAGAAAGCATGAAGAAATAAATGCAAGAACGAAAGAAGGAAGAAGCAAAGAGACGAGAGGAGAACCCAACATCCCAATTTCAGCTGAAATTCAAGAAAAAAAAGAGAGGAAATCCAAAATCAATTCGGATTTGGATATCAACATTGCGTGCTGATTTCTAGAATTTGAATTTGAGGCTGATTTCCAATCCGAATTAAAAGAGGATTTGTAATCCGAAAATAAGTAGGAAATAATTTTCAATTAGTGTAGACTTTTAATTCTGCAATTTAGGTAGCTTAGCCATAAATTAATTGGCCACTTGGCCTAGTCATTTTTGGATCCTCTCTCCTCGCTGAATTCCACTTGCCTTTTCTTCCTCTCCCTAGTCTAAATTGGACTAGGACATCCTAGTTTGAATTGGAGAGGGAGGTGGGGAGCTTTGGCTGGCCACTAGGGGTGGGGGAACCCCTATATATTGAGGGTTAGAACCCATTATAACTTCAGACCATGATTAAAGATTTTGATTGCCTTTTGCATCAAAGTTTGATTCTTCCAAGATGTTTGGTGAAGGCCGACGACTTGAAAGGGAATAGGGCGTTTTCTTCTAAAGATCGTTCTGTCTTTCCGCGGGGAATTGAGGGATCGGTAAAAATCCACTTGGTGATCGGGTGGAGTACACGTGAGATTAGGTGAATTAAAGAGTTGCAAGTTCATGCGTTGGCATCAAGTGAGCAACTACGATCTGTCAATTCAAGCGTGCAATTTATCTTCGATCCAACATCGAGAAGGCCAGGCCCCCTGTACATCTTGGTATCAGAGCTCCGTTTACTCGGTAGGATCTTTACCCTTAGTAGTAGATTTATTTTTTTCCTATACACAAAAAGCCAAAAAAAAATTCTTCTAGCCATAGAATGGTATTTTGAGTGTTGAAGATTGATGGTTCTCTTTTATGAAAGAAGATGTTAAACCTTTTAGCGATGTTTTGTCTTGGTTAAGTGAGAGGTTATAATCAAAGCAATTAATGGATATGATATGGATCATCAGGTTAGGACTGTAGTGTGTGCATGATCGATCTTAACTAAGATCCTTGAAAGGAAAGTTGATAAATTTGCAAGTGACTTGTAGTAGTTCTTGACGAGCCGTGATTAAGAGTATGGCTATACCTAATTGTAATAAATAGAGTTAATAAGAGGTGTGGAACATTGATGAATTGAGTTGATCATTAGTAGTGATACATTTGGTAAACTTCTATGGTAAATTGGATTAACAGGTCTCAATGGATTAATCTAACCGTTTGGGATGGTTAGGTTCAAAAGGAGTTAGATTATTGTCTTAGTAGATATTAATCTTGGAGTAACCTTTGGTGGATACTTAGTGATTATATCTAATTGCTAGGTGCAATTATTGTCTATTAAAGTTTGGTGTCGAGCATCACTAAGAGATAAGCTAATGGGATTTAATGGATGAACAATGTTTACATGATGGTAGAATTATCGAATAATAGTTTGTCTTTGATGAAATGGTTTTGGAATAACTTTTTAAATTGTGTAGTAGTTTCCCTCTAAAATAAAGTGGTTGTTGTAGTGAGAGTGAAAGAATTTGGTATACACTCAATTGAGGATGAGGTAACAAAGGGGTATGTAACATTTTGGTGAGCCTTTGGGGGCTTTATAAAGGAAGAGTTGACGATAGCGAATCTTGTTAAGAGTAGCTTATTCTTGATGTTAGCAAGATTGTCCACAAGGGATTCTGACTCGTTGTAGTGGTGATGATTCTTCTAGAGGGAAAGGAAGTTAATTGCCTTGCGTAATATCAGTTAAAGGAAATGTTTGGAGTTTGCATTCGTGGTCTTTTGGGAGTTCATGATTTACGTAGTAGATGGAATTAATTGAGCAATGTGATGTATGGGAAGGTTTCGTTTGTGATTAATGTTATTTGGTTTTATAGGTATTTCTTGTTTGGATTGACAAGTAATGTTGTAATCAAAGAAAATTGCTTTCTTTGTTAATGGAAGATGTGTACCATAAGCATTTGAGGTTGGAGTTAAGAATTGTAATCTGCAACTTTTCTGTGGTTATAGCTTAAGAGTTTCTTGAGTTTCAATAGTAATGTTTTATCTTGATTTATGGAGGTTTGATATTCCTTCTTGTGGGACATGTGCCCTCAACTGTGGACTCATATTTTGCTTTCCGAGATCATTGTTATTTGACTGTTCTTCTTGGTCTCGTGCTCACTCCGAGGAGCATCGTTTTCTTATGCGTTGGAACCTGTTTTTGGTTTGTTTCTTCCTTTTGAGAAAGGAATTAACCAACTTATGTTGCCAAGTCTTCTAAAGTGTAATATAGCGACTGGTTGTTGGTGGACAAGTATTTGGTAGTGGTGAGATTTTGGGAACCAACCTATTTGAAGTACAGAAGACAGTGAATTGGTTTTGACCTATAACACCTAGAGGGAGTTCTATTTAAAAGGAATATTTGTCGATGAAATAAAATTGATTAGTGTTACAACTAGTAGAACCTATGGCGAATTATAATCCAATAACCTTTGCCCATGTTAGGATTATCAAAAGTATGGACTCGTGATAAATGTATTAGAGTATCGCAATTGGATACTTAGTAATATTGTGTAGAAGAGTTATGATTGTGAAGTTTAATTAGAGTAGCGATGTGGAGAAACCTAAGCGTTGTGCTAATTAATGGGATAGCAGGAATTGTTGAGATATTGTCAAGTATGATTCGGCCTCAGTGAGTAACCCTATGGGGGTTAGATTATCTCTAAGGATAACTTGGTCAAGAATTTATTTATTTATCGATGTTAGTGATTGAGTATGTTTGAATCTTGGTCAACCAGTTAGAGTATTGCGAATGGGTATACTGTGGTTATGTATCTGAATTGGATTGGTGTGGATTAGAGGAGATCTAATATTGGTGAAATAAATCGCCTTGGGCGGTTACTTGATTAGTGAGGAATGTTGATAATAATAATTGAGGTTATTGTTGAGCTATGTGAAATTTTAGTAAAGGAATATAAGGTTTTCCTATCAATTATACCAGAAATTCATGGCAGAAGACTTGAAGGTTGAATTTGGGCTTTGCATTTTTATGGTAGGACATTGGAGACCCAAATATTATGTGTAGAGGTAGATGAACAAAAGTGAATTTTAAATAGTGTGTTGATCTTTGATAGTATACTTTGGGTAAAGTAAATGAGAATGTGTGTTGAGAATTTGAAGTAGACTATCTTTAACAGAATGAGATGATGTGGTTGTGGGTGAAAAATCTCTATTGAGGTGATGGAAACCATTTGTCAAAATAATTCCTTTAGTATAGGAGTGGACTAAAGAATCATTTTGTGGATTAGTAGAGTCCCTCTAAATAAGTGTGAATGTTTTCTCGAGTAGAGAAGTGCTCTATTGGATCTTGTTTGAGTTGGGTTTTATGACGGAGAACATGTGCAATTTGAGTTGACTCTATGTTAGCAAGGTGGTTCTTTCTGGTTCAGGAAAATAAATGAAGTGTTTGATTTGAGCATTCTAGTGATTTCTTTTTGGCTTATGTGGAGTTTATTTGCAAACTGCCTAGTTGGAATGTGAAAAGGTTTTCATGAGGAATCTACGATTTAGGATTTGAGTGTTTTGGAGGAATGTTGGAATTGCATTGTGAATCCTTTGTTTCAGTTGAATCTGATTATTAAAGTTTGATTAAAATAAGTCCTATTACGCGTCCCTCCTTAACAGAGGTTCTCCTTGTTATGATGAAGAGATCGATTGAGAGATGGAACAAGAGTTCCATATGTTTTTGTGCAAGTTCTGTGGCTTGGTCCCAAAAAGAATGATAGCCAAAAGTATATTTTGTTTGTTCTGGAAGTTGCGAGGATTTTGGAAGATAGCAGTTCGCTAAAACCGTCTCGAGTCCTCGAGCGAGGTATATAACGTTTTGTATGACCCAGTGTTGAGAGAATGCTTGAGGTATTTGTAGTGTGAGGTTTCATAAGAGCCGTTGACCAGCGTGTAATACCGCATCTTCGAGTCCTGTCCATTGAGTGGTTCTGGTTAGGTCGATACGAGTGATGAGGTGTAATTCATCAGTTGCATCAAGGTGCGGAGGTCCCATAAGTCCGAGAGGAAAACGACTTAGGAATTGTAGTCTCGCATGTGCGAGCAATATCCGGAATTGTTCACAGCAAGTGTGTGGTATTGTTGGTAAATCCTAGTTGTGATTGTTCCTTGGCGTAGAGCGTGAGTAGAATTCAGGGTCGAATTCCGTTTAAGGGGGGTAGAATGTAATACCCCAAGTTTAATTAAGTGAGAAGAAAAGAATTCGGGGAGGAGAATCAATTAGAAAAGTGATTTAACAGAAGATTCAAGGGGATTCTTGCGTAATTTAGAAAACCTGGGCTGTGGGCCAAAAGCCCACAACACCTTGGCCCATTAGGGCAACCATCCAAGTGGAGGATGAGGCCATGCTACTGTAGCACACACTGTAGCACCGCCACTGTAGCAGCCCCTCCCCTCCCCATTGCGCCACCCACTCCCCCCTTGGTGCTCCCTACTGCCGGCCTTGGTGTTCCCCGCTGCTGGCCATTGGAGGAAGGAGCAAGGCAAGGGAAGGAGATCAATTTCGCGGGGCAAGATCTTCAACTTTCTGTGATTCTACAAGGGTAACGTCGCATGTTCTTCGCTGGTTAATGTGTAGTAGATGCGTTTGATGTCGTTTGATAGATTGAATTGCGTCGGTTTAATAGATCGCGTTCTGTCCAGTAGTTTGGACGACGGTTTTCATATCTGTAGAGGCAGAATCTAGGGATCCAACCTCTTATAAATAGTTGGGCTATGTTGTTAGCTTTCCGTGGCCGCTAAGAACGTACAGATCCGATTAACGGTTAGAAAGTTATGAATTGTTTAGTGCCGCTGTCCTGTTAATCTGTCAACATCCTGACAGTCTGTAGAAATCTGAGTTAATCTATTAGTTAAAGACGAAATCAGAGGATCTCGTTATAATGAAAAAGATGGGTAATTTCCTCACCTTTCCAGAAAGCTAAAGAACGTAAGAATTGGAGTTTCGTAGCAAACGTTATGATAATTTTAGTGTACTATCCAGGAACCCGACGTGATAATTGATGTTCTGTAGGTTGGCTTGGTAGGGGCAGTATATGGCAGAATCAGAAGGGCTCCCCAACTAAGTTTATTTAGGTAATTTAATTATCTTTCTATAAAGTATTAGAACATCTTATTTGGACTCCTGATCAGAAAGTTATGTATTTTAGAAGTTGACTGTCTGCAGTGAACACCAAGCGATCGGTAGAAATTGGAAGATTGGAAACGCTTGGGAGTTTAGCGAGTTCAATTGTGTTCTTATTTATACTTTTGGTCCAGTATGCTTGTCTTAGTTTGGGTTATCATTATGTTTAGGTGGGAGCGTGATCCCAGGGGCAGCGCCCTCTTCGCGTCCACCGTTCTCGCACGGTTGAGGCAAGTATTCGGGTTGTAGAATAATTATGATTGTTTGCTGAGATTGATTGTGTCTTGTTCGTAATAGCCATACATGGATGTTAATGTGATGAATTACAATATAACTTGGTAAATGCAAGTTATGGTTAAAGCTTCCTGTGTATGTTGTTAATGCTTACATGTTATTATGTACACGTTGAATTCATATGTTTGGAAGATGATGTCATTGTACATTTGCATGTAGTAAGTATGATTGAGTCTTGGCCACGTGGTGACCAAGTATGAATAGTTGAGGTCCCGTCATGTAAATGGCGGGCTTGAAATCCCCACATTAGTAGAATGCGGGCAATGAGTAAAGAGGTCCCCATCATGATGATGATGGGCAAAGGTCCCTATACTTGTGGAGTATAGGCTCTTGGTCCTGTGCGAGTGCATAGGCAAGGGTATACATCGACCGTTGTATACCCGCATTACACGTAAAATCTGAAAAGAGATGAAGTTTAAAAGGTGCATTGCATGGTCGCATTACATAAGCATGAAGGCTATGTTTAGTGTAATGTTTAATTTGGAATATTGATGCTATGACTGTGATTTTAGCTTTAGCCTTGTTGATACTTCTTTGAGTCTTTGGGCTCACTCTTGCTTTGATATGTTTTAGGTACAACCGGCAAGAACGGCATGCATGGGAGGGAGTAGATGTTTGGATGCACTCACTACCACTCATCCTTAAGGCGATCGCCATTTAGATTTTATTCAATAATAAGTAGACCGCTTGTGAATCACGTATGGATGGTTTTAAGTTTGAGTTAATTGTAATAAGGAGAATAGCAAGTTTTGTCTATGTTTATTAGATTATCTTGCATGCTTGAATGAACTTGAATATTGAGTTTATTGTTAATTGCTATGATTAATTGTTGGAACCTCGGTATAGTTAATTATACAAAGGAGGTTCTGCCGAAAATTGGTAATTGGTCTTAGTTTAGTTTAGTTTAATTTAATTTTAGTAGCATTCCAGGCTCAATGTTAAGCTGGGGTGTTACACATACTCTAATAATAAGTAAACTGTTGGAGGATTAATTACGGTTATGGTTGAATGTTTTGGAATATTTGTAATAATGAGAGTAGTAAATTATGATTATGCTTGATACTGCTCTAGCTAAAAAGATTATCTTGAATGCTTGATTGAGTTTTGGATGTTGAGATATTGTTTAGGATATTTGCAACTGTTGGAACCTCCGATACACTAGTTATACAAAGGAGGTTCTGTCAAAATTTAGATCTATGCCTTGTGTTTAAATTGTTATTATGTTTAGTTAGTAGCATTCCAGGCTCATTGTTGGGCTGGGGTGTTACAACACAACTATTTTAAAGACCATAAGGTACTCATGGCATCGGTTGAATTTGATTCATACACTTTGGATTGGTGGGAACAAGTCATCATTCAAAGAGCTGAGCATGACGAACCACCAATTGCTACTTGTCTAGAAATGAAGCACGAGATGAGAGCACGTTTTATACCTCGACATTAGAAACATGACCTTTTTGATAAACTACAAACTATACGACATGGCATGCGATCCGTGGAGGAATACAACAAAGAGATGGAGCAAGCCATGATTCGCGGTCAAGTTCAAGAACAAGAAGAACATACCATGGTGCAATTTCTCTTAGGTTTGAACCACGGTATCAAACGTATTGTCAATTTTCAGCCTTACAACAACATCTATGAGTTGGTACACCAAGCAACAAAAGCGCCAACTTCAAGAGGATACTAAGTATACCATCCAATGGAGGAAATTTCATGCCCAAGGTTCAACCAAACAATCGAACAACTTCTAGTGGTGGTTCTACTTTTCATCCTATAACAAGCTAGAAAGATGAAACTACGCCAAATGCAAGGAAGAATACAACTCCAGTAGTTAGTTCTGCGTCTTCAGTGGATTTTACAGTAAGGAGTAGTACCATTCAATGCTTCAAGTGCCTTGTACTTGGTCACATGCAATAGGATTGTCTAAATAACAAAATTATGTTGCTTTTGGAAATAGGAGAATACGATTCTACAAGTGAAGATGAAGAAGCGCGCTTTGCTCATTTGGAGAAATTTGAAGATGTACATGACAGAAACGAGGACGATGATTGTACACTACCTATTTGTGAACCAGGTACTGGCCCTTGCCTCATTTGTACTCAACGTGTGCTTAGTGTACATCCAAGACAAATGCATTAGCAACGCTACAATCTATTTCAAACGAGAGCCAACGTTGGCATTGAAGGAAAAAGATGCAGAGTAATCATTGATGGAGAAAGTTGCGACAACTTGGCTAGAAAGGAGTTATGCACTAAGCTTGGCTTGCGGTATAAGAAACATTCTCATCCCTATCAGATTCAATGGTTGGATGAGAACAGTGCCATGAATGTTTCTTATACTTTGGATGTTACTTTCAATATTGGCACCTATCAAGACACGGTAGAATGTGACGTGGTACCTATGGCAGTGTCACTTGTTACTTGGAAGACCTTGGCAATATGACCACAAAGTTATTCATGATAGACATACTAATCAATACACATTCAAGTGGAAGAACCACGATGTAATATTGAAGCCTTTATCTCCTACTCAGACTCTTAATGATTCTATGAGAAGAAGGAAGCGAGTGGCATTCCACAAAAGGAGAGTGAGAGCCACAAGCCTAAATTGAGTGGATCAAGTAAGAGTGAGGGAGATAAAAAACTAGTCATGACAGCCACAAAATCTGAGATGAGAGTGATGCGAGATGATCCCAATTTGATGCACTTTGTACTTTTGTACAAAGATGCATTACTTTCTACTAATGATTTAACATCTCTTCCTCGTGCCATTTCTGATCTTTCGAAGGCTTTTGATGATGTCTTTCCGAAGGACATATCGGCTGGAGTACCTCCAATATGCGGAATTGAACATCAAATTGACTTGATCCCAGGCGCATCACTTCTGAATCGTCCACCATACCGTACCAATCTAAAGGAAACAAAGGAGATTCACTAACAAGTACAAGCGCTTCTCGAAAAAGGGTACGTACATGAAAGTTTTAGCCCTTGTGCTATTCTAGTTATTCTTGTTCCAAAGAAAGATGGTAGTTGGCGAATGTGCGTAGATTGTAGAACTATTAACATCATAGAAGTTATATATCGTCATCATACTCCTAGGTTAAATGATATGCTTGATGAACTAAGTGACTCTATTATCTTTTCTAAAATTGATTTGCACAGTGGATATCATCAAATCCTGATGAATCATGGAGATGAATGGAAAACTACTTTCAAAACCAAATTTGGCTTGTATGAATGGTTAGTCATGCCTTTTGGTTTAACAAACACTCCTAGTACTTTTATGCGCTTAATGAATCATGTTTTGCGATCTTTCATAGGAAAATTCGTTGTAGTCTACTTTGATGATATTTTGATACATAGCTGTACTTTCCATGAACATGTTGAACACATTAGACAAGTGCTAGACATACTTCGAACTAAAAGGCTATATGCTAATTTTAAGAAATGTACTTTTTGTACTAGTAAAGTGGTGTTCTTAGGATATGGGGTTTCGGCTAATGGAATTGAAGTAGTTGAATCAAAGGTAGAAGCAATAAGGAATTGGCCTACTCCTGTTAATGTTAGTCAAATTCAAAGCTTTCATGGTCTTGCTGGATTTTATTGTCGTTTCGTGAAAAATTTTAGTACCATTGCTGCTCCTTTAAATGAATTGACTAAGAGAGGTGTTGACTTTGTGTGGGGTGTAGCACAAGATCAAGCTTTTAATGAATTGAAGAAACGTTTAATTGAAGCACCTTTGCTGGTTTTGCCTGATTTCGATAAACCTTTTTGCAATTGAATGTGATGCTAGTAGAATAGGCATTGGAGGAGTTTTAATGCAAGAAGGCAAACCGGTAGCTTTCTTTAGTGAAAAACTTGGTGGTGCTCAATTAAATTATCATGTTTATGATAAAAAATTGTATGCTTTGGTTCGTGTTCTTGAAGTTTGGCAACATTACCTTTGGCCTAAAGAGTTCATTATACATTCTGATTATGAATCTTTGAAGTACTTGAAAGGACAAGCTAAATTGAATCGTCGACATGCAAAATGGGTAGAATTCATTGAATCTTTTCCATATGTTGTCAAATATAAGAAGAGCAAATGTAATGTTGTTGCTGATGCTTTATCTCGTAAGAATGTGCTTTTAACTCAACTCGAAGTAACAGTTCCTGGATTAGAGAGCTTGAAAGACTTGTATGCTTTTGATAGTGAGTTTTCTCAACCATATGCTAAATGCAAAAATGGAAAGGGATGGGACAAGTTCCATATTCATGATGGGTTTTTATTTCATGCTAACAAGTTATGTGTTCCAGAATCGTCCGTTCGTTTACTCTTATTGCAGGAATGACATGCTAGAGGATTGATGGGACATTTCTGGTGAGAGAAGACCTTCATGATGTTGGCCGATCACTTCTACTGGCCAAAGATGAGACATGATGTTGAAAGGTATGTACAATGTTGTATCACATGCCATAAAGCTAAGTCTAAGCTTAATCCACGTGGTTTATACACTCCACTTCCTGTTCCTAATACACCTTGGGAGGACATTAGCATGGATTTTGTGTTAGGATTGCCTAGGACTAGGAGGTGGAGAGATTCTGTATTTGTCGTTGTGAATAGGTTTTCAAAGATAGCACATTTTACCCCTTGTCATAAGAGCGACGATGCGTTGCATGTAGCTGACTTGTTTTTTAGTGAGATTGTGAGATTGCATGGGATGCCCAAGACGATCATTTCAAACCGTGACGTCAAGTTCGTGAGTTATTTTTGAAAGACTTTGTGGACCAATCTTGGGACGAAGTTGTTATTCTCGACAACTTGTCACCTACAAACCAATGCACAAACGGAGGTGGTGAATTGTACACTATCCATGCTGCTACGAATGATGATCAAGAAAAATCTTAAGGAGTGGGAAGATTGTCTACCACATGTGGAGTTTGCATATAACAGGATGGTACATTATACTACTCAACTATGCCCATTCGAGGTGGTGTATGGATTCAAGCCACTTAGGCTGCTTGAATTATTGCCATTACATCTCGAAGAACGTGTTAACATGGATGCGTCCAAGCATGCTGATTTCGTGAAGAAATTACATGACAAAAACTAAAGAGGAGATTGAAAAGAAGGCGCGATAGAACTTCCGGGAGATGACTATGCCGTGAGTACTACATTTAAAGTTGTTGACTTATCTCCATTCTTTGGACCGGAAGACACAGAGTCGAGGTCGACTCCTTTTCAAGAGGGGGCATGATGAGGACATCCCTACCACCATTCTAACTCATAGCCCTCCTCCTAGCACCATTGCACCAACTGGACCTATTACTCGGGCAAGAGCTAAACTTCTTAACCAACAGGTGAATCTTCTCCTAACTGTGTTTACTTTTGATTCTCATGAGAATTGGCTACTACCTAAGGCATTTAATCTCTGTGTAATTAGGTTTGACAAAGAGGAGGCATGGTTGACCGAAATGAAGAGAGAAGAAGAAGGAGAAAAGCAATACATTGATTTCAGCCCAACCCTATCAACAAGAGAAGAATCACTTGTTTTGGCCGAAAGCAAAGAAAGCATGAAGAAAAAAAAATGCAAGAATGAAAGAAGGAAGAATCAAAGAGATGAGAGGAGAAGCCAACATCCCAATTACGACCAAAATTCAAGAAAAAAAGAGAGGAAATCCAAAATCAATTTGGCTTTTGAAATCAACATTGGATGTTGATTTCTAGAATTCGAATTTGAGGTTGATTTCCAATTTGAATTAAAAGAGGATTTGTAATCCAAAAATAAGTAGGAAATAATTTCCAATTAGAGTAGACTTTTAATTCTACAATTTAGGTAACTTAGCCATAAAGTAATTGGCCACTTGGCCTAGACATTTTCGGATTCTCTCTCCTAGCTGAATTCCACTTGCCTTTTCTTCCTCTCCCTAGTCTGAATTGGACTAGGACACCCTAGTCCGAATTGGAGAGGGAGGTGGGGAGCTTTGGCTGGCCAATAGGGGAGGGGGAATCCCTATATATTGAGGGTTAGACCTCCATTCTAACTTTAGACCACGATTAAAGATTTTGATTGCTTTTTTGCATCAACAGTTGATTCTTCCAAGAAGTTTGGTGAAGGTTGATGACTTGAAGGGGAATAGGGTGTTTTCTTCCAAAGACCGTTCTGTCTTTCCGTGGGGAATTGAGGGATCGATAAAACTCTACTTGGTGGTCGTGTGGAGTACACGTGAGATTGGGTGAATTAAAGAGTTGTAAGGTCATGCATTGGCATCGGGTGAGCAACTATTATTTGTCAGGTTAAGCGTGCAATTTATCTTCGATCTTACGTCGAGAAGATCGACCCCCCCCCCCCCCGCGTATTAGTCCATCTCTCCAGCCTCCACCACCACCCGGTGGGATCGCCGTCGAGAGGGGAACCAATTTTGCCCATCCCCGAGCCAAGTCACTGCACCGTTCACCGCCGGCGAGCTTGCCATAGCGCTCGGCCGCGTGCAGCTCTGTTCCCTCTCCTCTTCTCTCACTGACAGTGGGTCCTACTTGTATTTTGGATTTGATTAATACTAATGACAGTGGTTAAGTATGCTAAGTCACTGACATGTGGGGCCAACTAGAAATTTAATCGAAATCTAATTTAGAACGTGTTTAGTAAATGAGTCACTAACATGCGGGACCCATACTGCTTTCGGTTTTAAAATGTGGTTTTAAAATCGAGAGACTGACATGTGGACCCCAGCTGTTAGCAAATTAAAATAAAAAATAGTTTTAATCATTTAGTTATTAATTAATGAGTCTATGACATGTGGGACCGCCCCTGTTTTATAAATAAAATCAATAAAACTAAAAAATGAGTAACTGGCAAGTAAGGTCCACATGTAAGTTAATACAATCCGGAAAAATGGAAAAATGAGAAAAGACGTCTTCAGTTCAGAGGAAAATATGCTTTCTCTGTTAGAAAGAGTAAACCTCAGAGAACTTAGAGGAAAATACACTTTCTCCGTTAGAAAGCATAAACATCAGAGAATACACTTTCGATGTCACCCTTTTTATTATTTTCAGGATTTCCAAACCGAAGCAAATTAAAACGTTAAGAACTTTTGCATATGAACTCCAACTTGAATGAATATTTTTTCTATATTCATCTAAAATCATGCTCTGTCTGAATATGCAAAAATATTTGGGTTTTGTTACTGTTGAAATTATTTTTCTATTTGTGATTTGTTATTGGCTCTTTTGAATAGACGTCGATACCACAAATGAATTATTTGACAAGCCTCCATCCTCATATTCAGAGATACTAGAGCAAGGCAAGCACCTCCTTTGACAATGTTGATCCCATTATTTCAATTATCGTACTTCGTTTTGCAAAATCTATTATGCATGTGTGTAAGTTTGCTTAAAATTGCTATATTTGGGGATAACGGTAGTTATATTCCCTATTCAATGCATGATCCTCCTTGAATTAGGTTATGGTATAGGCAATACATGATGTCAATTTGTGTATTTCGAGTGCGAATATCACACAAATGCTTTGTCGGTCTCTAGATTTACTAAAATTTGAAAATGGATGAAATGTTGAATATGAATTTGGGAGATTTTGAAATGATGGGCTAGAGGGGTTTACCTATGTTATTTTGTATAAAAATGAGAATGAAAACTTATTTTGTGACGCGGGCGAGATATATTATAATCTGAGGAGTGTGAGAGGTGTATTTCACAAGTAGATAGGGGGAGATCCACACCAAGGTCAATTAAGGACCGAATGCCGGCAAATCATATCTAAGCCTAAGCGTACAACCACATGTGCTGGTATGGGACGACATTAGCTAATTAAGTCATCGAAGACTTGCCTTGCATGTTGGTAGGCCGCAGTAGTGAGAGCATGACCAGGCAGGCATGCTCGAAGGGGCTCCCTTCACCGAGGTGTTCGGAACAAAGTTTGTCGACACAACGGTGAATGTCTCACTGAGACGGGGGTGTATCCGGGTGAAGTGAGGGTTCATTCACCGGTCTAGTGTAAGGCTAGGATTAGGTGATGTAAAGGCTTCATTATGTGCGGTGGTATCGACGGATACTGGTAAAACTAGAGAATTCGTATACCGTGGGTAAAGTTGTACACCTCTTCAGAGTGTAAATTTATTCAAATAGCCATGGTCACAGTCATGAGCGTGCTTAGTGGCGCCTCATTGGGTATAGTCTCTATGTTTTTGCAAAAATGGTTTTGTTGGGAAATGTTGGGATGATTGATTTGTGTGAGTGCCATGTCTATGGCAGAGAATAAAATGTGTGATCACAGCCGAGGAGCGCTATGAGTTTGCTATTATTTGGGTTACATACTTGTTATTTCAATATTGGTCAACTGCTTTTACAAATTCCATTGCAAACTATTACATACGAGTTATGAAAATAAAACTTGCTTAATGCTAAAAATAACTTGTAGAGTAGAGCATCTTCCTTTGATAGCCTTGTATGTATTATTATGTTGCGATACACTACATGTCTTGTTGAGTACAAAATGTACTCAATCTTGCTTACATTGTTCATCAGAGTATGAGGATTAGCAGATTATGGACGACACCTTCTTTGCTCTTGTACTGGAGGGTACAGGGATGGGTCTTGCTAGGGTTTGGTCCTTGTCGGTTGCCTGAGGGTTGGATGGATGTACCGCTAGACTTTTGCATTTAAATTGCTATGTTTCTGTTGGTACTTCTTATACTTAATCTTTTATTTGGTCGGTCGGCCTCTTTAATGTAAACTATGTAATCGCTTAAGTTTATGTACCATATTTGTTTCATGTTGTATGGATATGTATGTCAATGTTGTGGATGTGTGTACTAGCCACTGATCATGTGACTAGTACAGTACACACATGAGGGTTTCGGGTATTCCACGCTCGGGGTCATACCGCGTTGGTATCAGACTGACTGTAGGTCAAGCCCTAGTTAGAATGGTCGTTATATTAGGATTTGGTTTTCAAATGCAACCTATTTTAATTATAAAAATAGTTATGAAAATTTAGGAGTTTTTGCTAATCTTACATCTCTTAGCATTCTCCTCTCATCTAAGTCATTCTTTTGCTACCTCTTCTCATCTTCTCTCAAAATAATCCTAGTTTTGGAAGAAGATATGCTGTCTGAAAATAAAAGTTTTTGACAATATTTAAAACATTAAAACAGAGCCAAAATATTTTGGAAAAGTCCATAGGACACTATACAAGGACTTTCAAAAACCCATTTTGAAACTAGCAAGAATGACACTGTCGTAGTAGAAAAGACTAGACAGTAGAAAAAGGAGACAGGTATCTGAGTGACCGAAGGATCCTCGGAGAAGGGACTGGCGCTAGGAAAAGTGTATATGTATTAAATGCCTCAAAAAAGACCGCCTTTCTTACATGGGAGAGAGCTATTTATAGCCAACTAATAGGGTACATGAGATTATTGTTCTACCCCTAGGAAGGTAATGCCTGTATAGGGACTGCAGGGTCTTTTCCTACCGCTATGCATAGCTTCTAGTCCATGGTGGGCTTCCGTGCACTTGGTTCACCCAGCTGGTGTGCCTAGTCCACTTGCCTTCTCCCTTCACTCCCGGCAGGGTAGCTTTGGGCTCGAGGGGGCCTCAAACGTCCTTGGTGCCTACAAGGTATCCTTTCGGGGTGTGGTGGACACCCCCTGTAGCCTTCGGGCTCACTTCGGGCCACCTTCAGACCCCCTTTGGGCCCCTCTTGCAGCCTTCGGGCCACCTTCGGGGGACTTCGGGCCCCCTTTGGAGCCCCTCCTACTGTAATACTCCGTTTTCGTTTAGAAATAATTCAGTTCGAATTTGAATTTTAAAAGAGAAAATTTCGGCGTTTAAATCATTCTTCAGATTTGGGCACAGGCCTTTGGCCAACAGTTCGAGAGGGGCCCTATGGGCCAAGGGGGGCATCATTGCAGCCCAAAGGAGGGGCAGCCGTGGGGCCCATGGCCCATTAGTGGCGGCCAAATAAAAGGGGGAAACCCTAGCACCCCCCACTTTTCCCTCTCCTCCCCTCCTAGCCGCCACCTCCTCCCACCTCCTCCCCTCCCTCTTGCGCCACCATCCAGCAGGAGCCGCCCCTCCTCCACCTCCCTTGCTGCCGCCCAAGATCCTGGTGCTCTGCCCCCATCTCCTGGAGCTGCCCTGTGGTGCCAATCCTTCCATTGCCGGCCTCCTGCGAAGATTTGATTGGAGCCTCGCAAGGTTGCTAATCAAGACGGTGGGGGACGTCACCACGGTTCATCCTTCGTCTTCCTGGGTGCTCCAAGAGTAACGAGCATTGTGTGTCGTCTTATGATTAATCGTAGAGTTGAAACCGATTAGAATCGATTGGATCAAAGTTGTTCTGCAGTAAGATCGAATCTGTCCAGTATGTTGCGCGGGCTATTTCGACGTCTTAGAGGCCGAATCAGAGGAGTTGATCTCCTAGAGATATCTGGGTCTTGTTCTGAAGTTTCTGTGGCCGCCGAGTTCACTTGATTCTGACGTTCGAGTCAAAAGATATGATAGATTTAGTATATGCTGTCCAGATTTCTGACGAGATTAAACTGTTTTGTTATTTCGTAAAATATGAAAATGTAATCGGAATAATCTGGGTTTTCACCCAACTAGGTTATTGTAGGTAATTTGATAAACTTTCCAGATTGTTAAAGAACGATCAATTCGGAGTTATAGATTAAAAGTTATGATCGTTTTAGTACTGCTGTTTGTTCTGTTAGACAGTTTCTGTGCTGAAAGTTCACCTATCTGTTATCATAATAATTTAGCCGAATTGGATCATCTTGTAAACTAGAGTATTGTAGATTTGTCAGTTAAGAATCCACAGAAATTGGACTCACCTCATTCGGAGTTCCAGATCAAAAGATATGTTGTTTACCGTGCTGCTGTCCAGTGGCGTTATTTGACTGAATGCGTTGGTTTTCAGTTTAGGGTCTCTAGTTAAAATCTTGAATCGCCGGGGAAGCGTTGTAGAACGTTAATCAGTAGGGTCGTGTTCATCATATCCTTATTTCAGTTATTTGATTGTTTAGGCGGTGAAGCTTCAGGTTTGGGAGTACCACCTTTGCCGGCTAACGTGTCGCATCGCGGAAGGCAAGTATTCGGGTTATAGTATATTTATGCTTGTTTGCTAAGATTGTTTGTGACTTGCTCGTGATAGCCATACATGGATGTAATGTGATGAGTTTCAATTTATCTTGGTGAATGCAAGTTATGGTTAAAGTTTCCTTTGTATGTTGTTAATGTTTACATGTTGTTATGTACACGTCGAATCCTTATGTATGAAAGATGATGTCTTAGTACATATGCATGTTTTAAGAATGATTGAGACTTGGTCACGTGGTGACCAAGTATAAATAGTTGAGGTCCCGTCATGTAAATGGCGGGCTTGAAATCCCACATTCGTGGAATGTGGGCAATGAGAAGAGGTCCCCATCATGAAGATGATGGGCAAAGGTCCCTATACTTGTGGAGTATAGGCTCTTGGTCCCTATGCCGGGGTGCATAGGCAAGGGTATACATTGACGGATGTATACCTCGCATTCTTCGTAAAATACTGAAAAGAGATAAAGTTTAAAAGGTGCATTGCATTGGTCGCATTATATAAGCATGAAGGCTATGTTTAGTGTAATGTTTATTTTGGTATATTGATGCTATGATTTGTGAACTTAGCTTTAGCCTTGTTGATACTTGCTGAGTCTTTGGGCTCACTCTTGCTTTGATGTGTTGTAGGTACAATTGGCAAGAACGGCATGCATGGGAGAGAGTAGTTGTTTGGATGCACTCACTACCACTCACCCTAAAGGTGTCTACCATTTAGTCTTTATTCTAATAATTAGCAAACTGTTTGAGATTCGCGTATGATTGGCTAAATGTTTCAGTTTAATTGTAATAAGGAGAATAGCAAGTTTTGTTTATGCTCATTAGACTATCTTGCATGCTTGAATGATCTTGGATATTGAGATTAATGTTAATTGATATAGTTAATTGTTGGAATCTCGGTATAGTTAACTATACAAAGGAGGTTCTGTTGAAAAATTTGGTAACGAGTCTTAGTAGTAATTGTTTAATTTAGTTTTAGTAACATTCTAGGCTCAACACTGAGCTGGGGTGTTACACCTACAGCCATCGGGCGACCCTTTGGGGTACCTCTGTACCCTTCGGGCGATCCCTAGGGTCCCTCCTACGGCCTCTGGGTCCCATGTGGGGGCTTCTATCCTGTTCGTCGGGTTACTGGGGCCGGTGGGCTGCCCCTATGACAAAACCCTCGCAGTCGAGGTCCTGCTTCGTCATGGCTGAAACCGTGCCTTTCTCCTGGAGGGTCTAGGCACACCGTCCCCTTCATCCTAGTGAAGCGTTGTTTGTACCGATTCTGGTTCTATGGGGGTTGGCCTCGGAGTCGTCCTCAGGGGTTGCACGCTGTGTAGTTGATGGCGTTGGCATCTGCTCGGGCACTGCGCGCTAGTTAGGAATAATGGTGCCCCTTTGGGGGCGTGCATAGTGGGTGGTGGTTGTGTATCATAATGGTGCTGGTGGGGTTGTTTTATGGCTACCACACGTCACAGTGGGATTGGCACGTGGTTCTTCAGTTTCCCCCCAATCTGTCCGTTGGTGCCCCTGGTGGGTATAAATAAGGGGTGACCCCATGTCCCTATCTTGCTTTCTTGCTTTTGCTTGCTGAACATCCTAGCTCCGTTTCTTTGTGGCGCTAGCGAGTTGCGAGGGTTCGGGCTGGGATCTTCAGGTATGATGAAGTGTAGCAAGGAGGGAGAGGGTGACCCCGTGTACACAAGCAATCTGGGGAGGTCCAACGTGACGAGCCTTGTTCTTCAAACCCTCATGGATGAGGGCAAGTTGGAGAGTTTGGCGAAGGTCCGTGCTCCTGGATTGGAGATGGTGCCTACGCCCCAGGCTGACGAGGCGGTTGTTTTCATTGCTTTCCTCGATGCCAACCTTTGGATTCCCTGCATCAAGCTTGTCTCCGCGGTGCTTTGGCTTTACGAAGTGGAGTTGGCGCAATTGACGCCGAACTCCATCGTAAAGCTGTGGGTCTTCGAGTGGAGGCTGAGATCCGCTGGAGCTAGCGACGAGGGGTGCCTGTTCGCCTATCTTAACGATGGGCATTGTCAGCCGAAGAAGAAGAAAAGCACAGGTGAGACGCTCAATTTTGGCAGCATCAATTTCCAACCGAAGGCGCGGTTCCAAATGTATGTTCCTGCCCCGGCGGCGCGCAACCATTGGGAGATAGATTGGATGCGGAGGTGGTTCTACCATACCTCTTTGGTGAAGGACGGTCTGCAATCTCAGGGTAGGCTGATACAGCTTACCGCCACTCCCGAGATTGTTCTTACCTCGAAGGAGGAGGCCCTCCTTCATGTGCTGCTGGATACGACGAAGCACCTCTCCACGCGGGACCTGGTGGAGGAGTTCTACGCCATTGGGATCTGGCCTCTAGCCAAGGAGTGGAGGGTGGAGCTCGTGGCTCTGAAGTCTGAGCTCCCTGTCCTCATTGTGGACGGCCACAAAGGTATGGTTTCCCTTTTCTCTGGCCTGTTGCCCTATTTTGCGTAGGGTTTAGACTAATTTGAGCTTGGTTACCCTGGTAGTCGCGCCCATTGACGAAGTAGCGCGCGCTGCAGAGCTACTCTTGGGCCCTTACACAAGCGAAGAGCATGCAAAGCGTCACTTGGTTGTGAGGGAGCTACAGTTGAATCGTGCGTATGATGCGTCGGTTCGTCTTTCTGAGTGCCCAAACCCCAATGCGGGGAAAAGAAGTGTGCACGCATGCCTGAGGTCGAAGGCACGGGCCTGATTGCGGCGGCTCCCCTTCGTGTCGCCTGCTCTCGTGATGGCGGCAGTCCTTCACATAGTACGGAGGACTTCACGGAGCGGCCAACTAAGAGGGTGGCCGAAGGCACACCGGAGCAAATTGAGTGCTCCATGTCTAGTAGCTCTTCGTCCAACGAGCGCGCCGTTTCACCTGTGGAGGGTGCCGAAGGGAGGGGGCGTCGGTCGTACTATGTCGAAGGTGGACAAGGCAAAAGGCACGTTCGGTGTAACACGCCATCTTGTGGAGGAGTCCTCTAGTGCGAACATAGAAATAAGCATGCAATAATTTAAAACAGAAATTAAATAATTTTAAATAATGGGATCAAATATGATCAAAGGTATAACTTTCCTTGCTTTATTGGTTGCTCTCAAATGGCGTCGAAATCTGGCTCTCCGAAGTCGTCGAATTCTATACGCGAAAATAAGCCAAACTCAAACAAAATTCAAATGAAGATTCAAATGAACTCCAAATTAAATAATTTTAGTTTACTTAGCTAGATCATGAATTTATATAAATTTACAAATTTGAATCAACGAAATCGGAGTTCATATGAAGAAATACGAGCTCCTAGAAATTTTAAACCTAATGTAAACCCTAATTCAGGACTTATTGATTTTACGGAATTATTTTCCTAAAGGAAAATCTGGTTTATGACATCAGCGCTGACTAGGTGCGGGTGTGTCACTGATGGGTGGGCCCCACGGACAATGGACCTGGTCCACATTCGGTCAAAAGCACATGGTGAACCCGGTGCACAGCACAGTACACACGGGGAGGGTTGGTGCTGCTGTGGCTGATGTTGTAACACCCTAGCCCAACAAGAGCTTGGAATGTTACTAAACTAAACTATAATCAATTTAAACTAGAACAATCTTCTAAAAATCCGGCAGAACCTCCTCTGTATAGTTAACTATACCGGAGGTCCCAACAGACAAATATACCATAAGAGAAAAATCCAACATATGCTAATCAACTAAAACATAATCTTAAGCATTCAAGCTATGCTAACCATCATTATTACAATTAATCCAAGCATGAGGAGTAATCATAATTAATTCTCTAATCAAATTTCTTCAACTACAAAACTACCATTCTAAACAATTCGATGGTGAGTAGCTCGTGCCATTGTGCAACCACTCTAGGTTTATTCCCTCACATGCATGCCGTTCTTGTAAAGGGTACCTAAAAAAACAAACAACAACAACAAGAGTGAGCCCAAAGACTCAGCAAGTACAATAAATAGCAACAATAACATAAGCAACTGTAATCATCCACAGCCATTCACAAATCTTTACAACACACATTTCATATGGTCATGCTATGCGAGATGCTCAAAAACACTTTCTCTTTCTCTTTCTCTTTTGCATTTTACCGGTAATGCAAAGTATGCATCCGTCGATGCATACCCATGCCTGTGCCTTCTAGCACAGGGACCAATTGCCCATACTCCGCAAGTACGGGGACCAAAGCCTATGCTCCACAAGCATGGGGAGCTTTAGCCCGTCATAATCATGACGGGGACCTCAACAATTGCTTGGTCATCACATGACCAAGCCTTCAATATGCCATCATGATGCATATGAATGAAATCTTAAATCATCATAATCATGTATTCGCAACAACCTCACATATGAATAAACATATTCATACTACAAGCATTCATGATCATTGACTTCATAATTTTCAAACATTCATGAATAGCACATAATTTGTAACACTATAAAACCTGAATATTAACCTTCATAATATCTTAGCAACCATGAACAACACATATACTCATAGTATTAGCAAACAAGGGTGAACCCAAAGACTCAGCAAGTTTCACCAAGAAAAACTAAAATCACAGTATAGCATCAACAATCCAAAAGAAGCATTACACTAAAGATAATTCTCATGCTTATGTAATGCGATCATGCAATGCACCTTTCAATCTTTATCTCTTTTCGCATTTTACCGGTAATGCGAGGTATACAACCGTCGATGTATAACCATGCCTGTGCCCTCTGGCACAGGGACCAAGAGCCTATACTCCACAAGTATAGGGACCTTTGCCCATCATCATCATGATGGGGACCTCTTTACTCATGACGGGGACCTCAACTATTCATACTTGGTCACCATGTGACCAAGACTCAATCATGCTTACTACATGCATATGTACAATGACATCATCTTCCAAACATATGAATTCAATGTGTACATAATAACATGTAAGCATTAACAACATACACAGGAAGCTTTAACCATAACTTGCATTTACCAAGATATATTGTAATTCATCACATTAACATCCATGCATGGCTATTACGAACAAGACACAATCAATCTCAGCAAACAATCATAATTATTCTACAACCCGAATACTTGCCTCAACCGTGCGAGAACGGTGGACGCGAAGAGCGCGCTGCCCCTGGGATCACGCTCCCACCTGAACATAATGATAACCCAAAATAAGACAAGCATACTGGACCAAAATCATAAATAAGAACACAATTGAACTCGCTAAACTCCCAAGCGTTTCCAATCTTCCAATTTCTACTGATCGATTTGGTGTTCACTGCGGACAGTCCACTTCTAAAATTCATAACTTTCAGTACAGTGGTCCAAATAAGGTATTATAGGACTTTCTGGAAAGATAATTAAATTTCCCAACTAAACCTAGTTGAGTGGCCCTTCTAAATCGGCCATCTAATACCCCTATCAAGCCAAATTAAAATACATCAATTTTCACGTCGGGTTCTCTGGACAGTACGCTAAAACCACAATAACTTTTGCTACAAAAGTCCAAATAATACGTTCTTTAGTTTTATAGAAAGGTATGGAGATTACCCACATTTTTCGTTATATCAAGATCCTCTAATTTCGTCTTTAACTAATGGCTTAACCCAGGTTTCTATAATCTGTCTAGATGTTGACAGTTTATCAGGACAGCGACACTAAACAATTCATATCTCCCTGACCGTTAATCAGATTTGGGCGTTCTTGGTGGCCACGTAAAGCTAAGGACATGAACCAGATATCTCTAAGAGAGTGGATCCCCAGATTCTGCTTCTAAATACACAAAAACCGCAGTTCAAAATTCTAGATAGAATGGGATCTAAATAACCGATCTACTAACGAATTCAAACATGCCTTAAATTCGAAACATACAACGAGGGAGGATCTTCGTTACCCTTGAAGAACCGCTGTAGATCGCGACGAAGCCCGTGAACCTTTCCCTTCCCTCTCTTCTTCTTCCCTTCCCTTTTCCTCTCTTCTTCTCCCTTCTTCTTCCTCTCCTTTCTTTCTCTTCTTCTTCCTTCTCTTGGCAGAGCAGCAGGGAGGGGCGGCTGCTACAGTACCGTGTGCTACAGTGCGCGTGGTACTGTAGCAGAGGCTAGGGTTTGGGAAAAAGGCACCCCCTCTTGATTCCACTAAAAAGGCCGGCCCATATGGCTAGGACGCCTTGGGCCGAAAGCCTAAGTGTGAGACCCCGATTTATTAGGCTCATAATACTTGGTCATCCAATTGACCCTAGTATTATCAACTAAATAAACCGTGCCTCGAGATATATGTACTTCCCAAAAATGCAGTACACACAACTCATTACAAAAGATTGCATCAATCCATTCAAACACATAGAACAGAACAAGCAACAAACCAGAAGTTAATATAAATAAAGGATAGTTATTACAAAAGAGAGGCCGACCGGCCAAATAACAACAAGTCTACTAAGATAACAGCGGAAGCAAAAGTGCCATAGAGATGGCCATAACAAGAGCCAACCAGTGTGCCTTAACCCACAAGGCAACTGACCGGACCGCCAAGCTAGTCGCTTTCCCAACCACCGCACATCTCACAAAAGTAAAGCCCTTTGGGCTCTACCTCCTCTGCAACAAAGTTAATAAGCAAAGCAAATGAGTACAAAAATGTACTCGCAAGACTGACGTGTAGTATAACAGAACTATAGTTTAACTACATGCAAGCTTTATTTAAGTGGATAAGGCTTTGGACTCATTTTTAGCATAAAGCAAGTTTCATTTGCAATAATGTAATAGATTGAAAGCAATTTGACAAAGCATTTTTAATTGTTGAAGTAACAACGAAATCATAACATAATATCAACACAAGAACAACCTGGAAGTGACTAACCCAATAGCCACCACAACAATAGCATGAATTACCCATTCATACCACCCATGTCAAGTTTTAATTAAAGGTTGTAGTCTAGTTCTCACGGGGCGTATCCGAGCGTGTCCATAACCTAGGACGAGGCTATTCGAATAGTTTTAACCTTGCAGGGGTGTACCAATGTACCCACACGTCAGACCGCCTTTTCGCCACATGATTTAGCACACTTCCTTTGGTATGCCGGCACGGCTAAGTCCTACGAGACATTTCCAATGGACGATGCTAATTAAGAGCCGCAACCCACGGGGATAAGGACACCTTAGACAGCCTAGCCGGTCTGCTAATGCTCCCTCCCAACACCACACACACACATTTTATTTAAACATACCCACCGACCAGCTCACAATTAACACCTCCCAAAGTACTTAGTCAAGAGAGGTCCCATATCCCCCTCGTGTGGTTAGTATGCAATAATGCTCAGTACGGTGGCGCAGGTAACTCGGTCCTTGTTGACTTAGGCATAATACCACATTCCAAAAACCACACCATCCATCCAATATGCCCAAGTCCAAACCAATCCTTTTTATTTTCAGATTTTGACTTTACAAATTAACAAAGCACAAGTGCTGGACATAAAGGAGTAATAATTAGATTTGTGTGATCAAGATCATCGACTAATTCGATGATCGCCCATTACTACCGATAACTAAGCATGTCTAAGCAATTGAAATCGAGAACTACTAAGTGGTAAGAGCTCATCCAACGAACTCCAACCACAGCAATTAACCTAGGCTCATGGTAGTAGAGGATAATCAATCCCTACAGATTATGCAACTATAGGCTTGCTAGCGATACTTTAACACAAAGTAGCATGCATACATACAAGTAAAATAATATATTAACCTTAAAGTAATGGGACGATAGAGGGGATATGATCAAACTGCTTGCCTTGCTGTTGCTGGTCAAATTGTTGCTGAGGAGCGCTTTGGTTATCAATTTGCTCTCCGGAACCTAACGAAAGAATCGAAAAAGAACCGATAAGAACAAAGAAAACAAAAGACTCAGCAGCAAACTATCTCCGAATGCTTTGAAAATTATACAGCAGCAAGATAATGATTTATCATGAATTTAGCAACAAGAATCAATTGATTTGGATTCTCAATGCAAAAGTTATGATCAAATCAATTCTGCTCAGCTTTTAAAATAGGAAAAGTTACTATTCACGAAATTAAATTGTTTGACAACAATTTCTACAACAGAGGTGAAGCTGAGATTTTTATGGCAGCATAAGCACCTCATAAGATGAACAACCCAATAGGATTCATCTCATTTGGAGCTATAATGCACCTTCTATCAACTTTTAAAGACAAGAACTTGAACAAAATTATAATGCCTAAGTATTCTTTTTGACAACAGCAACATGCTCAAAACTAATTTTCACAGTAAGTTCATAGATAGAGGAATCCAATAAAATTGGATTCACTCAAAAATAAGTTACAGAGAATTAGTTATGCATTTTACAAGTTAAAAGGATTTGTAATATAGCAATTAAAGCCTACAAGTTAACAAAGTTAATTCTGGACATTTTTGTGACTATAATATGCTTAAAACCATTTTTAGATTCAAGTGTAGATATTACCAGAATTGACAAAGTTGATTTCAACTAAAAAGGAGTTAAATTGAATTTGTTATGCATTTTTAAACTTATCAGGAATTTTAGTACCTTTAATAAAGCTGAAAAGAAGTAAAGCTTATTTTCTTATTTTTCTGAAGTCATATTATGCTTGAAACTATTTTTAGGTTAAACTTTAGTTCATAACAGATTTATCAAAAGTGGAATCAACCGAAAATGAATTAATATGAAATAGTTATACCTTTTCAAAGTTTAAAGCAATTTCCAGTTGTAAAATAAATCTCCCGGGGATTAAATAAAGGATAAATCGAGAGATAAGGCGTGGCGCTACCGGGACCGTTCATCTGGACATCAACGGCCCACGCGCGCGGCCTACACAGCGCACGCCCTTGGTCCGATCGGCCCAGCGATTCTCCGCCGTTGGATCGTGATCTGACGGCCCACCGGAGTGGTCCGAACGTTCCAAGGAACGTGGGCCGTTCATTTCATATCAACGGCTGAGATTGACGGGGCATTCGGAGCGGTCCAAACGGCCCAACGCACAGGAGCCGTAGATCTCGCGATGGACGGTTGAGAGAGATCGAGCCCTATGCGATGTGAACAGGGACGGCTGACAACCGGGGCCCGCTGTCAAAGACGTGGAGTCATGCCCGTGCGAGGCTAACGCATGTGCACAGTGCACGCAGGCCCACCCACCAGTGACAGAACCCACGGGACGCCTTAAGTGCACAGTGAAACGGTCCCACATGTAAGCGACAGTGAGTCACGGTGGTTTAAGCGCACAGTGCAAGGTTGTGAGACCCCGACGTTTATTAGGCTCATAATACTTAGTCATCCAAATGACCCTAGTATTATCAACCAAATAAACCCGGTCTCGAGAGATGTATACTCCCCAGGATGCAGTATACATACCTCACACCAAAAGAATGTATCAATTCCATACAACACATAGAACATAAGCAACAAACCAGAAGTTAATATTAATAAGGAAAAGCTATTACAAAAGAGAGGCCCTTAGGCCAAATAGCAACAATTCTACAAAGATAACAATGAAGCAAAAGTGCCATAAAGATGGCTATAACACAAAGCCAATCGGTGTGCCTTAACCCTAGGCATCGACCGGACCGCCAAGCTAGTCGTCAAGAAAGCGCAACACGTAGCACAAAAGAGAGGCTCTTGGAGCTCTCCTTCTTCCTCTGCAACAAAAGCCACAAAAAATACCACAACCACGGGCAGGTGAGTACATAAAGTACTCCGCAAGACTTACGTGTGAGATAACAGAACTATAAATAGCTACATGCAAGCTTTATTTAAGTGGATGAGGCTTTGGACTCATTTTAGCATAAAGCAACATTTATTTGCAATAACATAATAGATTGAAAGCAATTTGGCAAAGCATTTTTAAATGTTGAAGTAACAACGAGATAATAACATAGTAACAACAACAAGAACAATCCTGGAAGTGACTAACCCAAGTCACCACAACAATAGCATGAACTCCCCGTTCATACCAACCAATGTCAAGTTTTAATTAAAGGTTGTAGTCTAGTCTTGAACGACCTTACCAAGCATGTTCATAACCTAGGACGAGGCTATTCGAATAGTTTTATCCTGCGGGGTGTACCACTGTACCCACACGTCGCATCATTTCCTTTACGCACACTTAGAAGGTGTCTTGCACGGCTAAGTCCTACGAGACCTTTCCAAAGGATGGATGCTAATTACGAGCTGCACAACCCACGGGAGAAGGAGACATCACACAACCTTCCGGAAGCTAATGCTCCCTCCCACACTATACATATACATTTGTTTTGAAAACACACCAACCGAGCTCGCTCATAATTAACACCTCCTAGAGTACTTAGTCAAGAGGGTTCCATATGCCCTCGCGTGGTTAGTACGCGAAATCGCTGGCTTAGTGACCCAAGTACTCGGTCCTTAGGGACCCAGGCATACCACCACATCCAAAAACCGCACCATCCATCCAATATGCCCAAGTCTAAATCAATCTTTTATTTTCAGTTTTGATTTTACAAATTAATCAAAGCACAAGTGCTGGACATATAGGAGTAATAATCAGTTTTGAGTGATCAAGACCATCGACTAAGTCGATGATCGCCCATTCTACCGAAAACTAAGCATGTCTAAGCAATTTACATCGAAACTACTAAGTGATAAGAGCTCATCCAACGAGCTCCCACCACAGCAAATAACCTAGGCTCATGGTAGTAGAGGATGAACAATTCCTACAGATTATGCAACTATAGGCTTGCTAGCGACATTTAACACAAAGTAGCATGCATACATAGAAGTAAAACAATATATTAAGCTTTAAAGTAATGGGACAATGAGGAAATGATCAAACTGCTTGCCTTGCTGTTGCTGGTCAATTTGTTGCGGAGGGTCACTCTCGGGATCACCACAAATGTCGGCCCTAACGGAAAAGCGAGAAAGAACCGATAAGAACGATTTAAACACAACAAAGACAGCACAACAAATGAACTCCAAATTCTCTGAATTTTCTACAGCAGCAAGAGGGTGATTTTAGGAATTTTGCAACAAGAACCAATTGATTTGGATTCTCAATGCAAAAGTTATGAGCAAAACAATTCTGCTCAGCCCTAAAATGCCAAACTGCACTATTCACTAATTTAATTATGAGGCAACATTTTCTAGAAAAGTAGTGAAGCTGAAATTTTTACTGTAAAACCAGCACCTCATGAGATGAATAACACAATTGAGTTCACCTCATTTGGAGCTATATTGCACTCTCTACAAATTTTCAAAAACAAGAACTTGAACAAAATTATAATGCACAAGTCCTCATTTTCCTAGCAGCAACATGCTCAAAACTAATGTTCATAGTAAGACCATTAATGGAGGAAACCAACAAAGTTGGTCTCACTCAAAAATAATCTACAGAGCATTAGTTTTGTATTTTACAAGTTAAGCATTGATTTAAGTGTATATTTTAAAGTTGGTTTTAAAATCTAATGGCAAACTGTGCTCTGGAGTTGAACTCAACTTACAATCATTTTTGGATTAAATTCAAGTCCAAGACAGAGCTAACACAATTTGAATGACCTCATTTGGAATTAAAATGAAAGAGATATGAAATTCTAAAGTTATACCTTAATTCAGTTTATACTAGAGGTCACTGGAATTTCTAAGAAAATTCACAAGGACATGGGAGGACGTGAGCCACAGATCTCAGATCCAACGGCTCAAGACCTCCTAGGAGAACATCACACACGCGCACGTGAAGTCCAAAGGTCCTGGACCTCTTAGCAACTCACATGCGCGAGGTGAGGGGGAGGTCGTGGCCGTAGATGGAAAATCCAACGGACCACAACGATGGGGGAGGTCCGGAACGGACCAGATCTAAAGGGGAGGTCCTCAACGGTTGAGATCTTCCAAAGGAAGGTCCAAACTATCAAGATCTCCCGAGGAAAATCTACATCGTCGAGGACCTCACGGGGAGGTCTGGACGGTCGAGATGTTCCAAGGGAGGTCCTCGATGGTTCAGATCGTCCGAGGGAGGACCTTGACGGTCAAGATCTACCCGGGGAGGTCATGAACGGCTGAGATAACCTAGGGGAGGTCCTAAGGGAGGTCCTAACGTCACAGACCTCCAGGGAGGTCTGGACGGCCACGATTGCGCAAGGGGAGGTCTTGGACGCTCCAGATCTCCTCGGAGGAGGTCTGGACGTCCCAGACCCAGCGCCTTAACTCGCGCACGCGCTAGGACATGAATAAATGCGCGCTGGACATCAAGGAGGTCCGCGCGCGCGGGAGGTCTTAAATGCACGCATTAAAGGGTGGATTTAAGGCAGCTAAGACGCCCCATGATTACAATGATTGGAACACATGATTAGCGCATTAAAATGGTGAAGCTTTGTCCTAAAACGACAATGACACGCTCGGGACGTCCGACAAAATTCCGAGCGCGAAGAAGTGATCCTCGCCGGCGATGTAGAGCCCGCCGGTGAGGTCCAATGATACCGTTGGGTCCGCAATAACGTTGCGCGCCCAATGGTCCTCCTCTCAACGGCGGCGACGGCCTTGAACGCCGTCGAGCCGGAGAGGTCAAAAGATGACCAGCACGGCCAAACTACGAAAATGCAAAATGGAGCTCGCGCGACAATCAGCGAAAAGTGCAAAACTTAAGCTCCGCAACATGCATTCAGCGGGTGCCAACAACTAAAGGACTAACAGGAGGTACCTGGAGGTCCTAAGGTGCTGGGGAGGTCGTGGAGGTGATGACCGGAGTTGGGGAAGACAATGAAGCTTCGCAGCTCACGGCACTAGCTCCAAGCTCAGCTTTGTCCACCTCTGAAAAATGCCCAAACAAAATAAGTTAGGGTTATTCCAGGAGGTTTGGGGAGCACAAAGTGAGCAAGGGTTGAAGAAGGGAGCCACTGGAACCCTTGAGTCACTGAGGAGCTCTAAGGTCCTCAACAATGGCAGCCAAGATGGGAGGTGAGTGAGTTAGGAGCTCAGCCAAACACTGGTATGACAGGCTCCAAGTGTGTAAAGGAAGCCAACGGGGAGCTCGAGTGGACACTTATAGCCCGAGGTGAAGGTTATGAGCTGGGGCTAAGCCCCACGGGTTGGTCCATGGGGTGGACATGACATAAAGTTGACAAGGGGGCAGGCTGTCTTGACTGAAGATGAAAGTGACTGCATTAAATGCGGTCAAGAAAGAGTCGTGCAGTCTGCTCAGAGGCTGGCGCGATTAACTCCACCGCTCGAGCACGCATGCATGCGCCGGAGGAAGGAGAAGAACAGGGGAGGTCTTTATGACCGTTGGATAAGACCTGGGGAGGTCCTAACCATCGGATCTCATTTTCGAACCGTTATGCTTTAAGTGGCTAGGTGGAGGTCCCAGCCACACGATCAAGGATGGGGAGGTCGTGGCCCTCCGATTTCCTTAATCGAGAAAACGCACGTGGGGAAAAGGGACAGGAGGTCCGAAGCGTTGGATCTCCATCCAGCAGTGCGGACCTCCAGTGAGGACTTAACGCATGCGATCAAAAGGACATGAGGGAGGTCATGGCCTTTGGATTTAAATCCAAGGGCACCGACACGATGGGGAGGTGCGATATGATGCATAGCGAGCAAGGGAGGTCGGGACCGTTAGATTTAGATCTAAGGGTTCCGATCAAAGGAGGTGGAGGTCTGAGCTTGCGCACGCACAAGGGAGGTCATGGCCTTTAGATTTAGATCTAAGGGCTACGATCTCACGTCTTGTTTGGGAGGTCTGTGCGCATGAGACAAAGGAGGTCATGACCGTAGATTTTAATCTAACGGTGCACAACAAAAGATGAGGGAGGTTGTGAGTGCTTGATAGCACGGGAGGTCGTGTTGTTGGATTTGATCCAACGGCCACGACCTTGGTTAGGTGGGAGGTTTGTTTAGTTTAGGTTGAGAGGAGGAGGTCGGGGCCATGGATCTTGGATCCAAGGGCTATGACCTCACGCAGTGGGAGGACTGACCGAGTATGTTGAGGAGGAGGTCGTGGTGTTGGATTTGATCCAACGGCCACGACCTCAACAAATGGGATGACCTCGCTGCGATGGTTTAACAACTCGAGGAGGTCTTTGAAGTTTAACACATGGGGAGGTCATGACCGTGGATCTTTGATCCAAGCGGCAATGACCTCATGAGGTGAGGAGGTCTTTCGGTGTTGACGCGGAGGAGGTCGTGGCTGTTGGATGTAAATCCAACAGTGCGACGACTGATCAAGGTGGAGATGAGGTCTGGCGAGGTGCGGACATGGTTGGGCTGGACCAACTTTGAATATGGCTAGCCCAAGGAGCAATGTAGGCTTTTAAATTTAGTTTTTTTAACAGCTGAAACTTAGCAGAATTATTTGAGATAGCAAATGAACTCCAAATTTAATGAAATTTTAACTAGAGCTTGCTGATAATGAGAGTAACCTTGCATAAAATTTTCAGAGGTTATTATGCAATGCATTTTTCTCAGGAAATTCATGAAGGTTGTTTAAAGGATTGTTTTGCCTCCAAAAATTATCAACAAGTGTTATACTCATGATATTTTTCAGAGGGGTCCCATATCAGTTTTTGGGACCAAGGAAAATATATTCCAAATGTTTGGCACAAGATTTAAGATAATTGGAAAATGAGTTTGATTTTTGGTCAACAAGAGCTTTGTGTTTTTGGATTACACAACTCTTGGACAAGAATTACATAAGATTTTAGGGTTTTTCAAGATGTGAGAAAAAGTTTTAATTTCTACACATATAATTATACTTGATTAACCCTAATTACACAGTTGGGATGTTACAAAGGTGGCCCACCTGTAAGTGACAAAGGACCACCAAGTGGTTTACTGTGCACTGGGGGGGTTTATTTAAGACCATGGGCCCACAAGTAAGCGGCACATTAGCGACGGCTAAGGACAGGTTTAATGCTAAGCAATCATTAGGACTTAATGGGCATCATTACTGTGTCCTTAAAACGACAATGCGCACTGTTCATGACCGGCAAAACTCCAGACGGCTTCTACGGCTAAACGCCGGCGACACAGGCCACGGCGGCACAAGCGGAGGCCATCTATGGGTGTAATAACATTGCGCACCTCCAAGACCACTCACTCCCATGTGGGTGGGGGCGGCATGACGGCGAGTGCGGCGGTGAACAGCACGGGAAAAGACAACAGCGAGATGGAGCTCATGACAAGCCATCTGGTGGTGCTGAGCATCTACATGCTACAAGGGACTTACCCGAGTGACGCGGAGGGACAGGGGACGCTTGAACAGCTCCGGCGATGAAGCTCCCCGACGGCGCCAATGGCGACAACGCGGCGAAGCTACCCTGGACCAAATGGATGAGCCCGCATCATCAAAATGGAATCCACACCTCCCACTGATGCTACTAGAGAGAGGAATTGGAGGGAGAATGACTCACCGGCGCCGGAGACGAAAAGAGAGCCTTGCGGCCGAAAATGGGGATTTTCCAAATTAGCTGCCTCCTGGAGAAGACAAGCAAAATTGGAAGAGGGTTAAGCTTCACCGAGCATTGAGGGAGCCGAGGGAGCAAGAAAGGGAGAAGGAGATGCACTGAGGTACCGCCTTCACCAAGAGCCCGAGGTGCGGCAATGGCGGCCAGCGAGGTTTGAGCTCAAGAGACCAAGAGCAAGTGTTGAAGGTGACTAAAAGAAACCCAGGAAGGTGTAGGGGGCTTTTTATAGTCAAGAGGGCAAGGCAAGGAGCAATGCACTGGACCATGGTGAACCCCGGTCCATGGATTGGTCCACAGCTTCACCAGATGAAAGAGGAGATGGCTTATGGGAGAAGGAGGACTTTGGGGCTTAAGCTCGAACCGCATTAAATGTTTGCAGAAGATAGCTGTTGGGAGAGGACAGGACTGCCTGCCCACCACGACTCTCGCCCATGGCGCGTAGCACTCGAGTGAGGGAGCGCGAGGAGGACGACGACAGTTGGCCGTCCGATTCGTATCGTGTGGCTGAGAGGAGATCAAGCGGGCGCTGCTCAAAGCAAACATGGGCCGTGCGATGAAGATCTGACGGCCCACGGCGCGCACCACTTAAACCGCGGCTCGGTACCATTAGTAGGTTGGGTGAAGCCGAAGTGGCTCGAGCCCGAGTAACAGTACCAGCCAGTTTGAATTTTGAATTTGGAGCTGAGGTTTTGAATATTTAATTGAGGTATCAAAACAACTCCAAAATTTATGAAAATTTTACAGGAGCTTGCTAACTCAAAGATGAACCTTACATAAAATTTACAGAGACTTTTATGCCCTGCATTTGTCTCTAGAAATTCTAGAAGGTGATTTCAGAGGTTTGACTTGCCTCCAAAAATTATCAAATAATTTCTAAAAATTATGAAATAATTCAGAGATGCTACAAGTCATCCAAAGAACCCAGGAAAATTATTTACAAGGCTTTGGCACAAGATTTCACCAAGGAGGTTTTTGATTGGAGAAATTTGATTTAAGAGTTTTGACTTTCCATAATTCCTTTGCAAGAATTACAGATTTGGTCAAGTGCTTCCCAAAGAAGAAAAAGTTTTAATTTCCACTCATTTTCATACATTTGAAGCAAAACTTAGAATTGGGATGTTACAAAACCTCCCCTCCTTACAAAAATCTCGTCCCGAGATTTGGCTCACTCGGGGAAGAAAGATGGATAGTCCGCACGCAGACGATCTTCTCTTTCCCAAGTAGCCTCATCCTCAGAATGGTTTGACCACTGAGCTTTAAGGAACTTGATGGTCTTATTCCTTGTTCTTCGTTCAGACTCATCGAGTATGCGAACAGGGTGCTCGCGATAGGTCAAATCTTCCTGAACATCGAGAGTTTCCAACGGAGCTTCCTCAGTTGGGACACGGAGGCACTTCTTTAGCTGGGACACATGGAACACATCATGTACCCCCTCAAGTGCAGTTGGCAACTCCAACTTATAGGCAACAGCTCCCTTCTTCTCGATAACGCGGTAGGGACCGACGTACCGAGGAGCTAGCTTGCCCTTGACGCCGAAACGTTGATGGCCCTTCAAAGGAGAGACTTTGAGATAAACAAAGTCATTGGGCTCAAAGCTCAACTCACGATGACGGTGATCCGCATAGCTCTTTTGCCTGGATTGAGCTGTGCGCAAACGCTCACGAATAAGCTGGACTTGGCGCTCGGCCTCATTGATTGAGTCCGGGCCAAAGAGAGGTCTTTCACCGGTCTCAGACCAGTTCAACGGGGTTCTACACTTCCTCCCGTATAAGGCCTCGAAAGGTGCCATGCCGAGACTGGCCTGGAAGCTGTTGTTATAAGAAAACTCGGTGAATGGCAAGCATTTTTCCCAATGCTTCCCATAGGAAAGGACACAAGCACGAAGCATGTCTTCCAAAACTTGGTTGACCCTCTCGGTCTGACCATCGGTTTGGGGATGATATGCTGTGCTAAAGGTAAGATGGGTTCCCATGGCCTCTTACAAACTATGCCAAAAGCGAGAGGTGAAAAGAGAACTACGATCCGAGACAATCGTCTTGGGCACACCATGCAAGCACACTATGCGGGAAACATAGAGGTCTGCCAATTGATCTACAGAAATCTTAGCCCACACAGGCAAGAAATGTGCTACTTTAGTCAACCGATCAATGACGACCCAAATGGAATCCTTCCCCTTTTGTGTTCGGGGCAGACCGGTGATAAAGTCCATACCGACGGAATCCCACTTCCATTCCGGCACAGGCAAAGGCTGAAGCAGTCCTGCTGGACGCTGATGCTTGGCCTTGACACGACGACACACGTCACACTCGGCAACGAACTTCGCAATCTCCCTCTTCATTCGGGTCCACCAAAATCTCTGGCGGAAATCTTGATACATCTTTGTGGCCCCGGGATGAATGGATAAAGGCGAATCATGGGCTTCGCGGAGGATCAAATCCCGCAACTCCATGTCCTTTGGAACCATAAGGCGTTGCCCGAACCTCACAACACCATGCTCATCCTCAGAGAAGCACTTGGTTGTTCTGTTCTTGACATTTTCCTTGATGTGGCTCACTCCAACATCCGACTGCTGAGCGGACTTGATCCGATCCACCAAGGTTGGTTGCACAACCAAGGCAGCGAGAGAACCATGCTCAACTAAACTCAAGTTGAGATGCTGAAATTCTTCCAGAAGAGTGGGCTGAAGCTCCTTGAGCAACACGGCATTGCAATGCGCTTTGCGACTAAGCGCATCGGCAACGACATTAGCCTTGCCCGGATGGTAGTGAATACCCATATCATAATTCTTGATCAACTCCAACCATCTCCTTTGCCTGAGGTTCAGGTCAGGTTGGGTGAACAAATACTTAAGGCTTTTGTGATTCGAATACACTTCACAACGATTACCGATTAGGTAATGTCGCCAAATCTTAAGTGCATGGATCACAGCAGCCAACTCCAAATCATGGGTAGGGTAGTTGAGTTCATGAGGTCTCAATTGCCTTGATGCATAGGCCACTACCTTGCCTTCTTGCATAAGGACACAACCGAGGCCTCGACGAGAAGCATCGCAATAGATATCGAAGCTTCGATGGATATCGGGAAGAACGAGAACAGGAGCGGTGGTCAAACGCTTCTTGAGTACTTGAAAACTTTCCTCACAAGCATCAGACCACAAGTACTTCTTGTCCTTCTTGAGCAACTCCGTCATCGGCTTCGCGATCTTGGAGAAGTTCTCGATAAAGCGACGATAGTATCCCGCTAAACCAAGAAAACTCCGCACTTCGGTTACCGAAGTAGGCTGACTCCATGAAAGAACATCGCTGACCTTGCTAGGATCAACGGCTACGCCTCCTGCTAAAAGAACATGGCCTAAGAAAGCCACTTCCTTCAACCAGAATGCACACTTGCTGAACTTCGCGTACAGTTGGTGCTCGCGCAGCTTGCCTAACACAAGCTTCAGATGTTCGGCATGTTCCTCATCGTTCTTGGAGTAGATAAGAATATCATCGATGAAGACCACGATAAACTTATCCAAATACTCCATGAATACCGAATTCATGAGGTTCATGAACAAGGCAGGAGCATTGGTTAAGCCGAAAGACATGACGGTATACTCATACAAGCCGTAGCGAGTAGAGAACGCCGTCTTTGGAATATCCTCAGGTCGAATCCGAACCTGATGATATCCCACTCTCAAATCAATCTTGGAGAAAACTCGAGCTCCAGTTAATTGATCGAAGAGATCGTCGACACGGGCAATGGATACTTGTTCTTTAGTCACTTCATTAAGTGGGCGGTAATCAACGACATGCGTAAAGTAAATCCTTCTTCTTTACGAAGATTTTGGACAACCCCAAGGAGATGAGCTAGGCGGATGAAACCCTTCTCTTGCAGCTCACTTAACTGCTTCTTCAACTCCACCAACTCGTTCGGTGGCATCTGATAAGGCCTCTTTGAAATAGGGGCGGTACCGGGAGCCAACTCAATGACAAACTCGAGGTCTCGAACTGGTAGCATCCCTGGAAGATCTTCGGGAAATACATCAACGAAGTCGCAAACTGTTGGGACTTCGCTAATATCTAGAGCGGGCTTCACTTCAAGCGCGAAGAGATGCGGACCTAGCAACTTGGCGAAGCTTAACCCGCCGGAGGGACTAGAAAGAGAGATGAGCTTCCTGGCGCAATCGATTTGTCCCATGTGCTGAGACAACCAATCCATGCCAAGAATCACATCTAGACTCACTGAATGGAGGAGGATAAGATTTGCTAAGAATCCTACTCCAATCTCGATAGGGACATCCCTACACTCAGATTCAGCTCACAACTCCGAACCAGGAGAGCGAATGAGTAGCGGGACTGACAATGGAGAGAAAAGAAGCTCACCAACAGCGGCAAAAGACTCAGAAACAAAGGAATGAGATGCTCCTGAATCAAACAAGACAGTAGCAGGATGAAAGTTAACAGAAAGCGTACCTAGCACGACGTCGGGTGCCTCCTGAGCCTCCTCTGTGGTGATGACGTTGACGCGACCACTACCCACGCCTTGGGTAGCCGGGACGATCTTCTGGTCCTGAGAAGAACCACCTCCTTGCCCGCGTCCTCCATTAGGACGAGGGGCTGCTCCTGTCTTCTTAGGGCATTGGTTCGCATAATGCCCCTTCTGGTTGCAGGCGAAGCATGTGACCCGGCAACCAAAGTTGCGGGGCGCTCTCACGACTCGCAGTGCACGTGATCGACACGGCTGCGATGAACGCGACGAAGCGAGATGACCTCGGGGTGCAAAGATCGGACCGGTACCATCGAGACCGCTCAAGCGGGACGGAAGGAATCGCCTCGATGACTTGTGGGCCTCCCACTTGCGCTTGCGGGAATCCACAAGCTCCTTAGCAGCATGCTCAGCCACGATGGCCTTGTCGACCAAGGTTTGGAAATCAGGGAAGTCAACGATGGATAGCTTGTCCTTAAGCTCCTCAAACAAGCCACGCCTGAACTTGGCTTGCTTAGCCATATCAGTGGCCACATCCTCAGGAGCATAACGAGCTAGATGGTTGAACTCGTAGACATACTCCATGACTGAGCTACGCCCTTGCTTGAGCGCAAGAAACTCTTGCTTCTTGATGTCCATCAGGCCGGCAGGGATATGAGATCGACGGAAGGCAGTGCGAAACTCCTCCCAAGAGACGGTGTGGTCTACGGGCTGCATGGCGAGAAAGCTCTCCCACCATGACAAAGCTGCGCCCTCAAGCTGGTGCGATGCAAACAGCGCCTTCTCGTGCTCCTGGCACTGCGCAATGCGAAGCTTCCGCCCACCAAACGGCCAATCGCTCAGATCCAATGGGTCCTCGGACCGGAAAAGGTGGGGGCTGGAGTGCGAAGAAACTCCGCGAGTCCTCCACGCGCCGATGGGCATTCCCTTGCCCGGATCCCAAGCTCCGTAAGAAGCGGTGGTGTTGCAGCGATGACATCCAGTAGAACTCTCCTGTCATCCGCACGGTTGCGCTCTATCTGAAGAAGAACCTCGGCCATGGTCGGAGGAGGAGGAAGCTCCTCATTCGGACCAGCTGCCTGGCCTTGGCCACTACGAGTGCGTCTGGCCATCCTGTTACAATGAAATTTGGTTAGCAACTAAACCTGGAAAACAAAGCCTTAAAGAAAGCAAAAGCTAACGACTAGGGGAATGGAATATCGCCCAAATTGAAAGCCAAAAACAGCGAGTAATTAAACTTTTAAAAGCTTCTAAAAAGACTCTAAAAACAGCAAAGGATCACCAAAAGCAAGGCTCAACTTCTCAACACAACTAACCCGTATTGAACGAACGAGTAATTGATCGAGAAGATAAAAATCAGATTGTAAGGTGAGATCTAATGCTACTAAAGAGCAATGTTAAATCAACGACAAAGTGTTAGATACTTAGCTAACTTGTATCACATCTTACCCTTTTCATTCCCACAAGTTTTAGTTGATTAACCTCTCATTTTCTACCCTATTTAGAACTTATGAGCTTGCTGTCCGGGAATTGGCGATCGCTGTCCAGATTTTGCATCCAAGCCTCCAAGCCGAATTCTTCAACTTCGGAAACTTCAAAACCTTGTAGAGGGCAGCTAACACTTCAATTTGCCAAACTCATTAGTTCCCAAAACCCAATTAAACGATAACAACTATCTTCGAAGGAAGGAGAGGTAAACAATTGTTAAAGCTCAAATTAGAGCAAGATGAGATAGAAAGCTAAGGTAGGTAAGGAGTAAAATCTGAGAATTACTTAAGCTTTCATAAACTCATTTGATACTCTGAAAATAAGTTTTCTAAAATATCCTAAAGGCGACCAAGCTTGGGTTACTACGGTCAGGATGGCTCTGATACCAACTTTTGTGAGACCCCGATTTATTAGGCTCATAATACATGGTCATCCAATTGACCCTAGTATTATCAACTAAATAAACTGTGCCTCGAGATATATGTACTTCCCAAAAATGCAGTACACACAACTCATTACAAAAGATTGCATCAATTCCATTCAAACACATAGAACAGAACAAGCAACAAACCAGAAGTTAATATAAATAAAGGATAGTTATTACAAAAGAGAGGCCGACCGGCCAAATAACAAGTCTACTAAGATAACAGCAGAAGCAAAAGTGCCATAGAGATGGCCATAACAAGAGCCAACCAGTGTGCCTTAACCCACAAGGCAACTGACCGGACCGCCAAGCTAGTCGCTTTCCCAACCACCGCACATCTCACAAAAGTAAAGCCCTTTGGGCTCTACCTCCTCTGCAACAAAGTTAATAAGCAAAGCAAATGAGTACAAAAATGTACTCGCAAGACTAACGTGTAGTATAACAGAACTATAGTTTAACTACATGCAAGCTTTATTTAAGTGGATGAGGCTTTGGACTCATTTTTAGCATAAAGCAAGTTTCATTTGCAATAATGTAATAGATTGAAAGCAATTTGACAAAGCATTTTTAATTGTTGAAGTAACAACGAAATCATAACATAATATCAACACAAGAACAACCTGGAAGTGACTAACCCAATAGCCACCACAACAATAGCATGAATTACCCATTCATACCACCCATGTCAAGTTTTAATTAAAGGTTGTAGTCTAGTTCTCACGGGGCGTATCCGAGCGTGTCCATAACCTAGGACGAGGCTATTGAATAGTTTTAACCTGCAGGGTGTACCAATGTACCCACGTCGACCGCCTTTTCGCCACATGATTTAGCACACTTCCTTTGGTATGCCGGCACGGCTAAGTCCTACGAGACATTTCCAATGGACGATGCTAATTAAGAGCCGCAACCCACGGGGATAAGGACACCTTAGACAGCCTAGCCGGTCTGCTAATGCTCCCGCCCAACACCACACACACACATTTTATTTAAACATACCCACCGACCAGCTCACAATTAACACCTCCCAAAGTACTTAGTCAAGAGAGGTCCCATATCCCCCTCGTGTGGTTAGTATGCAATAATGCTCAGTACGGTGGCGCAAGTAACTCGGTCCTTGTTGACTTAGGCATACTACCACATTCCAAAAACCACACCATCCATCCAATATGCCCAAGTCCAAACCAATCCTTTTTATTTTCAGATTTTGACTTTACAAATTAACAAAGCACAAGTGCTGGACATAAAGGAGTAATAATTAGATTTGTGTGATCAAGATCATCGACTAATTCGATGATCGTCCATTACTACCGATAACTAAGCATGTCTAAGCAATTGAAATCGAGAACTACTAAGTGGTAAGAGCTCATCCAACGAACTCCAACCACAGCAATTAACCTAGGCTCATGGTAGTAGAGGATAATCAATCCCTACAGATTATGCAACTATAGGCTTGCTAGCGATACTTTAACACAAAGTAGCATGCATACATACAAGTAAAACAATATATTAACCTTAAAGTAATGGGACGATAGAGGGGATATGATCAAACTGCTTGCCTTGCTGTTGCTGGTCAAATTGTTGCTGAGGAGCGCTTTGGTTATCAATTTGCTCTCCGAAACCTAACGAAAGAATCGAAAAAGAACCGATAAGAACAAAGAAAACAAAAGACTCAACAGCAAACTATCTCCAAATGCTTTGAAAATTTTACAGCAGCAAGATAATGATTTATCATGAATTTATCAACAAGAATCAATTGATTTGGATTCTCAATGCAAAAGTTATGATCAAATCAATTCTGCTCAGCTTTTAAAATAGGAAAAGTTACTATTCACGAAATTAAATTGTTTGACAACAATTTCTACAACAGAGGTGAAGCTGAGATTTTTATGGTAGCATAAGCACCTCATAAGATGAACAACCCAATAGGATTCATCTCATTTGGAGCTATAATGCACCTTCTATCAACTTTTAAAGACAAGAACTTGAACAAAATTATAATGCCTAAGTATTCTTTTTGACAATAGCAACATGCTCAAAACTAATTTTCACAGTAAGTTCATAGATAGAGGAATCCAATAAAATTGGATTCACTCAAAAATAAGTTACAGAGAATTAGTTATGCATTTTACAAGTTAAAAGGATTTGTAATATAGCAATTAAAGCCTACAAGTTAACAAAGTTAATTCTGGACATTTTGTGACTATAATATGCTTAAAACCATTTTAGATTCAAGTGTAGATATTACCAGAATTGACAAAGTTGATTTCAACTAAAAAGGAGTTAAATTGAATTTGTTATGCATTTTTAAACTTATCAGGAATTTTTAATACCTTTAATAAAGCTGAAAAGAAGTAAAGCTTATTTTCTTATTTTTCTGAAGTCATATTATGCTTGAAACTATTTTTAGGTTAAACTTTAGTTCATAACAGATTTATCAAAAGTGGAATCAACCGAAAATGAATTAATATGAAATAGTTATACCTTTTCAAAGTTTAAAGCAATTTCCAGTTGTAAAATAAATCTCCCGGGGATTAAATAAAGGATAAACCGAGAGATAAGGCGTGGCGCTATCGAGACCGTTCATCTGGACATCAACGGCCCACGCGCGCGGCCTACACAGCGCACACCCTTGGTCCGATCGGCCCAGCGATTCTCCGCCGTTGGATCCTGATCTGACGGCCCACCGGAGTGGTCTGAACGTTCCAAGGAACGTGGGCCGTTCATTTCAGATCAACGCCTGAGATTGACAGGGCATTCGGAGCGGTCCGAACGGCCCAACGCACTGAGCCGTAGATCTCGCGATGGACGGTTGAGAGAGATCGAGCCCTATGCGATGTGAACAGGGACGGCTGACAAGCAGGGCCCGCTGTCAGAGACGTGGAGTCACGCCCGTGCGAGGCTAACGCACGTGCACAGTGCACGCAGGCCCACCCGCCAGTGACAGGAACCCACGGGACGCCTTAAGTGCACAATGCAACGGTCCCACATGTAAGCGACAGTGAGTCACGGTTGTTTAAGTGCACAGTGCAAGGTGGCCCACCTGTAAGTGACAGAGGACCACCAAGTGGTTTACTGTGCACTGGGGGGTTTATTTAAGACCATGGGCCCACAAGTAAGCGGCACATTAGCGACGGCTAAGGACAGGTTTAATGCTAAGCAATCATTAGGACTTAATGGGCATCATTACTGTGTCCTTAAAATGACAATGCGCACTGTTCATGACCGGCAAAACTCCCGACGGCTTCTACGGCTAAACGCCGGCGACACAGGCCACGGCGGCACAAACAGAGGCCATCTATGGGTGCGCAATAACATTGCGCACCCTCCAGTAACACTCACTCCCGCGGGGGTGGACCGAGGCGGCGGCGTGACGGCGAGGTGCGGCGGTGAACAGCACGGGAAAAGACAACAGCGAGATGGAGCTCCGCAGCAAGCCATACAGCGGGTGCCTGGGCATCTACATGCTACAAGGGACTTACCCCGAGTGACGCGGAGGGACAGGGGACGCTTGAACAGCTCCGGCGACGAAGCTCCCCGACGGCGTCAATGGCAGCAACGCGGCGAAGCTACCAAGGATATTGACTTACTTCAATTTTTAACAATCCCTTAGAGAGCACAAACATCTATTAATCCACTCTCACAGTATAAAGCATGGTTTAACTCCAATCTCGATCGTATTCTCTGGAACACTAATAATCCTAAGTGAAACCACCATATTGCTTACATATGTCAGTACACTTGCTTTATAAAATTCTATCATAGGGTATCTCCAATATAACTCCCAATTAGTGAGCACTAATGATCCGTATTAACGTGGCTACAATTTACCAATTGACATATAGTATCCTCCACCAATTACTTCCAATCGATCTTTTAAGGCCTAAACCATTCATCCTTACTCTAGGATCTAATCAACCCCGAAATCAACACAATTATCCAAGGTTAAAGATATACCTCCTTTATCCAAAGTCAACTCCAACCTAGGTAAATCAAATCATCCCAAAAGATCATTCATCTAAGGTGAGTTTGTAATCTAACCATAATCCAAATAGTCTGAATCACTAACTCTGTCCATATCAAGTTATCCACAATAATTACCTTAGTTCAATTCAACAATATTAACTCGATGTCTTCCATAGCCTATTTACCCTCAAGCATTATCTAAATCCATCTGCCACAATTAATCATCCCTAATTAATCTAATTATATAATCTTTGGGATAACCGTTCCCACAAAGATAAATCTGAGATTCAATCCTCACAGTCATCCACTATATGACTATCAATCACCTAACCATTCTTTATCTCTAGAAGTATTACGATCTGGTTATATACTCAAATACAATTGCATAATTATGAAATTATCATCATAAGTATCCACCAAAATTTAATATATCATCACAGTTTCAAATTCAAACTCTACCACATTAGACCAAAATCTGACTAACGATCTTATTGATAGGTTGACTAAGGCATATCTAAAATCTAAATCCCCAAGTAAATCCACAAGTTATTAATTCGACCTACTACATGTGTTCTTCGAGTTCTACCTGCATATCCTCCAACATAAATCCAACATCACCTGCAGGCAGAATTACACACAACCATAGTTCCATCTATACTCGTAACACAACTCCCTATGGTAACCCCAACCCTAATCCATGAATGATCCCACAAAGGTTAATGTCTTAGGGTACAAAAATCAAATTGACTCATCTAAGATCATATTCGAGACTATGAGTAATAATCCAATTTCTCGATTATCAAACATCACTTTGATCATGCAAATCCACCAACATCAACCAAACATAAAGGATCTAATTAAAGATAAAGTAGTGGTTACTAGATCACATCCTTCTCTTTACCAACTCCGCTATTAATCTCTTAACTAACATCGACTTCCATTAAAGAGATGAGAGGGAAAAGCATAAAGTAGGGGAAACAACAGGGGTAAGGTCCTTAACTTAACTTAGAGATTTTAATCTTCAAAACACAAGAACCAACTCGAAATAATTGAGAAAGAAAGCAATAGGGACAGCACACAAATTATTTTTAATATAAGGCTAGGTTTTAGTATGTTTGCAAAATACAATGCCCGAAGGCAAACCGGCAAACACACCTTATATACTTTAGCCACTACAAAGAACAAAAGAGAGCAAAGATAAAAGTGTAAGAAATAAGATGCCTAATACAAACTTTGAGGTATCTTCTACCCCCCTTAAAAATTTGATGCCTAAAAGATGCGGCAAGGAAAGAATGAGCATAAGGTGAGCGAACGGGCAACGTGTATGCAATTTAACCCTAGCATGTATGCACACATGTAACATTCAAAATCAAGATCCAAATGAGTGTGCTTAGGCTCAAAGGTCAGCACAAGATGCAAGAAAAGCAACCATAGTTTTCCGACATAATTGCAAGTCAGGTTGCCCGTAGGTGACGCGCAACTATTAGGAACAAAAGAAAGCAAAAGAGCACACTACAACGTCCAGCGTCTACAAGATAATAAATAAAATTATGGTGTATAATATCTAAGGATAATCCCTAATTTAATCCTAATATCGCAGCAAGGCATCGTCTTCTCGTCATTTCACCGATGCTCTTCACCGGTGACTATTTAACGTTTCTAGTGTTGGAAGAGAGACGAGTAATGGAGAATACAACTTTCCTCAAATCAAATGAATAGGGAGGTAAGAAATAGATGCTAGGATGGGTAAGAAAGAAAGGAAATGTATTACTTGCATTTTTGCCAAACTTTTGATAGTTTGAACATATTCTTTGCAAATCAAAATCCTAGTAACGTCCAATGCTACGGCTTTAACCTACAACAAGTATGGCTCGATACTTATTTGTGGGCACCCCGAGATCAGATCCGTGTCAAGCTAAGTAATTACGCTGAAAGAGCATAATACTTAACATGAAAGAAAACGATTCGAGTACCGGATAGGTGTCTCATGTTAGCTCCCAAGGATCAGTGACTAACATGCACATATCCAAACACAACATTGTATTCACATCCATACACAATATACAAGAATAATTGGAAACGTAAATACAACATCATTGAATAGAAACATAATATACAAGTTTGGATAAGAGGGCCATTTGGCCAAACACAAATATCAAGAATAAATTGCAGCGGAAGACAAACTTAAAATAGTAGGGAATAACCGAGTTGGCATGCCCACAATCCCACAAGCAACCAACTGGAGTTAAAGTCGTAGCGTCTGAAGAAACTTTACCCAATTCGAATGACTTCTCACCTGAAACAGCAAATTTTTAAGTACAAAGTTGTACTCGCGAGACTTTTCAAGAAAAATAAGGATGCATGTAAGTGTCAAAGGAAGGCTACTACACTAGTCAATTTTCAGCATAAAGCAAGTTTTGCAATTAGATAAGCAATATAGATTTAAATTGACATTTCTAAAACATTTAGAAAACATGGTATAACAAGAAGTAATGATCACCAATAGTATAATCTCCAAAATAATCAACACACGAATATACCATTCGTGACACAATTCATTCCATAACCAATTAACATGCGAACATCGCATTCAAGATATCATTTCAGATTTGAACAAACTAACATAATGACACACATTTTTAACCATAACCCGAACTTATCTTCCCAAGAGCTAACTGTGCATGCTTTCCCACAAGTGATGTCCATAACCGGGGACACGGCTATTCGAATAGATTTATTTAACTCTGCAGAGGTGTACAACTTTACCCACACGATATGCATTCCTCGTAATGTCGGCCAATGCACTCTTCCTTTGGAGTGTGACTGAGGTAGCATAACGAGGCCGTTACAATGTCATGTCCTAACCATCAAACCACCCGAGGATCAGGATCCCGTAGCAGACTACGCGCCTGCACTACAGGTGAACCCCGTTGTGTAAGTAAGTCCCTATCAACTAGAGACCCTTAGGGGCAAGATAAGAAAAGGGTAACATGCCCCCACAAGATTGACAACTCAAATCATCAAACAATAATAATAAAAGTCGCCAACCCAATTGTGTTTTGATAGTTAACACACAACAAATTATTAAGCCAAGCCATCGCCCATAAACCGGCGTGTGGTTGTACGTAAGACTTGGTTCATCACACCACGACCGGTCCTCAAATACCCAGACGGGCTACATGAATCCGGGACCACCCTTCATCACCCTATCACCCGTCCAAGTCCAACACACAACAACTCATCAACAATTTATAATATTCAGATCACGAAGATCTGGACATTCTCCTCAATTTCAATATAATCAAATCCATAATATCCTCAAATTTCATTTAAGATTCAATTCGATCCATCGGCCGATGGACTAGCTCCATCAACCGTTATCGACTACAACTACTAGCATGACTAAGCATCGTTCTACAAATTAGCAAACACTCCCATATAACATATATCCTTAATCATACAAGGTAAAAAGGGTAATCAATATTCAAAGGAGGGCCAATGCAGCAAGTAGGAATTTAACTACTTCTACCCATGAATATACTTTTCAACATAGCATGCAATTGAGATATTAAAACCATTCAAAACATTTTAAAATCAGTAGGAGCAATATGTTCAAGAGGAGGGTGCTCGCACCTTTGCTGTACCACTTGTTCAATCTCAGTTTACACTCAATTTAGGTCTCACGAATATATCGGTATCGTCGAAAAACCTAAAGATAGAGCGATATTGCAATAAACACCAAATAAGCCGAAAAATCAAAATGCTCAAAAATGCATGAAAATTATATAGTGGGTAGATCATGATTTTAGATGAATTTAGGTGAAGGATTCATTCCATTTGGAGTTAGTATGTGAAAGTTATAGCAGTTTGAAAATCAGTTTTCGGAAAAAACTGAAAAATAGGCTTCGGTTACTGTTCACCCGAAATTAATTATTTGGTGAAAATTTGTAGAATAGTGGTGGGAAAAAGGATTACATAGATAAATAGAGAATAATATTATAAGATCAAAATAACTGGGTTTGTTTCATTTTGAGTTCTAAAACATTTTCTATGAATTTTCAAAGTTAAAAGAGTTTTCAGTGTAAAATTAGTTCTTTTCAGAAATTTCTACCACAGTGAAATACTTTTTAAACTTGGGCTAACCTAGCCTCTGTCATAATCAAAATAGCCTCTCCAACCACACATTGCCCGCATTCACAACCTTCCAACTATACAACATATCCGATAAATGTACTAAATCCACCAAGTTATGGGCATATGACTATAATCAATTCCATCAATTGTTCTTTGCTAGACTAATTAAGCTAATACTAACTACTAGCTCTACTAGTCTAACCTCGGCAAGTCATAATCGCATACACCAAAATTCACACCGATCGAGATTTATTTGATTTACCGATACCTAATGAGCTTAACAATTGGAATAACACATTCAACATCTAATAGTTCACTAATAAATCAATGTACATCCATTTCACCGGACTAGTGGTAACGACAACTACTAATCCAATCACATATGCGCCTCACGATCGACTAATAATCGTTTATCCACTAATTCAAGAGAGGCACAATTCCATCGACTCGCACATAAGACTTATCTATTAATTATATGACAAATCCGAATATTCATCCGCAATCAAAATAATCCATTCTACCATCTCCAAATTCTAGCACAAATGACTCACATAACTATTACTTAAGGCATCCGACCACTTTGCTCATGATTAAATAAATCATCCGATTCAACATCCATATTTCCTTAATTATCACATAAGCTATTCATCAAGTAATAATTCATAAAATTCTTATGCGTCCTACCTCCAAAAATTATTAATCCAACATGAGGGAAAACCTCCAATTAATTTATCATCCAAGGTCACCACAAATTTCCATACAACTCCAAAATAATATCATCCGATCAAATAATCCAATCATATATTTAATCTAGCCTCCACCGATCAATAAGATACATATTCCGCTACGACGATAAGATTATTCGTATCTACCGACATACATCACAAGAACACGCCTATGCATAAATAAGACATAACCGGAGAATTATACCGGTCTTAAGCTACCAAATTATTTTTATAATTAAACATGCATAAATAGATGCCATGCTCATGACTACAATGCAACATGCACGACTAAATATCGTAAACGCGATTTGACACTAAAGATTTTTACCGCGGCACTAGGCGTGCGACATATCACCAGACGTCTTCTCGGATCCGTGTGCGTCGTAGTCGTCGCCGTTTCGGCATACGCTCGGCCTCTCGTCCGTGGCCGCCGTAGTCTTCGCTGAACTCGTCCGCGTCCGCTATTCCACTCTTATTAATAGTGGATACCATGGAGTCTTCCCTAGAAGTAACATCGTCATCAAGTTATAAACTTTGGCATCATCATCGACAACAACCACATTAGGCATGATGTAGCTAAAATCAGCTAAAACAGACTAGCATTGTTTCTGCCCACCTTGGTCTTTAGTGCATAACTTCCAAACCACTAAGTCAAACTGCACGAAACTTGACAGGAATGCAGCTCAACGAGTCCTCAACATGCTGTCCAAATTTTAGCCGAATCCAACACAATATGACCCCTCAATCGGATCAAGCACCAAGGTTGCGCCCCTCTGATTACACTGCAAACAGAACGGACTAAACCACACTCAATTTCGGTGCTCAATTAAACCAATCCTCAAACTAACTGATCAACTTGAAGTGCTCTATGAGTAGAACTAACTCACCAAGTTTGGAGCCTATCCAACCATGTTTGAACCTCCGACCATGAGCTTGAAACAGATCGGACGAGAGCCACCAAGCTCAATCTACCTTCACTTCTCCTCTCTTCTCTTCCTCCCGTCGGCCGGCCACCTCGGTGCCGCCTTACATGCATGTAGCACCTCGGCTCAGCCACCAACGGACCGACGCCACCGCTGTCCGCTACTGGGCAGCCACCTCACCGCCGTCTTCGTCCTCCGCCGCCTTGCCTCCTCACCTCAGCCACCTTCGCCTTGGCGTCGCGCCACTGCATCTACGCAGCGCCTTGGCCTCGCCTCGCTGAGCTGTTGCGCCGATTGTCGCTGCTCCACGGCCTTGGCTCCTTGCCTCCGCCTTCTCCTTGCTTCGCCGAGCCAGATCTGGCCATCACCCCCGCTGCTGCATGCTGGTCGCTGCTGGCTTGGCCACCTCCGAGCTGCTGCAGCAAGCAACGGCTGCCTGCCTGGCTGCTGCTCGAGCTGCCACTGGTGCCCGTGGCTGCTGCATGCTGCCCCTGCTGCTTCACGCCATGCACTGCATGTATGCATGTGCAGCATGCTGCCATGAACAGCTCCTACCACTCCCTCTCTTCTCCTCTCCTCAAGATTGCCCAAATGTCAATGCATGTGAAATCTAATGGGAGGAATGGAATGCTCATGAGGAGATGAACGCAAAGGTATGACATGCATTGAGTGGTTTGTGGTTTTGGATGGTGATTGTGAAGGGAGAAGGTGGGAGCTAGAGCTAGTGTTCTTGGTTTGTGTTCTGGGAAGAAGAAGTAGCGTGGAGAAGAAAGGAATGGCAGTGCCCTGTTGCTTTTGTTGGGTGATTCGGCCGGGGAGAAATAGCCGGTTGTTGTTGGAGGGAATAAACAACAAGGAAGGGTGACAGCAAGGAAGCCCTTCGGCTAGGACAGAAGCAAAAATGAGAATGGGCAGTGAGGAGAAAAAAAAAAGAGCTTGATCGGCTGGTAGAGAACAAAATTCGAGTGAACAGTGTTCGGTTTGGGGAAAAACAAAAAGCAGCAGGGAGTTTGGTAATTTTTATACATAGTTTCCTAGCTCCAAAAATCACGAAATTTTTATGGAAGGTTCCTGACATAATGTTGATGGTTAGGTAAAATTTTCAGGAATTTATCCAAAGTGTGATGCTCTCTAAAAATCTTTGAAATCCCTGTTTGCTCGGAAGAAGAATAGCAGTACAATTCTTCCCCTTTTCTCCGGCTCGCTCCAACAGCCTTGCATGTGCGAACTAACCGCCAAATTGGAAAGCTCTCGAGACAACGATCGCAACGGTATAACATGCATCGTCGGATTCTTAATTTTTGGTTGTGATTGCGAAGAGAGAAGTTAGGGAAAAGAATAAACACGGAGTTGTTTTATCTACTATTTCTTTTTCTCTTTTCACGAATTTGCTCAAACTACCATGCATGCGAAAACAATTTGTAGAAATGGGTTGGTCGTGTGATGAGGATCACGGGGGTATGACATGCATGGCTTGGTTTTAAGTTTTTCGATAAGATTTGAAGGAGAGAATCGAAAAGAGTTAGCAGGGAAGGAAAAAGGGATATGACAGGAAAAGAAGGGACACACAGGCGCCTCGCCTGTGGTCGGTTGAACTGAAAAAGAGCGGTGATACTAATGCATACATGATGATATGATTTTTGAAATGCACGCGAAAACATGAAATCAAAAATAATTAATTTTTCTTTTACTTCCAGTTTTTCAAACAATTTGATTTTAAAAGCAACATTTTAATTAAACACCAGAAAAATTTTAAAACGCAGCCAAAATTTTAATAAATCACCAAATTAAATATTAACATCCCAATTATAAAAATCGGGGTGTTACAAACCTACCCCCCTTAAAGAGAATCTCGTCCTCGAGATTCAGACGGAAAAGAGTCAGGGCAGAAAGTCTTGGTCGCTTTGTTAAAACCAAACTTCTTTCCAAAGACCGAGCAACTCGATCTTGAACCAATACCACTACTATCTCAACACCTTTGGTTCGGCAACCTCTAATTGTTGTTCATCCAATTAAAATCCATCGATCACAATTAGTCTATAGCAAGCACACTCAAATCTATCGTTCCACAATTTATACATTAACCACTGAAATTGCTTGCTGTGATGTAATATTCCAAACCACTATAAATTCATAGGTTTGATTTGATTTCTAACAAGGATATTGACTTACTTCAATTTTTAACAATCCCTTAGAGAGCACAAACATCTATTAATCCACTCTCACAGTATAAAGCATGGTTTAACTCCAATCTCGATCGTATTCTCTGGAACACTAATAATCCTAAGTGAAACCACCATATTGCTTACATATGTCAAGACACTTGCTTTATAAAATTCTATCATAGGGTATCTCCAATATAACTCCCAATTAGTGAGCACTAATGATCCAGATAACGTGGCTACAATTTACCAATTGACATATAGTATCCTCCACCAATTACTTCCAATCGATCTTTTAAGGCCTAAACCATTCATCCTTACTCTAGGATCTAATCAACCCGAAATCAACACAATTATCCAAGGTTAAAGATATACCTCCTTTATCCAAAGTCAACTCCAACCTAGGTAAATCAAATCATCCCAAAAGATCATTCATCTAAGGTGAGTTTGTAATCTAACCATAATCCAAATAGTCTGAATCACTAACTCTGTCCATATCAAGTTATCCACAATAATTACCTTAGTTCAATTCAACAATATTAACTCGATGTCTTCCATAGCCTATTTACCCTCAAGCATTATCTAAATCCATCTGCCACAATTAATCATCCCTAATTAATCTAATTATATAATCTTTGGGATAACCGTTCCCACAAAGATAAATCTGAGATTCAATCCTCACAGTCATCCACTATATGACTATCAATCACCTAACCATTCTTTATCTCTAGAAGTATTACGATCTGGTTATATACTCAAATACAATTGCATAATTATGAAATTATCATCATAAGTATCCACCAAAATTTAATATATCATCATAGTTTCAAATTCAAACTCTACCACATTAGACCAAAATCTGACTAACGATCTTATTGATAGGTTGACTAAGGCATATCTAAAATCTAAATCCCCAAGTAAATCCACAAGTTATTAATTCGACCTACTACATGTGTTCTTCGAGTTCTACCTGCATATCCTCCAACATAAATCCAACATCACCTGCAGGCAGAATTACACACAACCATAGTTCCATCTATACTCGTAACACAACTCCCTATGGTAACCCCAACCCTAATCCATGAATGATCCCACAAAGGTTAATGTCTTAGGGTACAAAAATCAAATTGACTCATCTAAGATCATATTCGGAGACTATGAGTAATAATCCAATTTCTCGATTATCAAACATCACTTTGATCATGCAAATCCACCAACATCAACCAAACATAAAGGATCTAATTAAAGATAAAGTAGTGGTTACTAGATCACATCCTTCTCTTTACCAACTCCGCTATTAATCTCTTAACTAACATGCGACTTCCATTAAAGAGATGAGAGGGAAAAGCATAAAGTAGGGGAAACAATAGGGGTAAGGTCCTTAACTTAACTTAGAGATTTTAATCTTCAAAACACAAGAACCAACTCGAAATAATTGAGAAAGAAAGCAATAGGGACAGCACACAAATTATTTTTAATATAAGGCTAGGTTTTAGTATGTTTGCAAAATACAATGCCCGAAGGCAAACCGGCAAACACACCTTATATACTTTAGCCACTACAAAGAACAAAAGAGAGCAAAGATAAAAGTGTAAGAAATAAGATGCCTAATACAAACTTTGAGGTATCTTCTACCCCCCTTAAAAATTTGATGCCTAAAAGATGCGGCAAGGAAAGAATGAGCATAAGGTGAGCGAACGGGCAACGTGTATGCAATTTAACCCTAGCATGTATGCACACATGTAACATTCAAAATCAAGATCCAAATGAGTGTGCTTAGGCTCAAAGGTCAGCACAAGATGCAAGAAAAGCAACCATAGTTTTCCGACATAATTGCAAGTCAGGTTGCCCGTAGGTGACGCGCAACTATTAGGAACAAAAGAAAGCAAAAGAGCACACTACAACGTCCAGCGTCTACAAGATAATAAATAAAATTATGGTGTATAATATCTAAGGATAATCCTAATTTAATCCTAATATCGCAGCAAGGCATCGTCTTTCGCATTTCACCGATGCTCTTCACCGTGACTATTTAACGCTTCTAGTGTTGGAAGAGAGACGAGTAATGGAGAATACAACTTTCCTCAAATCAAATGAATAGGGAGGTAAGAAATAGATGCTAGGATGGGTAAGAAAGAAAGGAAATGTATTACTTGCATTTTGCCAAACTTTTGATAGTTTGAACATATTCTTTGCAAATCAAAATCCTAGTAACGCCCAATGCTACGGCTTTAACCTACAACAAGATGGCTCGATATTCAACGCTGTGGGCACCCCGAGATCAGATCCGTGTCAAGCTAAGTAATTACGCTGAAAGAGCATAATACTTAACATGAAACGAAAACGATTCCGAGTACCCGGATAGGTGTCTCATGTTAGCTCCCAAGGATCAGTGACTAACATGCACATATCCAAACACAACATTGTATTCACATCCATACACAATATACAAGAATAATTGGAAACGTAAATACAACATCATTGAATAGAAACATAATATACAAGTTTGGATAAGAGGGCCATTTGGCCAAACACAAATATCAAGAATAAATTGCAGCGGAAGACAAACTTAAAATAGTAGGGAATAACCGAGTTGGCATGCCCACAATCCCACAAGCAACCAACTGGAGTTAAAGTCGAAGGCTCAAGAAACTTTACCCAATTCAATGACTTTCACCAAACAAAGAAATTTTTAAGTACAAAGTTGTACTCATGAGACTTTTCAAGAAAAATAAGGATGCATGTAAGTGTCAAAGGAAGGCTACTACACTAGTCAATTTTCAGCATAAAGCAAGTTTTGCAATTAGATAAGCAATATAGATTTAAATTGACATTTCTAAAACATTTAGAAAACATGGTATAACAGTAAGTAATGATCACCAATAGTATAATCTCCAAAATAATCAACACACTAATATACCATTCGTGACACAATTCATTCCATAACCAATTAACATGCTAACATCGCATTCAAGATATCATTTCAGATTTGAACAAACTAACATAATGACACACATTTTAACCATAACCCGAACTTATCTTCCCAAGAGCTAACTGTGCATGCTTTCCCACAAGTGATGTCCATAACCGGGACACGGCTATTCAATAGATTTATTTAACTCGCAGAGGTGTACAACTTTACCCACACGATATGCATTCCTCGTAATGTCGGCCAATGCACTCTTCCTTTGGAGTGTGATCGAGGTAGCATAACGAGGCCGTTATAATGTCATGTCCTAACCATCAAACCACCCGAGGATCAGATCCCGTGAGCAGCATCACGCTACCGCACTGGTGAACCCGTTGTGTAAGTAAGTCCCTATCAACTAGAGACCCTTAGGGCAAGATAAGAAAAGGGTAACATGCCCCCACAAGATTGACAACTCAAATCATCAAACAATAATAATAAAAGTCGCCAACCCAATTGTGTTTTGATAGTTAACACACAACAAATTATTAAGCCAAGCCATCGCCTATAAACCCGGCGTGTGGTTGTACGTAAGACTTGGTTCATCACACCACGCAGATCGGTCCTCAAATACCAGACGGGCTACATGAATCGGGACCACCCCTTCATCACCCTATCACCCGCCCAAGTCCAACACACAACAACTCATCAACAATTTATAATATTCAGATACGAAGATCTGGACATTCTCCTCAATTTCAATATAATCAAATCCATAATATCCTCAAATTTCATTTAAGATTCAATTCGATCCATCGGCCGATGGACTAGCTCCATCAACCGTTATCGACTACAACTACTAGCATGACTAAGCATCGTTCTACAAATTAGCAAACACTCCCATATAACATATATCCTTAATCATACAAGGTAAAAAGGGTAATCAATATTCAAAGGAGGGCCAATGCAGCAAGTAGGAATTTAACTACTTCTACCCATGAATATACTTTTCAACATAGCATGCAATTGAGATATTAAAACCATTCAAAACATTTTAAAATCAGTAGGAGCAATATGTTCAAGAGGAGGGTGCTCGCACCTTTGCTGTACCACTTGTTCAATCTCAGTTTACACTCAATTTAGGTCTCACGAATATATCGGTATCGTCGAAAAACCTAAAGATAGACGATATTGCAATAAACACCAAATAAGCCGAAAAATCAAAATGCTCAAAAATGCATGAAAATTATATAGTGGGTAGATCATGATTTTAGATGAATTTAGGTGAAGGATTCATTCCATTTGGAGTTAGTATGTGAAAGTTATAGCAGTTTGAAAATCAGTTTTGGAAAAACTGAAAAATAGGCTTCGGTTACTGTTCACCCGAAATTAATTATTTGGTGAAAATTTGTAGAATAGTGGTGGGAAAAAGGATTACATAGATAAATAGAGAATAATATTATAAGATCAAAATAACTGAGTTTGTTTCATTTTGAGTTCTAAAACATTTTCTATGAATTTTCAAAGTTAAAAGAGTTTTCAGTGTAAAATTAGTTCTTTTCAGAAATTTCTACCACAGTGAAATACTTTTTAAACTTGGGCTAACCTAGCCTCTGTCATAATCAAAATAGCCTCTCCAACCACACAATGCCCGCATTCACAACCTTCCAACTATACAACATATCCGATAAATGTACTAAATCCACCAAGTTATGGGCATATGACTATAATCAATTCCATCAATTGTTCTTTGCTAGACTAATTAAGCTAATACTAACTACTAGCTCTACTAGTCTAACCTCGCAAGTCATAATCGCATACACCAAAATTCACACCGATCGAGATTTATTTGATTTACCGATACCTAATGAGCTTAACAATTGGAATAACACATTCAACATCTAATAGTTCACTAATAAATCAATGTACATCCATTTCACGGACTAGTCGGTACGACAACTACTAATCCAATCACATATGCGCCTCTACGATCGACTAATAATCGTTTATCCACTAATTCAAGAGAGGCACAATTCCATCGACTCGCACATAAGACTTATCTATTAATTATATGACAAATCCGAATATTCATCCGCAATCAAAATAATCCATTCTACCATCTCCAAATTCTAGCACAAATGACTCACATAACTATTACTTAAGGCATCCGACCACTTTGCTCATGATTAAATAAATCATCCGATTCAACATCCATATTTCCTTAATTATCACATAAGCTATTCATCAAGTAATAATTCATAAAATTCTTATCGCCCTACCTCCAAAAATTATTAATCCAACATGAGGAAAACCTCCAATTAATTTATCATCCAAGGTCACCACAAATTTCCATACAACTCCAAAATAATATCATCCGATCAAATAATCCAATCATATATTTAATCTAGCCTCCACCGATCAATAAGATACATATTCCGCTACGATGATAAGATTATTCGTATCTACCGACATACATCACAAGAACACGCTTATGCATAAATAAGACATAACCGGAGAATTATACCGGTCTTAAGCTACCAAATTATTTTTATAATTAAACATGCATAAATAGATGCCATGCTCATGACTACAATGCAACATGCACGACTAAATATCGTAAACGCGATTTGACACTAAAGATTTTTACCGCGGCACTAGGCGTGCGACATATCACCAGACGTCTTCTCGGATCCGTGTGCGTCGTAGTCATCGCCGTTTCGGCATACGCTCGGCCTCTCGTCCGTGGCCGCCGTAGTCTTCGCTGAACTCGTCCGCGTCCGCTATTCCACTCTTATTAATAGTGGATACCATGGAGTCTTCCCTAGAAGTAACATCGTCATCAAGTTATAAACTTTGGCATCATCATCGACAACAACCACATTAGGCATGATGTAGCTAAAATCAGCTAAAACAGACTAGCATTGTTTCTGCCCACCTTGGTCTTTAGTGCATAACTTCCAAACCACTAAGTCAAACTGCACGAAACTTGACAGGAATGCAGCTCAACGAGTCCTCAACATGCTGTCCAAATTTTAGCCGAATCCAACACAATATGACCCCTCAATCGGATCAAGCACCAAGGTTGCGCCCCTCTGATTACACTGCAAACAGAACGGACTAAACCACACTCAATTTCGGTGCTCAATTAAACCAATCCTCAAACTAACTGATCAACTTGAAGTGCTCTATGAGTAGAACTAACTCACCAAGTTTGGAGCCTATCCAACCACGTTTGAACCTCCGACCATGAGCTTGAAACAGATCGGACGAGAGCCACCAAGCTCAATCTACCTTCACTTCTCCTCTCTTCTCTTCCTCCCGTCGGCCGGCCACCTCGGTGCCGCCTTACATGCATGTAGCACCTCGGCTCAGCCACCAACGGACCGATGCCGCCGCTGTCCGCTACTGGGCAGCCACCTCACCGCCGTCTTCGTCACTCCGCCGGCCTTGCCTCCTCACCTCAGCCACCTTCGCCTTGGCGTCGCGCCACTGCATCTACGCAGCGCCTCGGCCTCGCCTCGCTGAGCTGTTGCGCCGATTGTCGCTGCTCCACTGGCCTTGGCTCCTTGCCTCCGCCTTCTCCTTGCTCCGGCCGAGCCAGATCTGGCCATCACCCCCGCTGCTGCATGCTGGTCGCTGCTGGCTTGGCCACCTCCGAGCTGCTGCAGCAAGCAACGGCTGCCTGCCTGGCTGCTGCTCGAGCTGCCACTGGTGCCCGTGGCTGCTGCATGCTGCCCCTGCTGCTTCACGCCATGCACTGCATGTATGCATGTGCAGCATGCTGCCATGAACAGCTCCTACCACTCCCTCTCTTCTCCTCTCCTCAAGATTGCCCAAATGTCAATGCATGTGAAATCTAATGGGAGGAATGGAATGCTCATGAGGAGATGAACGCAAAGGTATGACATGCATTGAGTGGTTTGTGGTTTTGGATGGTGATTGTGAAGGGAGAAGGTGGGAGCTAGAGCTAGTGTTCTTGGTTTGTGTTCTGGGAAGAAGAAGTAGCGTGGAGAAGAAAGGAATGGCAGTGCCCTGTTGCTTTTGTTGGGTGATTCGGCCGGGGAGAAATAGCCGGTTGTTGTTGGAGGGAATAAACAACAAGGAAGGGTGACAGCAAGGAAGCCCTTCGGCTGGGACAGAAGCAAAAATGAGAATGGGCAGTGAGGAGAAAAAAAAAGAGCTTGATCGGCTGGTAGAGAACAAAATTCGAGTGAACAGTGTTCGGTTTGGGGAAAAACAAAAAGCAGCAGGGAGTTTGGTAATTTTTATACATAGTTTCCTAGCTCCAAAAATCACGAAATTTTTATGGAAGGTTCCTGACATAATGTTGATGGTTAGGTAAAATTTTCAGGAATTTATCCAAAGTGTGATGCTCTCTAAAAATCTTTGAAATCCCTGTTTGCTCGGAAGAAGAATAGCAGTACAATTCTTCCCCTTTTCTCCGGCTCGCTCCAACAGCCTTGCATGTGCGAACTAACCGCCAAATTGGAAAGCTCTCGAGACAACGATCGCAACGGTATAACATGCATCGTCGGATTCTTGATTTTTGGTTGTGATTGCGAAGAGAGAAGTTAGGGAAAAGAATAAACACGGAGTTGTTTTATCTACTATTTCTTTTCTCTTTTCACGAATTTGCTCAAACTACCATGCATGCGAAAACAATTTGTAGAAATGGGTTGGTCGTGTGATGAGGATCACGGGGGTATGACATGCATGGCTTGGTTTTAAGTTTTTCGATAAGATTTGAAGGAGAGAATCGAAAAGAGTTAGCAGGGAAGGAAAAAGGGATATGACAGAAAAGAAGGACACACAGCGCTACCTGCATGGTCGATTGAACTCGAAAAAGAGCGGTGATACTAATGCATACATGATGATATGATTTTTGAAATGCACGCGAAAACATGAAATCAAAAATAATTAATTTTTCTTTTACTTCCAGTTTTTCAAACAATTTGATTTTAAAAGCAACATTTTAATTAAACACCAGAAAAATTTTAAAACGCAGCCAAATTTTTAATAAATCACCAAATTAAATATTAACATCCCAATTATAAAAATCGGGGTGTTACAGAGACCAAGAGCAAATGTTGAAGGTGACTAAAAGAAACCCAGGAAGGTGTAGGGGGCTTTTTATAGTCAAGAGGGCAAGGCAAGGAGCAATGCACTGGACCATGGTGAACCCCGGTCCATGGATTGGTCCACAGCTTCACCAGGATGAAAGAGGAGATGGCTTGCGGGAGAAGGAGGACTTTGGGGGCTTAAGCTCTGAACCGCATTAAATGTTTGCAGAAGATAGCTGTTGGGAGAGGACAGGGCGCTGCGCTGCCCACGACTTCCTCTGCCCATGGCGCAGCGCGCACTCGAGTGAGGGAGCGCGAGGAGGACGACGACGGTTGGCCGTCCGATTCGTATCGTGTGGCTGAGAGGAGATCAAGCGGGCGCTGCTCAAAGCAAACATGGGCCGTGCGATGAAGATCTGATGGCCCACGACGCACACCACTTAAACAGCGGCTCGGTACCATTAGTAGGTTGGGTCAAGCCGAAGTGGCTCGAGCCCGAGTAACAGTACCAGCCAGTTTGAATTTTGAATTTGGAGCTGAGGTTTTGAGGATTTAATTGAGGTATCAAAACAACTCCAAAATTTATGAAAATTTTACAGGAGCTTGCTAACTCAAAGATGAACCTTACATAAAATTTCTAGAGATTTTTATGCCATGCATTTGTCTCTAGAAATTCTAGAAGGTGATTTCAGAGGTTTGACCAAGGTTTGACTTGCCTCCAAAAATTATCAAATAATTTCTAAAAATTATGAAATAATTCAGAGATGCTACAAGTCATCCAAAGAACCCAGGAAAATTATTTACAAGGGTTTGGCACAAGATTTCACCAAGGAGGTTTTTGATTGGAGAAATTTGATTTAAGAGTTTTGACTTTCCATAATTCCTTTGCAAGAATTACATATTTGGTCAAGTGCTTCCCAAAGAAGAAAAAGTTTTAATTTCCACTCATTTTCATACATTTGAAGCAAAACTTAGAATTGGGATGTTACACTAAGGTCCAATCCTCCCTCAATAGATTCTGAATTTTTTGAGTAATTTTCCTCTTTAATTTAATGTTGTTCACTCTAAACTTTATTGCATTCACTTGAATATTCGGGATATTACAAAAACCCCCTCTAATCCTCTGTTAAACTCTTTTCTATTTGGTCCTTCTCCCCACATCTGGGGTATTACATTCTACCCCCCTTAAACAGAATTCGACCCCGAATTCTAACCACGCTTAACATCAAAGGTTAATCACAGCTAAAACTTACTAACATTACCACATATCTGCTGTGAGTAATTCCGGATATCGCTCACGCATGCAAGTCTGCAATTCCCAAGTCGCTTTTCCCTTCAAACTTATGGGACCACCGCACCTTGATGCAACTGATGTGCTACACCTCATCATGAGTACCATCCTGTCGGTGTTTTAGAACCGAACTTACGTAAAGATTGTTTGATTCGGGGTCTCCTAGAATAGAATCATGCGAGAGATTGACACGGAATTTTTATACGTGTTCGGGCCTTCTCCGAGAGAATAACAACCCTACTCTGTGTGTGTATGGTATTGAGTGTATATCGAACAATCAGGGGAAAACTAAGACTATTACAGATAGTGCTTGTATTCACGATGGCTCGATCCTTTCTCCTTTTCTAGTTGCCGCCTTTTATAGTACGTGAAGGAGCGGCAAGTTACTCGAGTAAAGCGGCGCCTCATCACCTCGTGAATTGGCGATGTTGGTAGTAATTATCGGTGTATTAATTCCTCCACGTCGCTCAAATGACTATATACCGTAGATAATGGGGTATTACGTGCCATTATTATGTAGAATAACATTGTATGATGATGTTTGAATCCCTTTAATCAATAAGACCCACTTGTCTCGCAGGTTCATTTGATTATAAGGTGGTCGTAGCTGACCTAGTCGTAGAGGAATCTACGATTATGAGGTAGTCGAGCAAGACTTACGATTATGGGATAGTCGTAGCATAACTTACGACTATGGGGGTGGTCGAGAAGAACTTACGACCATCCATTTGGTTCTTCCTTCATAACATTAAGGGTACACTCGGGGTTCACATGACGCCATATTTACCTATAATAAAAATTATAGATAAAAGGTAAAATGAGGATTATTATATCCTCGCCATCTAGCCCCTAGCTTCAAGTGAAAGCAACTTACTTGGTAAAGGGTTCTAGATGGTCTTACGATCATGAGAGGATCGAGAAAATAATCGAAGGAAAAACTCTTCGATTGTATACTACTTTGACCGAAATGTGCTTGGTCAAGAAAATTGCTTACGACTATCAAGTGGTCGTAAAAGCATTTCTCACGATCACAAGGTGGTCGAGTATAGTGATCGGAAGAAGGAACTTTCCGATTATCATTTCCTTTGGTTGAAAAGATCTAACCAAGGAAGTAATTTCGCTTGAGATGTAAACGCAAACCTGAATTTCTCGAAGCGGACACACTGGGAATCTCAAACGACGCCTGCTAGCCTGTCTGTTGAAGCGTTTCGAGACGGTGGCGACCCTTTGAATGTCACGCCCCGCTCAAGGTACGTGTTATATATACTCACCGAGGGTAAAACCTAAGATCTTACTTTTCCCCAAATTGCTCCTCGCTTCAAGCTCTTGCCTTCTCCGCCGAAGTCGTTCTTGCCTTCTCACGCCACTCCAATTGTGCCCTCTTTTTCGACCCAAAATTTCCTGTTTCCGAGAGAGATGGCCAGGAAAGTTTCTGAGTGGGAAGAGTCGGAGATGGATGCGGCGAAGATTCAAGCCCTAGTTGTCGCTGGGAAGATTCCAGAGAAGACTCTTGTGAAATGGCTTCCGGCAATTGGGCAGCATTGGCCGTCAGGGGAGAATGGGCAAATTCCCGTCTTCCAGGCTTATTGTGAGTGTGGCCTTCGACTGCCTGCTCACCCCTTTCTCACCGTTGTTTCGAGCATTTTGGGGTGGAGTTAGTGAACCTTGGTCCTAACTCCATCACCATGCCGTTTGCCAGATATTTGTGCGAGGCGATTGGGAATTCCCATGACCTTGAGCTTTTCCAATATTTCTATGGAATGTCTCGGCAAGCGGGATTGCTGGAAGTTGTGGTCTAAAACTCCACGACGGAAGTCGAGGAGTATATTCAGAGTTTCACCGGTCTTCGTGGCGGGATGGAGGAAGAGGTGGTTTCTTCGAAACTCACCTCGAGAAGACGACCTCTCTTTCGTGGGAAAGGTCATCGAAAAGAAATCTTCATGGGATTCGACTCACGAAGATATCGGTAGGATTGCCCTTATGTTCAAGCTATCAAGGACTTGAAGAAGGAAGGGTGGCCGGATGGCATGTGGTGAAAGATTTCATCACACGCCTAATTAGTCCTTTGAAGAAACGAGCATCCCTATGTGGAGATACTCGAGGCTATGAGACTCCAACCGGGGACTACAACGAGGGTAAGTGAATTTTGACTTAGCTCTCGTTTGGTCTTTTGCAAAGTTGTTTAAAAGATGCCTTTATCTGCTTGAACAGATCTTTCACCAAGCGGAGATTGACGTTAGAGTCAAACTCATTTGTGAGAAGTCTCCGCCACTTAGTGTGGCGGTTCCTAAAATCCTTGCGGTCGATCCATGAGAGGAAAGGATGGTTCGCCTAAAGGTAACCAAGAGTTGATTTTATCTTTAAGACTTTATAGTCGTAGAAAGAACTTACGACTAGAGAAATGTTGTAGAAAAACTTACAACTTAGTCGTGACCGTAGGAAATCTTACGATCGAGGAAAGGTCGAGAAAAACTTACGATTTTGATATTGGTCGAGAAAATCTTACGACCGTTAGTAATTCTTCTCTTCGCTTTTGCTTTACGTAAAGTAGGCATGGAAAATCGTCGGGATGATGAAGAAGTCAGATCGATAACCATCGGTGCAGGTTGACAAAGGACAAAGGCTCGGCTCCTTTGTCCAAGAGACGCCGACTTTTAAGGGGTGACGACAAAGGAGGGCGAAGCTCGAGTTCTAGCCCTTCGACGGATCCTCTGCAAAGCTTGTGGCGCACATAGCCACAATCAAGCCGAGGCTAAAATAGTGAAGTGGAGGAGGTCAAGTAGCTTAACCTCTAAAGCGCAAACCTCGCAAGGCCAAGGTACCCTTCTATTATGACAAAAAATCTTTCGCAGATTTCGCCACTCTCGGTTTTGTTAAGCACTTGGAAAAGGAGAACCGGAAGGATTTTATGTCTTTGTGAAGGATAATACCGCTCGAAGAGAGCCTATGGCTGATGGCAATCTTTGCTCTTGGAGTGGTCGAGACCGATCTCGGCCATCCAGAAAGTCGAGACCGAGAGATGGTCCTGTTCAAAATCCACGACCGGGCGTGGTCGTGGCTAAGCCCATTCTTCAACTCGAACTTCACCGAAGTGGTCGAGAGAAGAAGAAATCTTCCGCTGGGAAAGTGACTCCCAAATTCGCTTAGGTCCAAGGTGCAGAGGTATGTGAAATATACTAAAGTGTAAGAACAGAATTTACCTTTTTCCTTTTCACAACCTGAATTGCTTTCCTTTTCTGCTTTTAGCCCGACTCCTTCAAATTTCGAGAATGCTTCCGCTGAGAAGTCTATTGCTACCTCTCCACCGGAGAGACAACAAGGAAGTGGTCGAGGATCATCCTCGGCCTGTGGTAGAGGAAGTCGTGGCGCCAAGTGGTTACGACAACCAATGAGGTACTGTTGTACCCAAGAAGGTAGCGGCTACAACCTCTGAAGTAGCGGCGGTGACCACAGAGATGGTCGTGGAGACTCAAAGGAAATGCGACCAACGAGATGGTCGTGAAAGCTCTAGCAATGCGACTCATCGAGGCGGTTGCTACGACCACCGAGATGGTCGTGGATAGAACAGAGGCACCGCAGGCCTCTGGTCAAGATGGTGGCGGTTACGCCCACCGTCGTGGGAAAGGAGATCGTTGCAGACGTTCCTCCCGTACCCAAAGAGAAAGCGGGTTACGTAATCAAGAAGAAGAGTATTTCAACCTGCTACCGACTTCTTTGGGCTGCTTCCATCGTAGGGTCTTCGCTTTCAGATCTCGCGATCGAAGTCCCCATCCCAACGATATTCCCAATAGAGGGATACCTTTGATAATGAATGTCTTGAGAAGGTTTGGTGGGACCAAGTCACGAGGGTAGACAAGTCAAGATCCTGAGTGGTTTACTCGATGTTTGCTCGATCAACTATGAATGTAAGTACTTAATCGTACTTATATATATAGGTATAATCTTCTCTTGTTTCTCATCGTCTTTTCATCTTGCGTAAAGCCATAGAGCAAATCGTTGTTGTCGGTGAATATCATCGACAACTTCTAGAGTCGCGACAGAAAGAGGAACTCGCAAGCAAAGCAGAGAGGTGGTAAGTCATCGCTATTCATAGTCACCTTGGATTTGACTACTTATATAGTGCTTACGGATTTGTCATGGAAAAACTCACGACTAGGTAATGGTCGAAAAGACTTATGACCGGTGGCTTTGTCGTAGAAGAACTTACGACTAGGTCAATGGTTGTAGAAGAACTTACAATCGATTGACCCATGCTCATGTCCTTTGTTATCCTTTGCGTGTTAAACAAAGGACGCTAAGACCTTAGCCGACTCGCTCGATTATGAAAAAGAGAAGTCGAAAAAGTTTAGGAAGAGGTATTAGACCTCCAAAAAGCTTAAAGAAGCTAACTCGCAACCATGAAGTCGCAGGAAAAATTAAACGAAGAAGTGCTTGAACTTAAGACTGCTTATATCTTTGATCTTTACCTAACTCTTGCTTCTTTTGAGAAAAAAGAAGACGAGACTTAAAAAGCTCCGAATGAAGTTAGAGAGAAAACTTCATTATTCACGAGCTTACTCGTATGTCCAAAAATAAAGATCAAAACCTTGAGACGCCGAGAACTCGAATATCAAGTAAGTAATTCTTTACTGCGATCCTTTACAAGTTATTTCCTTTTCTCACTTCCACTTCCTTTCTAGCAATGGACGTTAAATTGAGAGAACTTGAGATCTGAAATCGCGGATAAAGCCGTGATTTATAAACTGCACCGTCCTTATTGCAAAGAAGAATGTAGAGGATATTGTATCATGGGAGAAAAAGTATGCCGAGACCGTTGCTTCCCATAATGAAGAGGTCAAGAAGTTGGATTCTCAACTAGTGGGTAAGAAATTCTTTTACCCGTGATTATTTTTGTTTTTTTTTCCTCTAGGAGTTTATTTTGTTTGACCAATCTTATTTCTTGAGCAAGTGGTCGAAAACAAAAAGCTCATGAGGCTTCGACTTGTACCCAACAGAGATGGAAGCAATGAAGATTAAACTTCAAGGAAACATCACGCTCTGAACAATGTGCTTGGTGAGCTACATAGTGAGGGAAAGACTCTCAAGATGATACAATAGCTGCTCACACAAGTACCATTGGGGATCAAGTCGGGATTTTGCAAGATCTGGTGACCACTCAAGGCCAACCAAGTGAATCGATAAAGGAGGCGGTCGAAATCTGCAGAAGTTATGCATTAGCAAAACTTAAAGCTCATGACCCCAACCTTAATGTGCAACCACTCGGCCGACTTCAACCGCTCAAGGAAGGAAGACGCGTCGATGGAGGAGATGCAATCAGTTGGCGAAAAGTTTCAGAGGAGATGCATTGGGCTCTCCCTCTTGAGTAGTCTGTAATGAACTTGTGAAAACAATCTTTTGTTGATGTAATCCATCTTGTTCTCGCAAATCATCTTGTCGAGTAATTAGTAACTCAAAATATAATTAACTAATTTAAAGACTAAGAAATGAAGTCAAATGTAATGACTTTATCCTAGCTCCCGACTATTTGCTTAGTTTGTGAAAACTAAGTAAATAGTTTTGTCTCTCGCAAATCATCTTGTCGAGTAGTTAGTAACTCAAAAGATAATTAACGAAATAAAGACTAAGAATTGAAATCAAATTATTCTAGCCCCGACTATTTCGAGTTTGTTTAGACAAACTAAGTAAATAGTCTCAGAGAAAGGGTTTATGAAAAAGAGAGGTTTGTTTAACTTGTAGTTTTTGGGTCTCAATTGTCATGCAATCGGTCGAAAGGGTGGTAACGAGTTGACACTAGGAAGTTCCTTCTAGTGGGCGTGACCACGCAGAGAGGAGAGGCTTCGACTAGGTAATGTTAACATCTCCGACTAGTTTAATCAAATCGAGAACGGCAACTTGAGTTAAGCAAACGTCTAGAGGACTTTAAAATATTTACTCGTCCTTCTCGGTGGACTCGATAAGTCATCCCCGGTAGCAAGAGTAGGAAATCGAACAAAGCTAGGAAGCTCCTTCCATTAAGGTGACCACGCAGAGAGGAGAAACTTCGACTAGATGTGTCTCTTCCTCCCACCAGTTGAGATGAAACGAGTACACCCAAGACGGTTAAGCAAATCGAGAAAGTGCGCTCTTCTTAGAGTATTTTTCAAATTAATCAAGAAATAAACTAAGGTGAAAAGAGTTGGCCTTCAAAAATATTTCGACTAAATAAAACCCGAGTTCTTTGTGTTGGCCATAAAAGCGAGTAACGAGTCGACACTAGGAAACTCCTTCTAGTGGGGTGACCACATGCAGAGAGGAGAGGCTTCGACTAGGTGATGTTATCGCCTTGACCAAAGGTAAAGAAAGCGGGTGTTTAAAACATAGTCGAAAAATAATGAAAGCACTACTCAAAAGTAAGACAATAGAGATAGAAAAAATCGATTCTTTATTGTCCGAATGGTCGGTTACACATAGAACTTGCGTGAATCGGGTCGATGTTCCAAGAATTCGAGAGAACCTAGCCGCCTTCCATTGCCAATCGTATCGACCTCGACGAGTAACCCGACCAACGTGTAAGGACCTTCCCACTTGGGAGAAAGTTTGTTCGATTAGACTTGGATTGGCAAAGCCTCAATACCAAGTCACCTCTGAAGAAGGTTGCGAGGTTGAACCTTACGATCGTAGTATCTTCGCAGGCTTGTTGGTAGATTGCCGAACTAATTAGGGCTGGTTTCTCCTTTCTTCAAGTAGATTAATATCATCTGCTCGAATTTGTTCTGGTTGGAGTCCGTGAATGTTTAGACTCGTGTTGACCGTATCTTTAGTTAGGAGGAAGCATAGCTTCAAAGACCAAGACTAAAAAGAAAGGTGTTTCTCCAGAGTCTGATCGGTAGTTGTACTGAATCGCCCATAATACTGAGGGTAATTCTTGTACCCAAGCCCCGAGCGCTTGATGAGCTGGTCGAAGACTCGAGTTTTAATTCCTCTCATTATTTGGCCGTTTGCACGTTCGACTGCCCCATTACTCTGGGGATGGGCCACATAAGCATAACATAACTTGGTACCCAACTCGTTGTAAAATTCCTGAAATTTTGCGCTCGAAAATTGCTTACCATTATCTGTAATTATTCGACTTGGTACTCCAAATCGAGTAATTACGCATCTCATCATAAACCGTTTTGCTGCTTCCGTTGTTATCCCAGTCACAGGTTCGGCTTCAATCCATTTTGTGAACGTATCAATAGCCACAAAAGGAACTCGAAAGCTTTAGGAAACGGTCCCGGGATATCAAGACCCCAAAGTTGCAAAAGGCCAAGATAGAGGTATTGTTTGTAATGCCCGAGTTGGTTGGTGTATTTGCTCGCTATGAAACCGCATCGACACACTTTTAACCAACTCTTTAGCATCGATAGGGTCATGGCCAAGAAAACCTTGTCGAAAAGCCTTGCCGACCAATGCTCAGAGGAAGCATGATTTTCACAAATGCCACCATGTATGTCGTGAAGGAGTGTTAATCCTTCGCTCTGAATGCATCGCATGAGCACCCCTTGAGTACCTCGTTTATAGAGAACTCCTTCGACCAAAGTATACATTTTGGCTTTTCGGGATAAGCGATCTGCCTCGAGATCGTCTTCGGGTACAGAACCCTTCTGAAGATAATCATAGATGGGCACCATCCATGTATCCTCGTATTCTAGAGAGGCTGTCTCAATAGGAGGTGTCTCTGGCTCTTCGACCAGAGAAGGCTTCTGGAGTTGTTCCAAGAAGACTCCTTTTGGTACTTCAGATCCGAAGAAGCTATTCGAGCAAGTCGGTCTCATGAGGAAATTATCCTTCGAGGATGAATTGTGCCTCAAACCTAAAAAATGCTTTTCTAGCTTACGATTCGATAAGTCGAGACATTGTCGGGTTAGAGCACTAGTACTCTTTACCGACTTGATTCACGACTAGTTGAGAGTCTCCTCTCACGAGTAGTCGGCGAATCGAGAGCGCTTTCGCTGCTCGTATACCAGCTAGCAAACCTTCGTATTCTGCCACATTATTAGTGGCCTGAAAGTTTAATTGTATGGCATACTTTAAGGTCTCTCCGGTAGGAGATACCAGACCACCCAAATTTCGAGCCACTTAAAGTAAGCGACCGTCAAAGTACATCGCCCATCGGGTCATGGGAATCGATGGGGATCCTAAACAGTTCAGATTTGTCCATTCGCGACAAAGTCCGCCAAGATCTGGGATTTAACGGCCGTTCGACACGAAATGGATGTCGAACTCCCCAAGTTCGACCGACCATTTTGCCACGCGCCCCATTGCTTCCCTATTCTCGAGGATCGCTCCCAAGGGAAACTCGGGCAAGACCTGACTAGTTTGTGCTTTGAAAATAATGCCGCGGTTTCCTCGAAGACATGAGGAGGGCATCTGAAGCTTTTGGACCGAGGGTAACGCTCCTTAGGTCGTGTAAAACTTCACTTACGTAGTAAACTGGTCATTGTACATTTTCACGTTCTACAACCAAGATCTACCGATCGCCTGTGGCGTGGTAGCTAGGTAAACCAAGAGCGTTTCTTCCGCCTCGGAGAGACCGAATAGGAGCACTCAGAAGGTACCTCTTGACATCCTCAAAGGCGGCGTTTGCCTCATTCGACCACTCAAAACTTTCGTGTCTCCTTAGAAGTTTAAAGAAAGGTAGTCCCTTTTCTCCCGATCGTGCGATGAAACGACTTAGAGCCGCCATGCACCCAAAGTGAGTTTCGGACTTCTTTTCGTAGTTGAGGGCGATTTGTAAAATGGCTTTTATCTTTTGAGGATTCGCTTCAATTCCTCGTATAGATACTAGGAATCCAAGCAATTTTCAAGAGATTCCAAACACACACTTCTCGAGATTAAGTTTTAAGCGATGTTTTACGAGATTGTCGAATGTTTCTTGTAGGTCGGTAATATGATTAAGTTTCTTGATGCTTTTGACAACTAAGTCATCAACATAGGCTTCTAGATTTCGCCTAATTGAGATGAAAAAGTTGCTGCATCAAGCGTTGAAAAGAAGCGCCGGCATTTTTAGACCAAATGGCATTTTGACATAGCAAAATGTACCAAATGGTGTAATAAATACGGTCTTTTCTTCATCGTCTAGACACATATTAATCTGGTGATGTCCGAATATGCATCTAAAAACTTAATCTTTCACAACTGCAGAGAGTCAACCAACCGATCGTCACGAGGTAAAGGAAAATCGTCTTTTGGACAAGCTTTATTAAGATCAAGTAAAGTCTCACTTTATACGCCATTTGCCGCTTGACTTTCTAACCATTACAGGTTAGCCAACCATTACGGATGGTTGACCTCTTATAAAGCCCGCTTTAAGTAGCTTATCCAATTCGATTTAATAGCATCTCGCCGATCGGGGCAAATCTCCGCAATTTTTGTTTTACGAGTACTTTGTCGCCGTAGGCTAGGCTAGCGTGCTCGATCACCTCCTCGGGACTCGGGCATGTCGGATGCTTGCCACGCGAATACATCTGCGTTAGCTCGGAGGAAGGTGATGAGGGCGTCTTCCTATTTGGGGTCGGAAGTATCTCGATGCGAGCGATCTTGAGGGCTCCCCTGCGCCCAGAGGAACCTCTTTGACTTTGTCGTTCGGCTTTGGTGCAGCTTTAGGCTTCGACTTGCTAGTCGAAGGCTGACTTTCTTCTCGAGTTGGTATTTGTCCTACCATCTCAAGGGATCGTGATCCGCGGTATGCGCCATCTTCTTGTCACAATGGATTGTAATTACTCCTTTGGGACCTGGCATCTTAATACATTGATATCCATAATGAGTAGCCATTAGGAATTTTGCCAAAGTTGGTCGTCCGAGTATGGCGTTATATGTCGTATCGAAATCGACCACATCAAAGGAGATTTTCTCGTCCCTGAAATTACTTGGTGAACCAAATGTTAAAGGAAGAGAAACTTGACCAATTGGTTTGGCCGAAGATCCCGGTACAATCCCATGGAAAGAGTATCGTACCGGTCTTACTTTGGTCCTAGGTACTTGCATGTCATCTAGGGCACTCGTAAATAAAATATTTAACGAGCTTCCACCATCAACCAAAACTCGATTGACCCGACAATTGTTGATGGTGGGTTCGACCACGATTGGGTATCGACCTGGTCGAGTCGAAGGGATCGGGCAGTCACTCTTCTCGAAAGAAATGGTGACTTCCGACCACTTCGGTAATTTATTGACAAGAGGAGGATCTATGGAGTTTACCTCGCGTTCAGCAGACCTTTTTGTGTCGCTTTGATTCATATGCCGATGATCCCCGTAGATGTGTTCAATGGTGTGTTGCGGATCCCGAACAGCATCTCCTCTTCATCATCTCAAGATTTATGACCACTTGTTTGACCTACCGCCGAGGGTGGGAAGTGGTCCTTGTCGCTGTAGTAGTCTTCAAGCTTTGTTGGAAGACCGGCGATAGCTTGAAGGTCATGCCCTTCCTTTTTGTGGAAAGGACACCACCTAGGCTTATCATTTTTCCGATCAGGGCGCTTACCTTTGCCTCTGTCGAAGTGTGGCTTGGATGTGCGTGGCTCTTTATCATCCACAGCCAATACCTCCTTGGAACCGCTGGGTTTTTGACCCTTCATCTTATTCTTGGACTTTTTTGCTTTCTTATCCTTCTTCTTACCAACTTCGCCTGGCTCTCGAGATGGATTGTCTTCACGATCGATTGTGTTGTTCCACTCGACCGCCTCAGAGGCAGTAGCATATCGATCGGCCATTTCGAAGAGTTCGGCGACAGAAGTAGGAGGATTTAAAGCAATATCCTCTGTTATCCTTCTACTACGGACTCCTTGAAAGCCCTGATGACAGATGAATCAGAAACTTCCGGAATTGAGTTACTGAACTGATCAAGCGCTTGATGAATCGGGCGCAATGTCTCATTGTCGTTCTGTCTCATCCGGTGCAAGTCGTCCTCCTTTCTGTATGCGATTGTATGTGCCTTGGAAATTTGCCAGTAGAAGATCGCAGAGATGTTGCCAAGAATAGATCGACTCGAGTGGTTGGTTTAGTAACCACGATCGAGCGGATCCTTCGAGCACAGTTGGAAGGTAATTTGCCATCACATGCTCTCCTCCTCCTGCTGCTCGAACAGCTGTTGTGTAAATTTGAAGGAATTCGATGGGATTTTGGGAACCATCAAACTTCTCTATGTTCTTTGGTCGAAAACGAGGTGGCAATGAATGCTCGAGATCGGCGAGAATGCCCGACATCCAGTAATGACTTCTTGACGCCTCCTTTGCAGAAAAGAAGGGTTGATATCATCAGGTGGTCGTACTCGACGATACCCAAGATGTGAGTTGACCCGACTGTAATAGGTCTCGGTCCACGAGGGGAATACTCCTCTTAGTTTATCTGCTATTGCAGATTTCCATGTCGGAGTGGTGAACGATCACCTTTCCGAGGAGCTTGTTGATCATCAGTCATTTGGAAGACATTTCTTCGAGTAGGAGATCGACACGACTTTTTATTCTTGCATACCGATTTCTACGTGGTGATATGTTGGATTGATGGTAGCGAAGAAGTCGTATGGGTATGACTACTTGAATGATGTCGACGAGGAGCTTCCGGCTTTTTTCATTGTACTCGAAGCCTTTGTGCGATCTCTTCAATGAAGAGGTCGAGCTGGCGTTCGGGCTAGCTCTTGAGTTGGATTCTCGAGCAAATCATTGATGTCTTTGGAGCTCTCAAGCTTCCTCGATTGATATTGAATACGCCCGAGCAAATTCTTCCGAGCTTCAATCTTCTTCCTTCAATTGCCTCAAGATTTTCCATGTTAGACTCTTGAGATTGCCTCAATGAAGCGAGAATGTCGAGGATTTCCTAGCGCTCATGAAGGCGTTGGTCGTGTCCGCCCGATGGTGGTGTCTCGCCATTGCCACGAGGGGGCGATGTGTGACCTTCGGGAAGGGTCTCCATCTCGGTCTCTAGAAGAGTGATCTTGATCGAGGGAAGGACGAAGACCTCCGCTGATGATTCTCACTTGCGCCGAGGCCTCTCGCTTGAGGAGTTGTCGAGACACCATCTGGCGACTTGGAGTAATCCTCCAAGTAGGGAAGTCCGGTTATAACTGTCTCCGTCGGCAGTGTGACTCATGGAGAGATGATCGAATTTGCGGGAAAAGCATGCTTGATCCCGCTCTCTGGCGTTATCCAGAGAGAGAGAATCACCAGATTGGGTGAAGTCCTGCATGTGGCTTCTAGAGCTTGCCTCACCAAGTCGGACCGCCTTAGGGAAATTGGACACTTCGAGGAAAAACTCTCGTCAGGTCGTGAGTCCACTGGTGTGGTCCTGGTCGATTGACCCTTGCCCTTGAGAGGGTAGATTCCTCTCTTGGACGCATCTTGTTGTGGGGATAAGGATCCTCCTCAACTCCACCAGCGACATTGTCTCCTCGGATCGTGGGAAGATCCCGGAGGCGCAATGCCATAGGATGAGTCATCACTCGGTTCAGAATCGAATCCGGCATCCATGTCGACGTCTGCGTGTCGCCAAGTCGAACCAGTTCTCCTCGCTCCATTCTCCCGCCATGAGTGCATGAGATTTGGAAAACAGAGAGAATGTTTGACAAGAAATTACCGAAAGATCCCCACGGTCGGCGCCAACCGCTTCGGTGTTTTAGAACCGAATCAGGAGACTCGACGTTTATTAGGTTCATAATACTTAGTCGTCCGATTGACCCTAGTATTATCAACCAAATAAACCCGGTCTCGAGAGATGTATACTTCCTGAATGCAAGATACATACCTCACAACAAAAGAATGTATCAATTCCATACAACACATAGAACATAAGCAACAAACCGAAGTTAACATAAAAATGGAATAGATATTACAAAAGAGAGGCCCTTAGGCCAAATAGCGATAATTACAAAAAGATAACAATGAAGCAAAAGTGCCATAAAGATGGCTATAACACAAAGCCAATCAAGTGTGCCTTAACCCCTAGGCATCTCGACCGACCGCCAAGCTAGTCGTCAAGAAAGCGCAACACGTAGCACAAAAGAGAGGCTCTTGGAGCTCTCCTTCTTCCTCTGCAACAAAAGCCACAAAAATTGCCACAACCCCGGGCAGATGAGTACATAAAGTACTCCACAAGACTTACGTGTGAGATAACAGAACTATAAATAGCTACATGCAAGCTTTATTTAAGTGGATGAGGCTTTGGACTCATTTTAGCGTAAAGCAACATTTATTTGCAATAACATAATAGATTGAAGGCAATTTGACAAAGCATTTTTAAATGTTGAAATAACAATGCGATAATAACATAATAACGACAACAAGAACAACCTGGAAGTGACTAACCCAAGTCACCACAACAATAGCATGAACTCCCCGTTCATACCAACCATGTCAAGTTTTAATTAAAGGTTGTAGTCTAGTCTTGAACGACCTTACCAAGCATGTCCATAACCTAGGACGAGGCTATTCGAATAGTTTTATCCCTGCAGGGGTGTACCAATGTACCCACACGCCGACCGCCTTTCCTTTAGGCACACGACCTTTGGTGTGTGCGCACGCTAAGTCCTACGAGACATTTCCAATGGACGATGCTAATTACGAGCCGCAACCCACGGGGACAAGACACATTAGACAGCCTAACCGGTCTGCCAATGCTCCCTCCCAACACCACACACACAGATTTTATTAAAACATACCCACCAACCAGCTCATAATTAACACCTCCCAAAGTACTTAGTCAAGAGAGGTCCCATATCCCCTCGTGTGGTTAGCACATAAAAGCGCTTGGCTTAGTGACCCAAGTACTCGGTCCTTAGGGACCCGCATACCACCACATTCCAAGAACCGCACCATCCATCCAATATGCCCAAGTCTAAATCGACATTTTATTTTCAGTTTTTGATTTTACAAATTAATCAAAGCACAAGTGCTGGACATATAGGAGGAATAGTTATACTTGTGTGATCAAGACCATCGACAATGTCGATGATCACCCATTACTACCGATAGCTAAGCATGTCTAAGCAGTTTAAACGCAACTACTAAGTGATAAGAGCTCATCCAACGAGCTCAAACCACAGCGAATAACCTAGGCTCATTGGTAGTAGAGGATAACAATTCCTACAGATTATGCAACTATAGGAAAAGCTAGCGACATTTAACACAAAGTAGCATGCATACATAGAAGTAAAGCAAAGTATTAAGCTTTAAAATAATGGGACGATGATGGAAATGGTCAAACTGCTTGCCTTGTTGCTGGTCACTTTGTTGCGGAGGGTCGCTTATGGATCACCACAAATGTCGAAACCTAACGGGAAAACGAAAAAGAACCGATAAGAACAAAGAATTCAAAAGGACTCAACAGCAAACTCTCTCCAACAGACTTGAAATTTTTACAGCAGCAAGATAAAGATTTATCATGAATTTAGCAACAAGAATCAATCGATTTGGATTCTTGACGCAAAAGATATGATCAAAACAATTCAATTCGGCCAGAAAAATCCAAATTAAATTAAAAAGGGCTACTGTTCATAAATTATTTTCTAGGGGTCTTCTGGACATGAAATTTTTATGGTAGATAGGTAATGACATTCTAAGACTAATGGAAGTGGTTTCAACTCTTTTGGAGTTACATTGCAACTTCTACAATTTTTTTAAAGACAATAACTTGAACAAAATTATAATGCATAATTATTCTTTCTGAAAACAGTAACATGTTCAAAACTATTTTTCCTAGCAAGTTCATTATTAGAGGAATCCAACAAACTTGGATTCACTCAAAAATCATCTATAGAGCATTAGTTATGGGTTTTACAAGTTAAACCTAAATTTTGAGTGTATTATCCAAAAGGGAGTACTAAAACCTATGGCAAATCTGTGCTCTGGAGCTGAACTCAACTTACAACCATTTTTGGATTAAAGTCAAGTTCAAGATAGAGCTAACACAATTTGAATGACCTCAAAAGGATTTAAAATGAAAAAGATATGAAATTCTAAAGTTTATACCTTATTTCAGTTCATACTTAAGAATTTACTGACATTTCTAAAACTCACAGAGACATGGGAGGTCGTGAGCCACAGATCACAGATCTAACGGCTCAGACCTCCCAGAGATCAACGCAAGACGCACATGTGAGGTCCAGAGGTCTGGACCTCCTAACAACTCACATGCGCGAGGCAAGGGGAGGTCGTGGCGTGAGATTGAGGATCCAACGAACCACAACGATGATGGGGAGGTCCGGAACGGACCAGATCTAAAGGGAGGTCTTAACGGTGAGATCTAAACCTGCTGAGACCTCCGGGGAGGTGCGGATGGTCGAGATCGCGCAGGGGAGGTCTTGGACGCTCCAGATCTCCTCGGAGGAGAGGAGGTCGTCGACGCCCTGCACCAGCGCGCTTAACTCACGCACGCAGCGTTTGGACGAGGGCATTAAAGCGCGAGGACCACGAGGAGGTCCGTGCGCTCGGGAGGTCTTTAATGCACGCATTAAAGGATGGATTTAAGGCAGTTAAGACGCCAATGATTGCGTAGATTGGGCAATGATTAGCACCATAAAAGCCGGGATCTTGGTCCTAACATGACAACGACACGCCGGGACATCCGACAACATCCCGAGCTTGAAGAAATGGTTGTTGCGGCGATGCGGACCTCGCCGGCGACAACCAAGTTTATCATCGTGCGCAATAGTGTTGCGCACACCATGAGCTTACTCTCGACGGCGGCGCGGCGTTGAACGCCGCGAGCCGAGAGGACAACGAAGGAGATCACACGGCCAAATTTTGAACGCAAAATGATGCTCATGCGACATTCAAGCGTGTGCCAAATAAGAGCTCCATGACAACATACACGCAGAGTGCGGCACTAAGGACTATCGGGAGGTACCGGAGGTCCTTAAGATGCCGGGAGGTCGGGGATGGTCTTGGCTTTGAGTTGGGGAAGATGGGGAGCTCCGCTGCTCAAGTCCAAGTTCCAAGCCTCAGCTCCAGCTCCGAGCTCCACTTTGTCCCCCTCTGCAAATGTCCAACAACTTAGTTAGGACTTGGTCCCAGAGGGAAGGCACAATGGAAGCAAGGAGAGGGAGAAAAATTCTCCAATGACCCTTGCCCACCGAGGAGCTTCGAGCTCCAGCAAAGGCGGCCAAGGAACTTTGGTGTCTAAAGCTCACAAGCACAGAGGTGTGAGCAAGGTGATAATGGTGTGCAAAGGAAGCCAAAGGACCGGTGGGGGTGGTTTTATCCTAGGGCAATTGAGGTCTTAGACCACTGGCTAAGCTCATGGTGAGCTTGGCCCATGGCATGGTCTATGGAGTGGACAAGACATGGGGATGACAAGGGCGAGCTCTGGTGACCATTGAGATGAAAGTCGACTGCATTAAATGCGGTCGACAAAGAGTCTGATGAACAGTACCTCCTGCCGGACATGCATTAAATGCACCGCCGAAGCTCCCACGCGCCAGAGGAAGGAGAAGAACGGGGGAGGTCCTAGTGGCCATTGGATGAGACCTCGAGGAGGTCCCGCCATCGGATCCCATTTTGAACCGTTATGTTTTAAGTGGGGGAGGAGGTCCCACCACACGATCAAACGTGGGGAGGTCATGGCCTCACGATTTCACTTAACGTGAAAACGCGACGTGAGGAAATGGACAGAGGTCCAAAGCGTTGGATCTCCATCCAACAGTGCGGACCTCCGGTTGGGACTTAACGCACTTGAACATAAGAGATCGAGGGGAGGTCATGGCCTTTGGATGTAAATCCAAGGGCACTGACCTGATGGGGAGGTCTAATACGCACAAAGTGAATAAGGGAGGTCAGAGGACCTGCGCGTAGCGCAAAGGAGGTCTTAGCCCTCCGATTTGGATCTAAGGGCTCGCGCGATGGTCCGAACTGCCCATTGATCTCGTGCGTTGAGCAGAGATCCAAAGGCAGAGAAAGACAAGGGAGGTCATGGCCTTAGATTTTTAATCCAAGGGCTATGACCTCACGTAGGTGGGATGTCTAAGTGGTTTTAACAGGAGGGAGGTCAGGCCGTGGATCTTGAATCCAAGGGCCAAGACCTCACGCAGTGGGAGGACTGTTCGAGTATGTTGAGGAGGAGGTCGTGGCGGTTGGATTTGATCCAACGGCTACGACCTCAACAAGGTGGGATGACCTCGCTGCGATGGTTTAACAGCTCGAGGAGGTCTTTGAGGTTTCACACACAGGGGAGGTCGTGACCGTGGATCTTTGATCCAGCGGCTATGACCTCATGAGGTGGGAAGGTCTTTGCGGTGTTAGCCGCGGAGGAGGTCGTGGCTGTTGGATGTGAATCCAACGGCTGCGACCTGATTAAGGTGGAGAGGGAGGTCTGCTGGGGTGCAGACCTGGTTGAGGAGGTCCAAAGGGGGTTGGGCTGGACCAGTTTTGAACATGGCTAGCCCAAGGAACAGTGCAGGGTTTTTGAATTTGAACTTTTAAACAGCTGAGACTTTGCAGAATTGTTTGGGCTAGCAAATGAGCTCCAAATTTGATAAAATTTTAACTGGAGCTTGCTGACAACATGATTAACCTTACAGAAATTTTCCAGAGGTTATTATGCAATGCATTTTTCTCAGGAAATTTATTAAGGTTGTTTAAAGGATTGTTTTACCTCCAAAATTTATCAAACTAGTTTTACAACTTGTGATATTTTTCAGAGGGGTCCCACATCAGTTTTGGGACCAAGGAAAATATTTCCAATTGATTGGCACAAGATTTTAGATAAATGGAAAATGAATTTGACTTTTGGTCAACAAGAGCTTTGTGTTTTTAGATTACACAACTCTTGGACACGAATCACATGAGATTTTAGGGTTTTTCAAGATGTGAGAAAAAGTTTTAATTTCTACACATATAATTATACTTGAATAACCCTAATTATACACTTGGGATGTTACAAAATCTCCCCTCCTTACAGAAATCTCGTCCCGAGATTTGGCTCACTCGGTAAAGAAAGATGGATAATCCGCACGCAGACGATCTTCTCTTTCCCAAGTAGCCTCATCCTCGGAATGGTTCGACCACTGAACTTTAAGGAACTTAATGGTCTTATTCCTTGTTCTTCGTTCAGACTCATCGAGCACGCGAACAGGTGCTCGCGATAGGTCAAATCTTCACGGACATCGAGGGTTTCCAACGAGCTTCCTCGGTTGGAACACGGAGGCACTTCTTAAGCCTGGGACACATGGAAAACATCATGTACCCCGCAAGTGCAGTGGCAACTCCAACTTATAGGCAACAGCTCCTTCTTCTCGATAATGCGGTAGGGACCGACATATCGAGGAGCCAACTTGCCCTCGACGCCAAACGTTGATGGCCCTTCAAAGGAGAGACTTTGAGATAAACAAAGTCATTAGGCTCAAAACGTAACTCACGCCGACGGCGATCCGCATAGCTCTTTTGCTCGATTGAGCTGTGCGCAAACGCCACGAATAAAATTTGGACTTGGCGCGGCCTCATTGATTGAGTCCGCCAAAGAGAGGTCTCTCACGGTCTCGACCAGTTCAACGGGTCCTACACTTTCTCCCGTATAAGGCCTCAAAAGGTGCCATACCGAGACCGGCCCGAAAGTTTGTTGTTATAAGAAAACTTCGGCGAATGGCAAGCATTTCTCCCAATGCTTCCCATAGGAAAGGACACAAGCACGAAGCATGTCTTCCAAAACTTGGTTGACCCTCTCGGTCTGACCATCAGTTTGAGGTTGAAATGCTGTGCTAAAAGCAAGATGAGTGCCCATAGCCTCTTGCAAGCTATGCCAAAAACGAGACGTGAAAAGGGATCCACGATCCGACACGATCGTCTTCGGCACACCGTGCAAACTCACGATGCGGGCGATGTAGAGTTCCGCCAAAAGACCTACCCAAAGGTCAGTCTTGACGGGAAGAAAATGTGCCACCTTAGTCAATCGATCGATGACGACCCAAATGGCATCATTCTTCTTCGGGGACGTGGGTAGACCGGTGATGAAATCCATTCCGATCGAATCCCACTTCCACTCAGGAATTGGCAAAGGCTGAAGCAGTCCAGTAGGACGCTGATGCTCGGCCTTGACACGACGACACACGTCGCACTCGTCGGCAACGAACTCGCGATTTCCCTCTTCATTCGGGTCCACCAAAATCTCGGCGGAGATCTTGATACATCTTTGTGGCCCCAGGATGAATGGATAAAGGCGAATCATGGGCTTCGCGGAGGATCAAATTCCGCAACTCCATGTCCTTTGGAACCACAAGGCGTTGCCCGAACCTCACAACACCATGCTCATCCTCAGAAAAGCACTTGGCTGTTCCGGCCTTGACATTCGCCTTAATGTGGCTCACTCCCAAATCCGACTGCTGAGCGGACTTGATCCGATCCACCAAGGTTGGTTGCACAACCATGGCAGCGAGAAATCCATGCTCAACTATCTCCAAGTTGAGACGCTGGAATGCTTCGAGAAGAGAGGGCGAATGCTCCTTGAGCACTAAGGCATTACAATGCGCTTTGCGACTAAGCGCATCGGCAACGACATTAGCCTTGCCCGGATGGTAGTGAATACCCATATCATAGTCCTTGATCAACTCCAACCATCTCCTTTGCCTGAGGTTCAGGTCAGGTTGGGTGAACAAGTACTTGAGGCTTTTGTGATCCGAATACACTTCACAACGATTAGGTAATGTCGCCAAATCTTAAGTGCATGAATCACAGCAGCCAACTCCAAATCATGAGTAGGGTAGTTGAGTTCATGAGGTCTCAATTGTCTTGATGCATAGGCCACTACCTTGCCTTCTTGCATAAGGACACAACCGAGGCCTCGACGAGAAGCATCGCAAAAGATATCGAAGCTTCGATGGATATCAGGAAGAACAAGAACAGGAGCGGTGGTCAAACGCTTCTTGAGTATTTGGAAACTTTCCTCACACTCAGCGGACCACAAGAACTTCTTGTCCTTCTTGAGCAACTCCGTCATCGGCTTCGCGATCTTGGAGAAGTTCTCGATAAAGCGACGATAATATCCCGCTAAACCGAGAAAACTCCGCACATCGGTGACCGAAGCAGGTTGAGTCCATGAAAGAACATCGCTGACCTTGCTAGGATCAACGGCTACGCCTCCTGCTGAAAGAATATGGCCTAAGAAAGCCACTTCCTTCAACCAGAATGCACACTTGCTGAACTTCGCGTACAGCTGGTGCTCACGTAGCTTGCCTAACACAAGCCTCAGATGCTGATCATGTTCCTCATCGTTCTTGGAATAGATAAGAATATCATCGATGAAGACCACGACAAACTTATCCAAATACTCCATGAATACCGAATTCATGAGATTCATGAACAAGGCAGGAGCATTGGTTAAGCCGAATGACATGACAGTATACTCATACAAGCCATAGCGAGTAGAGAATGCTGTCTTTGGAATATCCTCAGGCCGAATACGAACCTGATGATATCCCACTCTCAAATCAATCTTGGAGAAAACTCGAGCTCCAGTCAATTGATCGAAGAGATCGTCGATGCGGGGCAATGGATACTTGTTCTTCATCATCACTTCATTAAGTGGGCGATAATCGGCCTTTATGCGTAAAGTACAAATCCTTCTTCTTTACGAAGATTTGGACAACCCCAAGGAGATGAGCTAGGCGAATGAAACCCTTCTCTTGCAGCTCACTTAATCGCTTCTTCAATTCTACCAACTCGCTCGGTGGCATCCGATAAGGCCTCTTTGAGATAGGGCGATGACGGAGCCAACTCAATGACAAACTCGAGGTCTCGAACGGGTGGCATCCCGGAAGATCAGCGGGAAAGACATCAACAAAGTCACAAACTGTTGGGACTTCGCTAATATCTAGAGCGGGCTTCGCTTCAAGTGCGAAGAGATGCGGATCTAGCGATTTCGCAAAAGCGAAACCTCGCCATGGGAGGACTAGATAAAGAGATGAGCTTCCTGGCACAATCGATTTGTCCCATGTGCTGAGACAACCAATCCATACCAAGAATTACATCAAGACTCGCTGAATGGAGAAGGATAAGGTTCGCTAAGAACCCTACGCCTTCGATCTCGATAGGGACATCCCTACACTCAATCTCAGCTCTCAACTCCGAACCAGGAGAGCGAATGAGTAGCGGGACCGACAATGGAGAGGAAAGAAGCTCTCCAACAGTAGCAAAAGACTCAGAAACAAAGGAATGAGATGCTCCTGAATCAAACAAAACAGTAGCGGGATGAGAGTTAACAGAAAGTGTACCTAGCACGACGTCGGGTGCCTCCTGAGCCTCCTCTGCGGTGATGGCGTTGACGCGACCACTACCCACGCCTTGGGTAGCCGGGACGATCTTCTGGTCCTGAGATGCACCACCTCCTGACCCGCGTCCTCCATTAGGACGAGGGGCTGCTCCTGTCTTCTTAGGGCATTGGTTCGCATAATGCCCCTTCTGGTTGCATGAGAAACATGTGACCCCAGCTGCTGGGTTGCGGGGGCCGCTCTGCTGACTCGCAGTGCACGGATCGACACGGCTGCGAAGGACGAGGAACAGGGGCAGGTGACCTCGGGGGCGCCGAAGAATGAGAGTGGTACCTCGAGATCGCCAAGCGGGGACGGAGGAATGGCCCTAGATGACTTATGGGCCTCCCACTTGCGCTTATGGAGTCCATAAGCTCTCGAGCCGCATGCTCACGACGATGGCCTTGTCGACCAAGGACTGAAAATCAGAAAGTCGACAATGGATAGCTTGTCCTTCACTCCTCGGACAAGCCACGCTGAACTTGGCACCTTAGCCATATCGGTGGCCACATCCTCGGGAGCATAACGAGCTAGATGGTTGAACTCGAGACATACTCCATGATCGAAGCTACGCCTTGCTTGAGCAAGAAAACTCCCGCTTCTTGATCTCCATCAAGCGGCAGGATGTGAGCCCGTCGGAAGGCAAAGACGGAACTCCTCCCAAGAGACGGTGTGGTCTCACGGGCTGCATGGCGAGATAGCTCTCCCACCAGACAAAGCTGCACCTCAAGCCTGGTGCGATGCACGACAGCGCCTTCTCGTGCTCCTCGCATCTGCGCGATCTGGCTTACGCCCACAGACGAAGCCAATCGTCCGCATCCAAAGGGTCCTCTGACCGAAAGGTAGGGGCTGAGTACGGCGAACTCAAGAAGACCCCCACGAGGCCGATGGGCATTCCTCGCCCAGATCCTCAAGCTCCGGTAAGAAGCGGTGGTGTTGTGCGCGATGACGCCCAAGAGAACTCTCTTGTCATCCGCGGTTGCGCTCAATCAAGAAGGACCTCGGCCATGGTGGGAGGAGGAGGAAGCTCCTCGTCCGGACCAGTGATCGCCTTGGCCGCTACGAAAAGCGTCCCGCCATCCTGTTACAAGAAATTTTGGTTAGCAACTAGACCCAAAAATTAAGCCTTAAAGAAAGCAAAAGCGATCGACTAGGGAATGAAGATCACCCTAAACGAAAGCCAAAGCAGCGGGTAATTAAACTTTAACAAGCTTCTAAAAGACTCCAAAACAGCCAAGAAACACCAAAAGCAAAGCTCAACTTCTCAACGAACTAACCCGTATTGAATGAACGAGTAATTGATCGGGAAGATTACAAATCAGATTGTAAGATGAGATCTAAAACTATTAGAGAGCAAGGTTAATGCAGCGAAATAAGTGTTAGATACTTAGCTAACTAGTATCACATCTTACCCTTTTATTCCCACAAGTTTTAGTTGATTAACCTCTCATTTTCTACCTCATTTACTAGCTTAAGCATTGCTGCCCTAAAATGCTTGCTTGCTGTCCAGAACTTTCAGATTTGAGTTTCACCTTCAAATACTTCTATTCTTCACCAAGAAGGTAGCCAAGACATCAATTTAGAACTCTCATATGTTATCCAAAACCCGTGTTATCGATTACTTGGGTTTATCTTTTGAGAGGAGGAGAGGAAAACAATTTTTAAAACTCAAATTAGAGTGAGATGAGAAGAGAAAGCTAAGATAGGTAAGGAATAAAATCCGAGAATTACTTAAGCTTTCAAAACTCATTTATACTTTGAAAATAGGTTTTCAAAATATCCTAAGGACGACCAAGCTTGCATTACTACGGTCATAACGGCTCTGATACCAACTTTTGTGAGACCCCGACGTTTATTAGGTTCATAATACTTAGTCGTCCGATTGACCCTAGTATTATCAACCAAATAAACCCCGGTCTCGAGAGATGTATACTTCCCGAATGCAAGTATACATACCTCACAACAAAAGAATGTATCAATTCCATACAACACATAGAACATAAGCAACAAACCGAAGTTAACATAAAAATGGAATAGATATTAAAAAGAGAGGCCCTTAGGCCAAATAGCGATAATTACAAAAAGATAACAGCGGAAGCAAAAGTGCCATAAAGATGGCTATAACACAAAGCCAATCGGTGTGCCTTAACCCTAGGCATCGACCGACCGCCAAGCTAGTCGTCAAGAAAGCGCAACACGTAGCACAAAAGAGAGGCTCTTGGAGCTCTCCTTCTTCCTCTGCAACAAAAGCCACAAAAATTGCCACAACCCCGGGCAGATGAGTACATAAAGTACTCCGCAAGACTTACGTGTGAGATAACAGAACTATAAATAGCTACATGCAAGCTTTATTTAAGTGGATGAGGCTTTGGACTCATTTTAGCGTAAAGCAACATTTATTTGCAATAACATAATAGATTGAAGGCAATTTGACAAAGCATTTTTAAATGTTGAAATAACAATGCGATAATAACATAATAACGACAACAAGAACAACCTGGAAGTGACTAACCCAAGTCACCACAACAATAGCATGAACTCCCCGTTCATACCAACCATGTCAAGTTTTAATTAAAGGTTGTAGTCTAGTCTTGAACGACCTTACCAAGCATGTCCATAACCTAGGACGAGGCTATTGAATAGTTTTATCCTGTAGGGTGTACCAATGTACCCACACGCCGACCGCCTTTCCTTTAGGCACACGACCTTTGGTGTGCCGCACGGCTAAGTCCTACGAGACATTTCCAATGGACGATGCTAATTACGAGCAAGAACCCACGGGACAAGACACATTAGACAGCCTAACCGGTCCGCCAATGCTCCCTCCCAACACCACACACACAGATTTTATTAAAACATACCCACCAACCAGCTCATAATTAACACCTCCCAAAGTACTTAGTCAAGAGAGGTCCCATATCCCCTCGTGTGGTTAGCATAAAAGCGCTTGGCTTAGTGACCCAAATACTCGGTCCTTAGGGACCCGGCATACCACCACATTCCAAGAACCGCACCATCCATCCAATATGCCCAAGTCTAAATCGACATTTTATTTTCAGTTTTTGATTTTACAATTAATCAAAGCACAAGTGCTGGACATATAGGAGGAATAGTTATACTTGTGTGATCAAGACCATCGACTATGTCGATGATCGCCCATTACTACCGATAGCTAAGCATGTCTAAGCAGTTTAAACGCAACTACTAAGTGATAAGAGCTCATCCAACGAGCTCAAACCACAGCGAATAACCTAGGCTCATTGGTAGTAGAGGATAACAATTCCTACAGATTATGCAACTATAGGAAAAGCTAGCGACATTTAACACAAAGTAGCATGCATACATAGAAGTAAAGCAAAGTATTAAGCTTTAAAATAATGGGACGATGATGGAAATGGTCAAACTGCTTGCCTTGTTGCTGGTCACTTTGTTGCGGAGGGTCGTTTGCAGGATCACCACAAATGTCGAAACCTAACGGGAAAACGAAAAAGAACTGATAAGAACAAAGAATTCAAAAGGACTCAACAGCAAACTCTCTCCAACAGACTTGAAATTTTTACAGCAGCAAGATAAAGATTTATCATGAATTTAGCAACAAGAATCAATCGATTTGGATTCTTGACGCAAAAGATATGATCAAAACAATTCAATTCGGCCAGAAAAATCCAAATTAAATTAAAAGGGCTACTGTTCATAAATTATTTTCTAGGGTCTTCTGGACATGAAATTTTTATGGTAGATAGGTAATGACATTCTAAGACTAATGGAAGTGGTTTCAACTCTTTTGGAGTTACATTGCAACTTCTACAATTTTTTTTTAAAGACAATAACTTGAACAAAATTATAATGCATAATTATTCTTTCTGAAAACAGTAACATGTTCAAAACTATTTTTCCTAGCAAGTTCATTATTAGAGGAATCCAACAAACTTGGATTCACTCAAAAATCATCTATAGAGCATTAGTTATGGGTTTTACAAGTTAAACCTAAATTTTGAGTGTATTATCCAAAAGGAGTACTAAAACCTATGGCAAATCTGTGCTCTGGAGCTGAACTCAACTTACAACCATTTTTGGATTAAAGTCAAGTTCAAGATAGAGCTAACACAATTTGAATGACCTCAAAAGGATTTAAAATGAAAAAGATATGAAATTCTAAAGTTTATACCTTATTTCAGTTCATACTTAAGAATTTACTGACATTTCTAAAACTCACAGAGACATGGGAGGTCGTGAGCCACAGATCACAGATCTAACGGCTCAGACCTCCCAGGAGATCAACGTGCACGCACATGTGAGGTCCAGAGATCCTGGACCTCCTAACAACTCACATGCGCGAGGCAAGGGGGCGGTCGTGGCCGTAGATTGAGGATCCAACGAACCACAACGATGATGGGGAGGTCCGGAACGGACCAGATCTAAAGGGGAGGTCCTTAACGGTGAGATCTAAACCTTACAGACCTCCAGGGAGGTCTGGATGGTCAGGATCGCACAAGGGGGAGGTCTTGGACGCTCCAGATCTCCTCGGAGGAGGTCGGACGCCCTGCACAGCGCTTTAACTTCGCAAGCGCTGCAGCTGCTTGACGAGGGCATTAAAGCGCGAGGACCACGAGGAGGTCCGTGCGCTGGAGGTCTTTAATGCACGCATTAAAGGATGGATTTAAGGCAGTTAGGACGCCAATGATTGCGAGATTGGGCAATGATTAGCACCATAAAAGCCGGGATCTTGGTCCTAACATGACAACGACACGCCGGGACATCCGACAACATCCCGAGCTTGAAGAAATGGTTGTTGCGGCGATGCGGACCTCGCCGGCGACAACCAAGGATATCATCGTGTGCGCAATAGTGTTGCGCACACCATGAGCTTTCTCTCGACGGCGACGGCGGCGTTGAACGCCGCGAGCCGAGAGGACAACGAAGAGATCACACGGCCAAATTTTGAACGCAAAATGATGCTCGCGCGACATTCAGCGTGTGCCAAATAAGAGCTCCTGACAACATACACGTTAGTGCAAAGACTAAGGACTATCGGAGGTACCGGAGGTCCTTAAGATGCCGGGAGGTCGGGGATGGTGCTGGCTTCGAGTTGGGGAAGATGGGAGCTCCACGCTCAAGTCCAAGTTCCAAGCCTCAAGACTCGACTCCGAAGCTCCACTTTGTCCCTCTCGCAAATGTCCAACAACTTAGTTAGGACTTGGTCCCGAGGGAAGGCACAATGGAAGCAAGGAGAGGGAGAAAAATTCTCCAATGACCCTTGCCCACCGAGGAGCTTCGAGCTCCAGCAAAGGCGGCCAAGGAACTTTGGTGTCTAAAGCTCACAAGCACAGAGGTGTGAGCAAGGTGATCATGGTGTGCAAAGGAAGCCAAAGGACCCGTGGGGGTGGTTTTATCCTAGGGCAATTGAGGTCTTAGACCACTGGCTAAGCTCATGGTGAGCTTGGCCCATGGCATGGTCTATGGAGTGGACAAGACATGGGGATGACAAGGGGGCAGGCTCGGGCTGACCATTGAGGCGGAAAGCTGACCTGCATTAAATGTGGGTCAGCAAAGAGCTGTTGAACAGGTACCTCCTGCTCAGACATGCATTAAATGCTTCGCTCGAAGCTCCCACGCGCCAGAGGAAGGAGAAGAACGGGGAGGTCCTAGTGGCTATTGGATGAGACCTCGAGGAGGTCCCGCCATCGGATCCCATTTTGAACCGTTATGTTTTTAAGTGGTGGGAGGAGGTCCCAGCCACACGATCAAACGTGGGAGGTCATGGCCTCACGATTTCACTTAACGTGAAAACGACGTGAGGAAATGGACAGAGGTCCAAAGCGTTGGATCTCCATCCAACAGTGCGGACCTCCGCTTGGGACTTAACGCACGCGAACATAAGAGATCGAGGGGAGGTCATGGCCTTTGGATGTAAATCCAAGGGCACCGACTGATGGGGAGGTCTAATCGCACAAAGTGAATAAGGAGGTCGAGAGGACTGCGGCCAGCGCAAAGGAGGTCTTAGCCCTCCGATTTGGATCTAAGGGCTCATGCGATGGTCCGAAGCGCCCATTGATCTCGTCGTTGAGCAGAGATCCAAAGGCGAGAAGACAAGGAGGTCATGGCCTTAGATTTTTAATCCAAGGGCTATGACCTCACGAGGTGGGATGTCTAAGTGGTTTTAACGAGGAGGGAGGTCAGGCCGTGGATCTTGAATCCAAGGGCCAAGACCTCACGCAGGTGGGAGACCTTGACTGAGTATGTTGAGGAGGAGGTCGTGGCGGTTGGATTTGATCCAACGGCTACGACCTCAACAAGTGGGATGACCTCGGCTGCGATGGTTTAACAGCTCGAGGAGGTCTTTGAGGTTTCACACACAGGGGAGGTCGTGACCGTGGATCTTTGATCCAGCGGCTATGACCTCATGAGGTGGGAAGGTCTTTGCGGTGTTAGCCGCGGAGGAGGTCGTGGCTGTTGGATGTGAATCCAACGGCTGCGACCTGATTAAGGTGGAGAGGGAGGTCTGCTGGGGTGCAGACCTGGTTGAGGAGGTCCAAAGGGGGTTGGGCTGGACCAGTTTTGAACATGGCTAGCCCAAGGAACAGTGCAGGGTTTTTGAATTTGAACTTTTAAACAGCTGAGACTTTGCAGAATTGTTTGGGCTAGCAAATGAGCTCCAAATTTGATGAAATTTTAACTGGAGCTTGCTGACAACATGATTAACCTTACAGAAATTTTCCAGAGGTTATTATGCAATGCATTTTTCTCAGGAAATTTATTAAGGTTGTTTAAAGGATTGTTTTACCTCCAAAATTTATCAAACTAGTTTTACAACTTGTGATATTTTTCAGAGGGGTCCCACATCAGTTTTTGGACCAAGGGAAAATATTTCCAATTGATTGGCACAAGATTTTAGATAAATGGAAAATGAATTTGACTTTTGGTCAACAAGAGCTTTGTGTTTTTAGATTACACAACTCTTGGACACGAATCACATGAGATTTTAGGGTTTTTCAAGATGTGAGAAAAAGTTTTAATTTCTACACATATAATTATACTTGAATAACCCTAATTATACACTTGGGATGTTACACGAACTTACGTAAAGATTGTTTGATTCGGGGGGGTCTCCTAGAATAGAATCATGCAGAGAGATTGACACGGGAATTTTTATACAGGTTCGGGCCTTCTCCGGAGAGAATAACAACCCTACTCCTGTGTGTGTATGGTATTGAGTGTATCTTGAACAATCGGGGAAAAACTAAGACTATTACAGATAGTGCTTGTATTCTCGATGGCTCGATCCTTTCTCCCTTTCTCTAGTTGCCGCCTTTTATAGTAATGTGAAGGAGCGCATTACTCCAGTAAAGGCGCCTCATCACCTCTGAACAGGCGCATGTTGGTAGTAATTACCGTGTATTAATTCCTCCACGTCGCTCAATGACTATATACCGAGATAATGGGTATTACGTGCCATTATTACGTAGAATAACAACAGATATGATGATTGTTTGAATCCCTTAATCAATAAGACCCACTTGTCTCGCAGGTTCATTTGATTATAAGGTGGTTGTGGCTGACCTAGTCGAGAGGAATCTACGACTATGAGGTAGTCGTAGCAAGACTTACGACTATGGGATAGTCGTAGCATAACTTACGACTATGGGGGTGGTCGAGAAGAACTTACGACCATCCATTTGGTTCTTCCTTCATAACATTAAGGGTACACTCGGGGTTCACATGACGCCATATTTACCTATAATAAAAATTATAGATAAAAGGTAAAATGAGGATTATTATATCCTCGTCACATCCTAACCAGAACCACTCAACGGACAAGACTCGAAGATGCGGTAAATGCTCGATGGTCAACGGTTCTTATGAAACCTCACACTCCAAATACCTCAAGCATTCTCTCAACACCAGTTCGTCCAAAACATTATATACCCCGCTCCAAGACTCGAGACGGTTCTAGCGAATTACTATCGTCCAAAACCCCCGCAACTTCCAGAACAACCAAATATACTCTGGGCTATCTATCTCTTCGGGATCAAACCACATAGCATGCACGTAAAAATATGGAACTCTTGTTCCATCTTTCAGTCGATCTCGCCATCATAACAAGGAGATCCTCCATTAAGCGAGGACGCATAACCCAACTTATTTTAATCAAACTTTAATAATCGATTCAACCGAAAACAAGGATTCATAATGCAATTCCAACTTTCCTCCCAAAAGACTCAAATCCAAAATAAGAGATTCTTCACAAAAACCTTCCATCCTTCCAACTCGGCAGTTTGCAACTAAACACCACATAAGCCAAAAGTGGATTCGCTCGAATGCCCAAATCAAATACTTCATTTATATTCCTGAACCGGACAGAACCACCTTGTCAACATAAGTCAATTCAGATTGTACATGATCTCCATCATAAAAATCCAACTCAAACGAGAACCAATAGAGCACTTCTCTACTCGAGAAAATATTATTTTCTCAGATGTTCTTTTAGGAAATAAACCCTTTCCCAAATCATGGGTGTCTAGAATTATCACACTAACTCCTTCCGCTCAACCGACAATCCCAAAACGATCATCAAACCGAAAGAACAACCATACTTATCTAAAGGGACTCTACTAATCCATAAAAGGATTCTCTAGTCCACTCCTATACCAACAGAATTATTTTGACAAATGGTTTCCAACACCTCAATAAAGATTTTTCACCCACAACCACATCATCTTAATCTGTTAAAGATAAATCAACTTCAAATTCTCAGCACACATACTCATTTACTTTACCCAAAGTATTCTATTAAAGATCAACACACTATTCAAAATTCGCTTCTGTTCATCTACCTCTACACAAGATATTGGGTCTCCGAGTTCCTAGCATAAAAATGCAAAGTCCAAATTCAACCTCCAAGTCTCTTACCATGAATTTCTGGTATAATTGATAGGAAATCCTCAAATTCATTTACTAAAATTTCACACAACTCAACAATAACTTCAGTCATTAATATCAACATTCCTCACTAATCAAGTAACCGCCCCAAGGCGATTTATTTCACCAATCTTAGACCTTCTCTAATCCACATAAATCCAATTCAGTTACACAACCACAATATACCCGTTCGCAATACCCTAACTGGTTGACCAAGATTCAAACATACTCAATCACTAACGTCAATAAATAAATATATTCTTTGACCAAGATATCCTTAGAGATAATTTTACTCCCATAGGGTTACTCACTGAGACCGAGTTATACTTGACAATAGCTCAATAATTCCTGCTATCCCATTAATTAGCATGACACTAAGGTTTCTTCACACCGCTACTCTCATTAAACTTCACCACCACAACTCTTCTACACAATCTTACTAAGTATCCAATTGCGATACTCTAATAAGTTTATCAAGAGTCCATACTTTCGATAATCCCAACATGGACAAAGGTTACTGGATCATAATTCGCCATAGGTTCCTCTAGTTGTAACACTAATCAATTTTATCTCATCGACAAACATTCCATTTGAATAGAATTCTCTCCAGGTGTTATAGGTTAAAACCAATTCACTTTCTACTGCTATTCAATTAGCTTGGTCCCCAAAAAATATCACCACTATCATATACTTGTCCACCACCAACCACGCCATATTACACTTTATAAGACTCGCAACACAAGTTGGTTAATTCCTTTCTCAAAAGGAAGAGACAAACTAATACAAGATTCAACACACACGAAAACATTGCTCCTCGGAGTGAGCATGAGACCAAGAGAAACCGTCGAATAGAAATGATCTCTAAAAACAAAAGTCGAAACCACAGTTTGAGGGCACATGTCCCACAGAAGGAAATTTCAACTTCCATAAATCATGATAAAACATTGCTATTGAAACTCAAGAAACTCTTAAGCTGTAATGACAGAAAAGTTGCGGATTACAACTCTTAACTCCAACCTCAACTACTTATGGTACACATTTTTTGTTAACAAAGAAAACAATTTTCGTTGATTACAACATTACTTGCCAACCCAAAACAAGAAATGTCTTTAAAACCAAATCACATTAATAACTTAAGAACCAAATAGAACCTTCCAATACGTCACACTGCTCAAACTAATTTCATCTACTACATAAATCATGAACTCCCAAAAGATCACGAATGCATAACTCCAAATATTTCGTTTAATCCATATTACGAAAAGCAATCAACTACTTTCTCGCTAGAAGAATCATCACCACTCCAACGCGTCACAATCTGTAGACCATATTACTAACATCAAGAATAATTCACTCTTAACAAGGTTCGTTATCGTCAACTCTTCCTTTATAAAGTCCCCAAAAGCTTACCAAACTGTTACATACCACTTTATCATCTCATCCTCAATGGAGAGTATACCAAATTCTTACCACCTCACTATAACAAGCACTTTATTTATTTTTTAGAGGGAACCTACTACCCAATTTAAAAGGTTATACCAAAACCCTTTCATCAAAGGCATACTGTTATCCGACAATTTCACCATCATGCAAACACAGGTCACCTATTAAATCACATCATAAACCATTGATGATTATTCAATCATGGACACAATTGATGGTCCTTTCTCTATTCGTTTTCCCACGAGCAAAAGTAAGATCATCAAATAATCAATTAAAGAAAATTCCATATTATCATCTACTAAGACAACTGTCGAACACATCTTTATATTTCCCTTCCTGCATAGTTATATTAATCCATAGAGACCAAATAATCCAACAAGTCTAGCAAACCAAACAATTCTAATGATCAACCATTTCATCAATATTCCACACTTCTTAATAACTCTATTGATTCCAATTAAGTTTAACTATACCTATAATCACAGGTCATCAAAAACTACTACAAGACACTTTCAAGTTAATCAACTTTTCTTTCAAGGATCTTAGTTAAGATCGATCATGAACACGCTACAGACCCAACCTGATAATCCATATCATATCCATTAATTGCTTTGATTATAACCTCTCACTTAACCATGACAAAACATCGCTAAAGGGTTTAACATCTTCTTTCATAAAAGAGAACCATTAATCTTCAACACTCAAAATACCCAAGAGAGATACATTGAGTCAAAGCCTCCACGTATTAAAGAACTTGCAAAAGGAAACTTTCATTAACCAAAATCATCAAGCGAATAAATGGGTCATGTTTTCCAATGAGAAAGATAAAACTCCAATATAAAGGTCAAACTTGACAATCGACCAAGTTCACCAGCCGCAAGAATAACTCGTCGGTTGGGAAAACAATGATGGCTTTACGGGACAAATTAAGCAAATGCAAACACACCAACTTTTTTCAAAGCAACCCATCAACCACAATGAACTAATAACACAAGAGAAACTCATCAATCACAACTGGATAAGAGTTGACCAAATTCAATTTCAAAGAAGAGAACAACTCTTTTGAAAATACTCACTATCAACACCTATACTAAGATATCCGAGGTAACCACTTCCCTATTCTCAAACGCAAACGGTCGTGTAACCTGGTAAAGCCCAGGTCCACAACCACGACCTCAACCTCTCAACATGGGTTATTCCCACACATAATAATCATATAATCAATTTATGAGCAATCATACTCAATTCATATCAGCAATCATCAATATGTTATAGCGAAAACGTAAATGCAATGCTTTGCCCATTCCCATCCTACTGTGCACCAGTGTGTCAAAATTTTAAGTTGATAAGACACTAGCAAATTTTAATTAATCTATTCACCACGGACCTAAAGCCCGCTCGATACTAATCAGAATAACCCCCACTCAACATTGAGCCCGAATGCTACAAAAATAAAATTAAACAAAACTAAACTAAGACCATTTACCAAATTTTTCAACAGAACCTCCTTTGTATACTTTCATATACCGAGGTTTCAACAGTTAAAGATAACATTATTGTAACACCCCAGTCCGACAAAGGCCTGGATTGCTACTAAACTAACAATATAAATAAAATTAAACTAAAACAACTTACTAATTTTCGGCAGAACCTCCTTTGTATAGTTAACTATACCGGAGGTTCCAACAAACAAATATAACATATATAATTAATCCAACATTCAATATGATCAAGACATATCCAAAAGTGAGCTAATCATTACTATAACATCCATAGCATGCTAAGCAACTAGGATATAATCCAAAGAGCATCCAAAATCCTCTAATCCTTTATTACAGTCTATACCAAGTAAGGAAATAATCATAAAGATTATTCTAAACAAATCATTCAACTATTAAATTATCTTTTTATCAAATCAGTTGTGTGTAGATCGTGCTATTGTGCAACCATTCTAATCTTTCTTTCCCCCCATGCATGCCGATCCTGTAAGGGTACCTAAAAACGCAACAACAGCAAGAGTGAGTCCAAAGACTCAGCAAGTACAATAAATGGCAATAACTGCATACATAATTGTAATCATCAACCAATACTCACAAAACTATACACCAATCATATTACATGCTCATGCTATGCAATATGCTCAAAATGCACTTTATCTTTCTCTTTCTCTTTTGCATTTTACTGGTAATGCAGAGCGTGCATCCGTCGATGCACACCCATGCCTATGCCATCTAGCACAGGGACCATTGCCCGTACTCTGCAAATATGGGGACCTAAGCCCATGCTCCACGAGCAAGGGGACCTTTAGCACGTCATATTCATGACGGGGACCTCAACAATTGCTTGGTCATCACATGACCAAATCTTCAATATGCCATCATGACGCATATGAACGAAATCTTAAATCATCATAACTTTGCATTCACAATCACATCGCATATGAATAAACCTATTCATACCACAAGCATCCATGATCATTGAAGATTATAAATTTTCAAGCATCCATGCATAGCACATAACTCATAACACTAGAAATCATGAGTATCAACATTCATAAAATCTAGGTAACCATGAACAGCACATATACTCATAGTATTAGCAAACAATGTCATTCATCTATATTAATTCTATCCATCATGGTACTTGCCTTAACCGCGTGAGAACGGAGGATGTGAAGAGGGTGCTGCCCCCGGGACCAATCCCCTACCTGAATACATTTAAAAGCATACTAAGACAACAGTAATGGACCAAACAAACTATATAAGCAATCACGAACTCGCCATAGTTTCTAACGCGATCCCAACTCCAATTCCTAAATGTCGATCTGTCCCCTCCGTGGATAGTCACATTCTAAAATTCATATCTTTTAGTACAGGAGTCCAAATGAGGTGTTCTTGGACTTTCTGGAAATTTCATCAATTTCTCCAACTAAACTTAATTGATGAGCATTTCTGAATCGGCCATCTAATACAACTACCAAGCTATTTAACAAAACATCGAATTCACGTCGGGTTTCTGGACAGAACTACCAAAACTACCATAACTTTCGGTACAATTGTCGAAATTTCACGTTCTTGAGCTTTCTGGAAAGCTGAGACAATAAAATACATTTTTCATTATAGTGAGATCTTCTAAATAATCCACTAACTATATGCTACAGACCGATTAACAAAAACTGTCAGCATTAGAACAGAATTACAGAACAGCGACGCTACGAAAATCATAACTTATGATCCGCTCGTCCAAATGACCTGATCCAAGATCCTACGGAAAGATAATTATGCTACCTACAATTCTCTAGGAGATGGACAGATCAGATTTCGCAGTTAACATCCTCAAAACGGTCGGGTACTACAGACTGCCCTAAACTGATCTAATACCGACATTGCCAAAATACGTTACTATACGACTAATTGATGGGATTGGGGGTTACCCTTGAAGATCAAGATGAAGAACATGAAATCCCAGTGCTCTCCATCTCCTTCTTCCTCTCTTCCTTCTCTCTTCCCCCCTTCTCTTCCTCCTTTCTTTCTCTTCTACCTTCTTCCTTCTACTAAACAAGCAAGGAGGCATCAACACCTGGGAGGGGTGGTGCTACAGTGGCGGCGCTACAGTACCGCGGGGCGCTACAGTAACCGAGCTAGGGTTTGGGTGTCCTTCCCCCTTCCTTTTGAGGCCGACCGACTCAATTGGGCCAAGACACTGTGGGCCAAAAGCCCAGGTTTTCTTACTCTCCCTCAGAAATCTGAATTTCTAAATTTGATTTATTTAATTCTCTCTCTAATGCTATACAGGATATTACAATTATCAATAATCCAGTATCCAAATTCATTCAACATGCAAGATAGTCTATTCTGTTAAAGCAATGATAAGCATAATCCCAAATCGCTAATCTCATTATTACAGATAAGCCAAAGCATTCAACGAAACTATAAGTGAAGCTCAACAGTTTGCTTATTTAAAGAATATAAACTAAATGATGTTCTTTCTTTAGGATGAATGGAAGTGAGTGCAATTCAACCAAAACTACTCCCTCCCATACATGCCGATCTTGCCTGTGGTACCTAAAAACACAACAAAGCAAGGGTGAGCCCAAAGACTCAGCAAGTATCACCAAGAAAAACTAAAATCACAGTATAGCATCAACAATCCAAAAGAACCATTACACTAAAGATAATTCTCATGCTTATGTAATGCGATCATGCAATGCACCTTTCAATCTTTATCTCTTTTCGCATTTTACCGGTAATGCGAGGTATACAACCGTCAATGTATACCCATGCATGTGCCCTCTGGCACAGGGACCAAGAGCCTATACTCCACAAGTATAGGGACCTTTGCCCATCATCATCATGATGGGGACCTCTTTACTCATTGCCCACATTCTACGAATGTGGGGACCTCAAGCCCGTCATTTACATGACGGGGACCTCAACTATTCATACTTGGTCACCATGTGACCAAGACTCAATCATGCTTACTACATGCATATGTACAATGACATCATCTTCCAAACATATGAATTCAATGTGTACATAATAACATGTAAGCATTAACAACATACACAGGAAGCTTTAACCATAACTTGCATTTACCAAGATATATTGTAATTCATCACATTAACATCCATGCATGGCTTTTACGAACAAGACACAATCAATCTCAGCAAACAATCATAATTATTCTACAACCCGAATACTTGCCTCAACCGCGCGAGAACGGTGGACGCGAAGAGGGCGCTGCCCCTGGGATCACGCTCCCACCTGAACATAATGATAACCCAAACTAAGACAAGCATACTGGACCAAAATCATAAATAAGAACACAATTGAACTCGCTAAACTCCCAAGCGTTTCCAATCTTCCAATTTCTACCGATCGATTTGGTGTTCACTGCGGACAGTCAATTTATAAAATTCATAACTTTCACTACAGGGGTCCAAATAAGGTATTATAGGACTTTCTGGAAAGATAATTAAATTTCCCAACTAAACCTAGTTGAGTGGCCCTTCTGAATTGGCCATCTAATACCCCTATCAAGCCAAATTAAAATACATCAATTTTCACGTCGGGTTCTCTGGACAGTACACTAAAACCACCATAACTTTTGCTACAAAAGTCCAAATAAACGTTCTTTAGTTTTATACAAAGGTATGGAGATTACCCACATTTTTCGTTATATCAAGATCCTCTAATTTTGTCTTTAACTAATGGCTTATCCCAGGTTTCTATAATCTGTCTGGATGTTGACAGTTTATCAGGACAGCGACACTAAACAATTCATATCTCCCTGACCGTTAATCAGATTTGGGCATTCTTGGTGGCCACGTAAAGCTAAGGACATGACCCAGATATCTCTAAGAGAGTGGATCCCCAGATTCTGCTTCTAAATACACGAAAACTGCCGTTCAAAATTCTAGACAGAATGGGATCTAAACAACCGATCTACTAACGAATTCAAACATGCCTTAAATTCGAAACATACAACGAGGGAGGATCTTCGTTACCCTTGAAGAACCGCTGTAGATTGCGACGAAGCCCGTGAACCTTTCCCTTCCATCTCTTCTTCTTCCCTTCCCTTTTCCTCTCTTCTTCTCCCTTCTTCTTCCTCTCCTTTCTTTCTCTTCTTCTTCCTTCTCTTGGTAGAGCAGCAGGGAGGGGTGGCTGCTACAGTACCGCGTGCTATAGTGCAGCATGGTACTGTAGCAGAGGCTAGGGTTTTGGGAAAAGGCACCCCCCCTCTTGATTCCACTAAAAAGGCTGGCCCATATGGCTAGGACGCCTTGGGCCGAAAGCCTAAGGTCCAATCCTCCCTCAATAGATTCTGAATTTTTTGAGTAATTTTCCTCTCCAATTTAATGTTGTTCTCTCTAAACTTTATTGCATTCACTTGAATATTCGGGATATTACAAAAACCCCCTCTAATCCTCTGTTAAACTCTTTTCTATTTGATCCTTCTCCCCACATCTGGGGTATTACAGATTATCTTGACTTTGATAAAAATATTTGTCTTTAAATAAACCTATTCGGTTTAAATGAATTATTTATGTAATTTAAACTGAGAAACAGTGGTTTTCAAAATTTATTTGGGGAATATATCATCCCAGTAGCAATTCTGCAAAATTTCATATTTTTACAAATTTATTTGCTATTTCTAAAGCACCGGTCAAACTTTTGAGGATTTAAATGAGATTGGTCAACACATCCGGTCTAAACCTAGCCCTTGGCACTGTAGCGACTCGATCCTGACGAGTTTGAGTCCAACCCAGTGCATCAGGTCCGGCTCTGTCACGATCATGCGCACGCTCCAACTCCAAGTGAACGTGAGCCATCGATCTCTTCGCGAACGGACGTGATCTGCGGCGCGGTGCAGGTCATCCATCCACGCGAGGCGATTTCCACCGTTAGATCCCCATCCTACCGTGCCCAGTTTTGGATTTAAAACCAAAACGCACATAAAAACTCGTGACCATTGGATCCTCCTTGAACCGCCCAGATCAGTGTGAACGTTCGGACCATTCTGATCATCCACACAATATTAGCCGTAGGATCTTAATCGTGTGGTGTGTCATTTTCAGTGTATACCATTTTTGAATGGGGAAAGCTGAAATGCACGCGAGCCCTTGGATCCTCAACGAATGAACCAGATCTAGTGGGTTGTTCGGACCGTCCGAATGCACCACGTGATCTCCACCGTTGGATTTTGATCGCCCGGACTGTATTGATGGGCCGTTCGGACCACCTCAACACCCCATCAATCCTCACCGTTGATTTCAGATCCAACGTGTTTTCTTTTTGGGATTCAGAACTCACAGGCGCGCATTAAATTCTGGCCGTTGGATTTAAATCCTACGATGCCGCTTCAAGCGTGGGCGCTTAAGGCCTTATTTTTGCATCACCGTTAGATTGTGATCAAATGGTCCTTGTGGATTGTGACGTTCGGACCTCCCGATTCTCTTAATCAATCTCAGCCGTTTATTTGTAATCGCACGGCCCATATGAGAAGGGCACTGGTTAGAACTTCTCAACGCCCTGATCAATCGCAGCCGCTCGTTTTTAATCAAACGGCTGATGTTCTTTGGGAATCGCAGTGTTGTGTGCGTTGCTGTGGCTGCCATTGGGACCCTCTCGTTAGTGACGCTCTTCCTTTCTTCTTTCTTTGTGTTTGCCTCCGACTCCATCGCCGAGCGGTGGCCTTGTCTGAGAGTTGTGCGAATATTCTTTTGGTATTTGGCATCAGATTGCCACCTCATCAGCTCTGGAGAATTCTCGCTTGCTCCAGAGATCAAAGTCTATATAAACCCTACTTTCTGAGCCTCTGCCATTGTTGACCAAGGGAGCTCTCCTCACTTTCTTCCTTCCTTCTCAGTGAAGCTTTCTAGCTTACACTCCTTATTCATCTATAATCATGCCTAATTCACTTAGTAATGTGAGTTTTGGCATTATTTTGTAGGTTGAACAAGAGTTGCTCTCTGTTGAACCAAGCCGGTCGGAAGCACCACCGTGGTAATTTCTTACTCCGGTGAAGTATGCCTCATTCTCTCTTGTAAAGGTCATGTATTACGATCATATTAGCTCAAGTCTTCCATTCTTTTCGACCTTGGTCGAGCAGGTGAAGTAGTTATTGCATCTTTTCCATTTCGGCCGAAACTTGACTTCATCTTTTCCAGCTCTGGTAAGTGAGTCTTGGTCCTATCTTTTCCTATCTTGAGCACCCTAAGAACATCAATAGCTCACATGCATCACTCACTTGTGCATGTAATACTCCAATTGCCTTATCCCCGAAATGTTGTTTTATATAACTTTTCGGTCTTTCATATCGTATTCAAGTTCAAGGGTTTCTCTTGTTATCTTATCAGCTAATTTAGGTTCTATCTAAACCCTAGCAAGATAAGCAGTTGTTATTTTTATTCTTAAAGGCATTCAACTTAACTGTTTATCAAGGTCACTCCTCTGTCAGTTGTTGTCGGGCAAACCGACAAAATCAGTAGTTCTGTCCATTTTCTGTTAATCTTGCTAATAAGGGTTAATAAGGGTTTGTCTAGGGTTTTATCTTTCTTAAATATTAGGTTTAGCTCTAACAAGAAGCTGGTGTTTAAGTGTGTGACCTTTAAGCACGAATCTTCAATTCTGGACTTTGCTGTTTTGTTGCCGGTTGAACCGACAATATGCACAGCAAGGTTTTCAATTTCTTAAATTACTGTCAATTAATTATTAAATGATGAGTTAGGTTACTATCCTAGCTTTGAATACTCTTAGTTCAAGCAAAGTATTTCATTTATATGATGCTTAGCTCGGCAAACAATTCAACTGTAATCTGTCCTGTTTCAGTTTCTAAAATCTGAAACTGTAGTCCTAAACCCAAACTCTAAATTGTGGTAAATAATACTAGCAAAGGTTAGTTGTAGCTTAAGCATGTTGCTAATAATGCATTAAGCCATTGACCATACATTCTTTTTATACATGCTGTTCTCTGCCTTTTTTCCTTGTGTTCATTGGACTTTATTTTCTTTTAGATTCTGGTTCTTCTGAAGTGGTTGAATCTGGTATTGAGCAACAAGAATTTGAACAAGAGGTTTACTATTATTACCAAGGCAAGCATCCTCTCTGCACCATGTTGATCCTAATTTTGAACTGTAGATTTATAAAAACCAATGACATTGTTGCATGCTATTTTCCTAAAAATTTATTTGTGATCTGTTAATAATTAGTTATCACCTAACACTTGAGGTTTACCCTTAATCTGATCATACGCTCAAACTTAAGGTAGTGCTTCAATACTTAATTACTTATTCCAGGAAATGCTTAGCCATGCGATGCGTAGTGTAGCCAAGTTTATTTTACCAAACCCGAAACACTAAATGAATTTTATCTATTTTGATTCTTGGTTCAACCTATGTAAATCTGAAATGAAAACAAATTTTGTTTATGTTTACTGGATTTTAAATCGGACAAGTGGATGCTAGTGATGGTGCCTTTGTGCACGAGATTGGGAAATGTGGATGTCTTGTCTGGATTGATTAAGGACTGAACATTGACTGGACGATTCAAGCCCCAACGTACTTCCACGCGCAGTGTATGGGCACTGTTTGGTTAAGTAAAGGGTTAGTGCTATTGAGTTGGAAAACAGGAAAGTAAGGACATATGTGGTTGATCTCATATCTATATCATATGTTCTTAAGAGGGTGAGGACGTACATGCGTTCCATCACATGTACATACCTTAAGGGCTCCGATTGCGATGTAATATGTGCAGTGAGCACAGTTTGCATTTTGTTGATCGGGTCGGCATTCCCGGCACAACATGTGGACCCCCGGTTGGCAGGTTCTATTAGTAACTTGAACTGAGCGGGATTAGTCACACATAGATATTCTAGCTCAATAGTGTTAACTTGTTGAAAAACACCAAATCTCAGTTTACCCGGCCAGCATACCAAAGGTAGTGTGCTCTTATTCTAGATGGCTTACGGGCAAGCTAAGTCGTGTGGGTAAAGATGTACACCCCTGCAGGGTTTCAAAACTATTCGAAAAGCCGTGTCCACGGTTATGGACAACGCTTGAGTTGAATAAATCTTTGTATAGATTGTGAGTTACAAACTTTTGTATAAATTTTTGAATTACAAATCTTTGTATAAATTTTAAATTACACTTTGGTCAATATACTACTTCGGCATGAATTGTGTTCATGAATATTGTAGTGTGGCCGGCAGCCACTTATATATGATCATGCAATACCTTGGTGGCCGGCAGCCACTTAAACATTGTTATTACTCTTGATAACATTTCTCTTTATGCAATGTTTTGGTCCAAATTGATTTATAACATTGCCTTGCAAAACTTAGCAAGTGTAGGACTAAGATGTATCGCTTTGTGCAAAAATTGAACCCTTTACAGCCTTTCTTTTGTCAACTTTAAGCATGTATGAATTCTAATCCTTTGAATAGGCTCTATCAAACACTTTCTTTTTATAGTTTGTGTAAGTCTTGCGAGTACCTTCTGTACTCAGGTTTTATAACCTCTTGTTGCAGGTGAGGATGGTTATTTGTATGAGATGCCCGTTAGCGCCGATCAGGGTGACGCTAACGAGTGAAGCTAGTTCTAACTTCCACTCAATAGCCTGAGGGTGATGGGAGGCCATTGGTGGTCTTTTGCTGTTTAGTTGTGTTTCCGCTGCTAGCTTTTGTTGTGGCCCAAGGTCACTTGATATTGTAGAATTCCAAACCGAATTGTAACATGCTATGTATAATTATGTAAATATATGCCTTGTATGTATGATACAATGTTGTTTGAGGATATATGTGCAATGGTCTGGAACCTGGGAACTATTGTGATACATATATCCGAGAACCTGAATATTGGATTTGTACCTTGTTAAGAATTATGCTTCTAGTATAATTTCTAATTAGGACCGAATAGTTCCTGATTATAAGTTATGCTTTTAGTATGATCCTTAATTCGGCATAACCCTCCAATATACCGGGTTCCTCACAGGATATTACATTCTACCCCCTTAAACAGAATTCGACCCCGAATTCTACTTGTCGTTCTATTCGCAAGAGCACTACAACTGAAATTAATCACATTCAACACGTACGCAATGTGAACAACCTTGGATTTTGGTCACGCAAGCAAGATTTTAACTCCTAAATCGCTTCCCTCTAGGACATATGCGGCCACCTCACCTCGAAGGATATCAACATCTTACACCTCAACACTCGTCTCGACCTTTACAGGTTCTCTCAACACACAAGACTAAAAAATAAGGTCCCACTCGTTGGCCAACAGCTTTAATCGAAATCCCAAGCTTCGGACTACTCAGGTACTCACTCAACACCAGAACATACCAGACGATGCATACATCATGTATGGGCCCAAGACGGTCAAAGTGATACGCTCACTTCCTAATCCCCGCAACAGTCGAAAACAAGCCAATGTACCATGGGCCAACTTCCCTTTTGTTACTAAAGCACATAACATGCACAACCCACATGGAATTCCTGCCCCACTTCTTAATCGGTTTCTTCATCTAACAAGGAGCACCTCCTTTAACCAGGAACATATAGCAAAATTCGCTTTAAACAACTCTTTTATAACTGTAACCCCACCGAGAATAATGGATTCTCATTGCAACCACTTAAATGGCAACTTCACACAAAAGGGTCAAATTCGAAGCAAAGATTCATCATGAAATCCTTTCGCTTAAGGAGACAGTTTACAAATAAACACCACATAAACCGAAAAGAGCAATCGCTCAAATGCCCAAACCAAATACTTCCTTTATTCTTTCTGAACTGATAAGGACTACACATGCCATCACATACCACACGAGCACAAATCTAGCATACTCAAAATTATGCTCAAGCCGAAATACGTCATCCACACCTTTGTATAGATGCTATATTGAACCCCACCGAAACACTCTAGACAACTCCTTCTACTGACAAAATTATTTTTTTTGACAGAGGGCACCCAATGCGTCTCACAATAGATCTCACGTAATCACTTCACCTCAAACTTTAAATAACTTAAAATTCTCAGTACACCACTAATGTACTACATCAAAAGTGTTCTATCAATGGTCATCTCATTGTTCGAAATCTGCCCTTTATTCTATTTTCTCTACAAAATCATTGGGCGACTAAAGACCTAGCATAGAAAAATGCAAAGTCCAAATTTAACTTCTAAACTCTTACAACGAACTTCTGATATAAAAGATAGGGAAATCCTCATATTGATTCCCTAAAGTTCCCACAATTCCAACATAGCTCATTAACATCATCATGGAAATATTTTCCTGATGAAATTACCTTTACAAGGATTTTAACTCTCAGAGGGTTACTCAATCAGACCGAGTCATTCTTGACATTAACTCAACATTTCACACTATCCCATTAATTGCAACAACGATTAAATTACTTTATAATCCCAGTCTCATTAAATCACATCATCATGAATCACCTACACAACCTGGCAATACAACCCAATCGCGATACTCTATAACTTGATCAAGATTTCCATACCTTCGATAATCCCAATATTTCAACATGAACCAAAGTTCTGGAATTACACTTTACCATAGGTTCGACTTGGTCGTAACACCAATCAGTTTTACTTCAGCGACAAACATTCCATTTGAATCAAATTCTCTCCAAGAGTTATAGATCAAAACCGATTCACCTTCTACTCCTCCTCCAATAGCTTGGTACCAAAATCTCACCACTACAATTACTTGACCACCATCGAACAATTGCGGATTATGCTTGAATTCTTTGTAACACAAATCTATTGATCCTTCCAGAAAAGGAAGAGACGAACAAGGACAAGTTTCTGTAATACTCCAAATTTATTTAAGTGAGAAGAAATAATTTAGGGAGAAGAACCAATTAGAAAATGGATTTAACAAAAGTTTAGAGGGGGGTGTAATACTCCGAAACGTGTTAGAGAGGAAAAAAATAGTTAACAGGATTTTTCTGAAATTTCATCAAAACCTAGGCCATGGGCTTTTGGCCCACAGCACCAAGGTCCAAGAGGGTGGAAACCCTAATTTTTGCTACAGTACCAACCCATGCTACAGTAGCCGCCGTCGTGCTACAGTGCATCGCCCCCTGCTGCTCCTCCTCTCCCAGGTGCCATCCTCCCACTGCCGGCGAAGACCGCTCGGGTTGCTGCCGGCCAAGGAAGAAGGGAAGAGAAAGGAAGAGGAAGAAGGAGAGAAGGGAGAAGAGAGGGAAGGGGAGAGAATGCGGGCTCGGAACGTGTTCGTCAGCGGTTCTTCAAGGGTACCTTCTTTTCCCCTTTGATTAGATGCGAAATCGAATAGTTAATCAATGTCGGTATTATGGTCTGCTCAGGACAGATTGCGTTAGACAGATGTTTTGACGTAGTTAAGTGCGGATTCAGTTCTGGACATCTCCTAGAGTATTGTAGAGGACATCGCCATCTTTCCGTGAAGGGCTAGAACACATAATTTGGACCCCTGTAGCAGAAGTTATGATTTTATTAGTGGGACTGTTCTGCAGAATCGTTGGTGATCTGACAGGTTTTAGTAATCTGGTTGAAACGATTAGTTGAAGGGGAAATCAGAGAATCTCAGTATAATCAAAGTTGTAGATCAATGTCTCAGATTTTCAGAAAGCTCAAGAACTCAAGATTTGGATACACGTACTGAAAGTTATGATAATTTTAGTGTACTATCCAGAGAACCCGACGTGATAATTGATGTTCTGTAGATTGGCTTGGTAGGGGCAGTAGATGGCAGAATCAGAAGGGCTCCCCAAATAAGTTTATTTAGGTAATTTAATTAACTTTCCAGAAAGTCTAATAAAACCTTAATTGGAATTGTGTAGCAATAGATATGAATTTTAGAAGTTGACTGTCCACCGAGGGGACAGATCGACGTGTAGGATTTGGGGTTGGGATCGAGTTAGACGCTCTTACAAGTTAGTGATTGTTGTTGTATATTTTGGTTTGGTCCGCTACTGCCATCTTAGTGTGCGTTATAATAATTACTCAGGTGGTGGACCGGTCCCGGGGGCAGCATCTTCGGCGCGTCCCTCACTCTCTCGCGGTTTGTAACATCCCAAATACCTAAACAGGGTTTGTTCAAGTATAATTATATGTGTAGAAATTAAAACTTTTTCTCACATCTTGAAAACCCCTAATCTCTCCTGTGATTCTAGTCCAAGAGTTGTGTAATCCAAAAACACAAGCTCTTGTTGACCAAAAGTCAAACTCATTCTCCATTTATCTTAAATCTTGTGCCAAACATTTGGAAAATATTTTCCTTGGTCCTAAAACTGATGTGGGACCCCTCTGAAAAATATCACAAGTTGTAAAACTTGTTTGATAAATTTTGGAGGTAAACCAAATCCTTGAACAACCTTCATGAATTTCCTGAGAAAAATGCATTGCATAATAACCTCTGGAAATTTTATGCAAGGTTAACCTCATTGTCAGCAAGCTCCAGTTAAAATTTCATCAAATTTGGAGTTCATTTGCTATCTCAAATAAATCCTCTTTTGTCTCAGCTTGTTTATTAATCTAAATAAACTGGTTTGACTTGGGCTTGAACCGCCGAGCAAAGCCGGTCCAACCCAACCGCCCCTTAGCGTCCGACCTCCTATCCACCTTGATCAGTCGTAGCCGTTGGATTAACATCCAACCGCCACGACCTCCTCCATGGTCAATACCGCCAGACCTCCCACCTCATCGTCTTGGCCGTTGGATCAAAATCCATGGCCCCGACCTCCCATGAGCTCAAACCACCTTGACCTCCATTTTGCACTCACCGAGGTCGAGCCGTTGGATTCAATCCTAAGGCCACGACCTCCTCTGCAAACCTTCTCTGCGAGGTCCTCCCACTTTGTTGAGGTCGTAGCCGTTGGATCAGATCCAACAGCCCACGACCTCCCCTCAAAATCTAGCGCACCCAACCTCCCCATCGTGTGTTGTAGCCGTTAGATTTAAAATCTACGGCCACGACCTCCTAGTGCCTTGTGCGATCTCGACCTCCACAAGACGTGAGGTCGTGAGCCGTTAGATATAAATCTCATGGCCATGACCTCCCTTGCCCTCTCATCGCCACTAGATCTTGATCTGATGGCCATAACCTCTTGTGTGCTGCGCGCAGCGCTAAGACCCCCCTTTGGTTGTGCGCCCTTGGATTTAAATCCAAAGGCCATGACCTCCCCCTCATGCTCTTAAGTTCGTGTGCGGTTAAGACCTCACAGGAGGTCCGCACCGTTGGATTGAGATCCGACGCCTTGGACCTCCTAATCCTATTTTTCCCACGTGCGTATTCGCATTAAGGAAATCGTGAGGCCATGACCTCCCCATCCTTGATCGTGTGGCTGGGACCTCCTCCCAGTCCTTTAAGCGTAACGGTTCAAAAATAGGATCCGATGGCTAGGACCTCCCCGTGGTCTTATCCAACGGTCAAAATGACCTCCCCTGTTGTTCTCCTTCCTTGGTCACGCATGCGTGCTCCTGAGCAGTGAATTAATGCGTGTGCATCGATTGTGTACCTTATAACAACTCTTTGTCTTGACCGCATTTAACGCCGGTCACCTTCCGCCTCTCTGCCCACACGCACTGCCACCATGTCAACCTCGTGTCTTGTCCAACCCCATGGACCGAGCCATGGGCTAAGCTCACCATGAGCTTAACCCCACTGTGTGCCTGCTTCTCCCAAGTATAAAACCCTATTGGGTTCCTCCTTAGCTTCTTTGGCACACTTCTAAGCTTTAGCTTGCACCAGTCATTTGAGCTTTTCTCTCCTCGATCTCCACTCTTGGCCGCCATTGTTGAGAAGCTTGAAGCCCTCGGTGGTGAAGGCTTGCTCCGATGGCTCCCTCTCAACCTCTAGCTCATTTTAAGCTCCCCAAAATCTCTGAAGTGAACCTAACTCTTTGTGAGGTGACATTTTCAGGAGTGGGCTAGTGGAGCTTGGAGCTTGGTCTTGAGCAGCGGAGTTTCCCATCTTCTCTAACTCAGGCCATCACCATCCTCGACCTCCCCGGCACCTTCAGGACCTCCAGGTACTTCCTGATAGTCCTTTAGCGCTGGGCACCTGCGTGTATGAGGTTGCGGAGCTTTTATTTGGGCACACGCTTGATTGGATGTCGCGGAGCTTTATTTCGCATTTTGGATTTTTGCCGTGTCGTGCCTTCGTGCCCCTCTCCGGCTCGCCGGCGTTTGAGGCCGTCGTCGCCGTCGAGAGTGAGCCCATGGTGTGCGCAACACTATTGCGCACACGGGGATGTCTTTGGTTGTCGCCGGCGAGGTCTGCATCGCCGGCAATAACCACGTCTTTGAACCCGGGTCTTTGTCGGACAAGGCAGCGACGCTATTGTCGTTTTTAGGACAGAGATCCGTCGAGTTAATGCGCTAATCAAGTGCTCAAATCATTGAAATCATTGACGTGTCTTAACTGCATTTAATCCTCCCATGTTGCGCATTTAAGACCTCCCGCGCGGACCTCTTTGTGTCTCGCGCACATTTATTCCATGTCCGACCGCGTGCGCGTTGGGTCTGGGACGTCCAGACCTCCTCCCAGGAGATCTTGAGCGTCCAAGACCTCCCCTTGAGTGATCGTGGCCGTCCAGACCTCCCCTGGAGGTCTGTGACGTTTGGACCTCCACTTAGGACCTCCCCTAGGTCATCTCAGCCGTTCATGACCTCCCCGGGTAGATCTTGACCGTCAAGGTCCTCCCTCGGACGATCTGGACCATCAAAGTCCTCCCAGGAACATCTGGACCGGCCCAGACCTCCCCGTGAGGTCTCGACGATGTAGATCTTCCTCGGGAGATCTTATTAGTTTAGATCTTCCTTTGGAAGATCTCAACCGTTGAGGACCTCCCGCGTTGATCTGAGCCGCTTATGTCCTCCCATGTCTTTGTGGGTTTTAGAAGTTCCAAATGAACTGTTAAAATTGTGAACTGAAAAAGGTATGAACTTTAAAATTTCATAACTAATTCATTTTAAATCCAAATGAGGTCATTCAAATTGTGTTAGCTCTGTCTTGGACTTGACTTTAATCTAAAAATGATTGCAAGTTGAGTTCAGCTCCAGAGCACAGTTTTGCCATTAGGTTTTAAAACTAACTTTAAATATACACTCAAATAATGTTTAACTTGTAAAATACATAACTAATGCTCTGTAGATTATTTTTGAGTGAATCCAACTTTGTTGGTTTCCTCTATTAATGAACTCACTATGAAAAATAGTTTTGAACATGTTACTGTTTTCAGAAAGAATAATCATGCATTATAATTTTGTTCAAATTCCTGTTTCAAAAATTAATAGAAGGTGCATTATAGCTCCAATTGGGATGAATCCATTTAGGCTGTTCATCTTATGAGGTGCTTATGCTACCTTAAAAATTTCAGCTTCACTACTATTCTAGAAAATTTTGCGATGAATAGTAACATATTTCTAATTAAATAGGCTGAGCAGAATTGATTTCATCATATCTTTTGCATTAAGAATCCAAATCAATTGGTTCTTGTTGATAAATTCATGATAAATCATTGTCTTGCTGCTGTAAAATTTTCATAGCATTCGGAGAAGTTTCTCTGTTGAGTCTTTTTGGTTTTTCGTTGTTCTTATCGGTTCTTTATCGCTTTTCCGTTAGGTTTCGACATTTGTGGTAATCCCGAGAGTGACCCTCAGTCACAACTTGAGCAACAGCAACAAGGCAAGCAGTTTGATCATTTCCATCATTGTCCCATTACTTTAAAGCTTAATATTTGGTTTCACTTATATGTATGCATGCTACTTTGTGTTAAAATATCGCTAGCAATCCTATAGTTGCATAATCTGTAGGAATTGTTTATCCTCTACTACCCATGAGCCTAGGTTATTTGCTGTGGTTTGAGCTCGTTGGATGAGCTCTTATCACTTAGTAGTTTACGTTAACATTGCTTAGCCATGCTTAGTTATCGGTAGTAATGGGCGATCATCGGCTTAGTCGATGGTCTTGATCACTCAAAACTGATTATTACTCCTATATGTCCAGCACTTGTGCTTTGATTAATTTGTAAAATCAAAACCGAAAATAAAAGATTGATTTAGACTTGGGCATATTGGATGGATGGTGTGGTTTTTGGATGTGGTGGTATGCTGAGTCAACAAGGACCGAATTCTTGCACCATTGATCCAAGCAATTATGCGTGCTAACCACACGAGGGGATATGGGACCTCTCTTGACTAAGTACTTTGGGCGGTGCTAATTGGGGTCGCTTTCGGTTGGTGTGTTTTAAAGATAAAATGTGTGTGTGTGTGGTGTGGGAATGGAGCAAAGGCAGACCGGTTAGGCTGTCCATTGGGTCCTTATCCCGTGGGTTGTCTTGGTCAAAATTAGCATCGTCCATTGGAAATGTCTCAGAGGACTTAGCCGTGCCGGCATACCAAAGGTAGTGTGCTTAAAGGAAAGGCGGTCTGACGTGTGGGTACATTGGTACACCCCTGCAGGGATAAAACTATTCGAATAGCCTCGTCCTAGGTTATGGACACGCTTGGTTATTTCCCGTAAGAATTAGACTACAACCTTTAATTAAAACTTGACATGGTTGGCATGAACGGGGAGTTCATGCTATTGTTGTGGTGACTATTGGGTTAGTCACTTCCAGGATTGTTGTTGTCATCTACTTATTGTTATTATCGTTGTTAAACTTGGTATTTGAATGTTAAAAATAGATTTGATAACTTGCCTTTAAATGTATTACCTTATTGCAAATAAATGTTGCTTTATGCTAAATGAGACATACAACCTCCACTTACATAAGCTTGCATGTAGCATATGTTATAGGCCTGTTATCTTACACGTAAGTCTTGCGGAGTACTTTGTGTACTCATCTGCCCGTGGTTGTGGCATTTTTGTGGCTTTTGTTGCAGAGGAAGGAGGTGAGCTCCAAGAGCCTCACTTTTGTGCTACGTGTTGCAGCTTCTTCGACGACTAGCTTGGCGGTCCGGTCAGATGCCTAGGGGTTAAGGCACACTGATTGGCTTTGTGTTATAGCCATCTTTATGGCACTTTTGCTTCCGCTGTTATCTTAGTAGTACTTGTTGTTATTTGGCCTGAAGGCCCCTCTTTTGTAATAACCTATCCTTATTAATATTAACTTCTGGTTTGTTGCTTATGTACTATGTGTTGTATGGAATTGATACATTCTTTTGTTGTGAGGTATGTATATCTTGCATTCGGGAGTATACATCTCTCGAGACTGGGTTTATTTGGTTGATAATACTAGGGTCAATTGGATGACTAAGTATTATGAGCTTAATAAATCCGGGTGCTCACACGGTTAAGGCAAGTATAATGATGGTTATAATATTTATGGTTGAATGGCAATACTAGGTATATGTTATGAGAAATTGTGTGCTCATGAGATGTGATGATGGCATAGCCACTATTGTGCATTATTGCTAGAGATATGAGTTATGTGTTAAATTTGGTTGTTCATTAGTTGTGATGACTTTGTTTATTAGCGTGTAGTATGAAAAGGATTTTTTATATATGCAATAATGCTGCGGATGCATGTTTGTTAATTTGAGAAATTCATACCTATGCATCATGTTGCTTATTGAAGACTTGGTCATGTGGTGACCAAGCAACTCTTGAGGTCCCCGTCATGTTAATGACGGGCTAAAGGTTCCCATACACGTGGGTGTGGGCAATGGTCCCTGTACCAGATGGTACAGGCATGGGTGTGCATCGACGGATGCACACTTTGCATTACCGTAAAATGCAAAAGGAAAGAGAAGGAAGAGGATTATCTTTTGAGCATATTGCATAGCATGCGTGTGTATGATGGTTGATATATGGATTTGAGAGGTTTAACTGCTGATTTGCTGTTTGTTCGTTGTGACGCCATTTATTATATTTCGCTGAGTCTTTGGGGCTCACTTCTTGTGTTTGTTGTTTTTTTAGGTACCACTTGCAAGAACGTCATGCATGGGAGGGAGTAGGATTGCTAAGGATGCACTCATTACCACACATTCTTTTAAAGATGATTACCATTTATTTCATACCTTAATAATAAGTAAACTGCTTAAGGATTAATCTTGGCTATGCTTGAATGCATTGGTTTATTTGTAATAAAGAGAGCGGTAAATTTTGTTTATGCTTGCTTATAGTTTAGCTGAGATGACTGTTTATGAACACTTTGATGAACTTTGGATGTGGAGAAATTGCTATTAATATATGCATCTGTTGGAACCTCCGGTATACTTAGTTATACAAAGGAGGTTCTGCCGAATTTTTGTAAGATGTTTTAGTTTGAAAATGTTTAGATTTACTTAATTTAGTAGCATTCCAGGCCTTTGTTTGGCTGGGGTGTTATAGTTTCGGCACATAGGAAAACGTTACTCCTTGCAGTGAGCACGAGACCAAAAGAAATATTCCAATAGCGTATCCCTCAAAAAGAGAATAGCACATATCAACCAATGAATAAAACATTTATGTTGAAACTCAACAACTCTTGAGCGGAAAAATAGAAAGTTTAAGCACGTTTTCAATTGAACCGCAAGTTACAAAACTTGACTCCAATCCTCAAATACTCCTACTACACTCTTTCCTTAACACTGAAAATAATCCTTTGAATATAACAACACTTTGCCATTTCGAACAAGATAGGTTCTTAAGACCAAACGACAAGAACCACTTAAGAACCAATAAAATCTTTCAACACGTTATTTTGCTCGGAACAGTTTCAACTACCACATAAATCATGAGACTCAAATGATCACAACCGCAAAACTCGAAACATTTTCATTTACGGGATATCAAGAAAGGCAATCAAATTATTCTCCTCTTAAAGGAGTCAACCTCACTCTCACAACCATATACTGTTAATCTTTCTAACATCATAATGCACTCCTAGCATGAACCAGCACACCTTACTATCCCATCATCAACCTTTCAAAAAAAAACACAATAACCTATTTCATGTATATGTATATACTTTTCTAATAGGTTGCAATACTCAACTTAGTCAAGAGAGTATCTAAAGCACAATCCACGCTATCGACATAAACCATCTTTTAGCAAGGGCATGCTGCCCAGGTTATCCTTGTAAAACACACATAAATAGGTTGCTATTAAATTTCAATCATTAACCTATTAACAATGCTCAACATCAATTTAGTGCACACCAATCTAATCTAGCAGTCACCATAGACATTTAACGGTTATTCAGTTATGGAAGAATTTGTGGTCCTCTCTCTCTTTGCATTCCCACTAGCAGATTATTATCCACTAAGACAACAGTCAAATACATCCTTATCTCTCCCTTCCTACACAGTTAAATTAATCTACTGAGATCAAGTAATCCAACAGATTTAGCAAACTAAACAATTGTAATAATCAACCCTCTCATCAAAACATACTATTATCCTACCACTCCACCATCAGGTAAACATAGATCCATCATCACGTAAACATAGATCCCAATTATATCCCATCAGTTCACTTCTTAGGGATGCTCAACACTATACTTCGATACATAATAATTGCACCTAGCAATTACATATGATCAGTACATATTCATAAAAGATAACTCCAAGATTAACAGCCATTGTGACAATAATCTAACACCTTCTGGACTTAACCATCCCAAAGGGTTAGACTAACACGTTGAGACCCGCAAATCCATTTTACCCAAAAAAAACTTACCAAATTTATCACCCATAGTGATCAAACTAGTTCATCAATGTTCCATACTTTTAATAACCCTTCTGACTCTATTTAAGTATGAACATACTCTTAGTTACTACCCACCAGGTAATTACTCTATGACAACATCAAATTAATCAACTTCAATTCCAATGTTCTGGGTTAAGACCAATCATGCACACGCCACAGATCCGACTTGATAACTCATACCTTAACAACGAACTTCTATGTTTACCATCTCTCGCTTAAACATAACAAGACAACATCGAAGGATTTTAATTCTTTTTTAGAACAAAGGGCACTAAATTTCAACACTTGAAATAATCCCAAAAGAAACACAAAAGTCAAAGTTTTCACATGTTAAAGAACTTGCAACAGAAACTTTCAATATCCGAATACCAAAGTAATAAATTATTCATATTTTCCAATAAGAAGGCAGACCTCCCATGAAAAGATCAATCATCTTTGTTAACCGACGCACACAAGCAACAATAGATCAGCATTCAGGAGATCAAGTAATCGCTTTACGGACCAAGGAAAACCAATGAAAACTTCACCAGCTGTATTGTAAGCTCTAACTCAAGAAAAATCATCAACAGCAACTATAACTAGAAGTGGCCTAATTCAAGCTCAAGAAGAGAACAACTTTTCTGAAGGAATTCACCCTCAACACCTATAGCTAGGATAGTCAGGGTATCTACTCCTCTATTTCCATACCACGAATGGTGGTGTAACACAGTAAAGCACAGGCCACAACCACCACCTCAACCTATCAACCAAGAACTAGCAACACACATAACCAATATAATCAATTATAAGTATGCAAGATCATCTCATAACAATCATATAATCAGTTAATAAGCAATCATACTCAATTCATATCAGCGATCATCAAAACGTTGTAACGGAAACGTAAATACAATGATTAGCCCAACCCCATCCTACTGTGCACTAGTGTATCAAATTTTTAAGTTGATGAGCCATTAGAAAATTTTAATTAATCTAGTCACCACGGATCTACAGCCCGCTCTGATACCAACTATAACACCCCAGCCCAACAAGAGCCCGGAATGTTACTAAACTAAACTATAATCAATTTAAACTAAAACAATCTTCTAAAATCCAAGAGAACCTCCTCTCAGATAGTTAACTATAGGAGGTCCCAATGCATAAATATACCATAAGAGAAAAATCCAACATATGCTAATCAACTAAAACATAATCTTAAGCATTCAAGCTATGCTAACCATCATTATTACAATTAATCCAAGCATGAGGAGTAATCATAATTAATTCTCTAATCAAATTCCTTCAACTACAAATACTATCATTCTAAACAATTCGATGGTGAGTAGCTCGTGCCATTGTGCAACCACTCTAGGTTTATTCCCTCACATGCATGTCGTTCTTGTAAAGGGTACCTAAAAAAACAAATAACAACAGCAAGAGTGAGCCCAAAGACTCAGCAAGTACAATAAATGGCAACAATAACATAAGCAATTGTAATCATCCACAGCCATTCACAAATCTTTACAACACTCATTTCATATGGTCATGCTATGCGAGATGCTCAAAAACACTTTCTCTTTCTCTTTCTCTTTTGCATTTTACCGGTAATGCAAGGTATGCATCCGTCGATGCATACCCATGCCTGTGCCTTCTAGCACAGAGACCAATTGCCCATACTCCACAAGTATGGGGACCAAAGCCTATGCTCCACGAGCATGGGGACCTTTAGCCCGTCATAATCATGATGGGGACCTCAACAATTGCTTGGTCATCACATGACCAAGCCTTCAATATGCCATCATGATGCATATGAATGAAATCTTAAATCATCATAATCATGCATTCGCAACAACCTCACATATGAATAAACCTATTCATACTACAAGCATTCATGATCATTGACTTCATAATTTTCAAACATCCATGAATAGCACATAATTTGTAACACTATAAAACTTGAATATTAACCTTCATAATATCTTAGCAACCATGAACAGCACATATACTCATAGTATTAGCAAACAATGCCATTCACTCATATTAAGTCAATCAACCAAGGTACTTGCCTCAACCGTGAGACGGAAGACAACGACGAAAACCTCTAGCCTCGGGGGTCACCACCACCTGGCAACCGTGAATTATACTAAAAATCAACCAAACTTGCACAACATTGCATTGGAACAAAATGAGAGCAATCATTCCTAAACGAAACCCGAACATTAACCGATATACTCCCAAAATCCAAATCTGTCCAAACAGACATCTATTAAATAAAAATCCATAACTTTTGAGTCAAAACTGCAAAAGTAATGAATCCAATTTTCCTGGAATCTACATAATCTCAGCTACGACTTCTCAGGTGACTCAAAGGTCAAAATACCACATCTAATGCTTTGTTTTTAATCCCGAAGACCGTTCTGTCATCTTCGGTATCTCCGACTTGGGAAAATCATAACTTTTGTTTGGCATAGCCAAACCCATTGTTCTAAGACTCCCTGGAAACTACAAAAAACCAGCTATCTCAATAAAATTATAAAAAAAATTCCCACTGTGCAACAATGGTTTCAAATAGCCAAGCCTTTCACCTCTGTCCACTATAGAAGGACAGATTACAGTAATAACTTTAAAATTCATAACTTTTTATCTAGCCGTCCAAAATTTATGAACTGTACCTTCCTAGAATCAGAATAAAGTTATCTAAATATCTCATGGAGATCATCGGACCAAATTCGGCCATCTTCAAACTCTAATGTACAGAACTACGACCGCTGCACAGATCCTGAGACTGAATTAGCACCCAGTCTTGCAAAATTCGTAACTAATTCATCCTTTATCCAATAATTATGATTTAATACTTTCTAGAAAGCTAACAAAATTCCCCATCTATCTCTAGGAGACCCTAAACACTTAATCTGTATGGAACTAACCCAATATAGCGAATCAACAGAACTGCAGTACTACCGATCTACGACAGTAGGATACTACAATGATTAATCGGTAGCAAAACACATCTATAGAACTGAACTAGCTATTGAGAATCACGATCCTACCCATGAAATCCCCCGCTGGACCACGTTGTAGTCCTCGTGAAGATCACCCCCACCTTCTTCTTCTTGCTCTCCCTCCTCCTCTCTTCTTCCCTCTCCTTCCTCTTCCTTATGGCCGGCCAATCTACAGGGGAAGCACCGGAGGAGAGGGGAGCGCTACAGTAATTGGGGTGCTAGGGTTTAGGAAGAGGGGACGACACTGAATTGAACGTTATGCTCACCGAAGTTGCGAGAATGCACGGCGAAAAGGTCGTCGGCGACGAGGTTGAGCGGCAGTGAGATTGGGTCGTCGGTGAAGAAGACGTTACGGTGGTCCTCGGGGCGAACGAAGGTACGCACGGGCTTCGCGAAGATGTGGCGATGTCGATGGTGGCAGAGACGGGGCCATAGAGGGCTTGATAGAGGAGGAATCGAAGGTCAAAGCTTCCTCGGTCGCCGGTGAGAGAACTCAAAATTAGGGCACTAAGGGAGAGGAGGAGAGCAATTGGTGGTTGCGCTGTGTTGCGGTGACCAAGGCGCACCCAGGGCTCCTTTATATAGGGCGCGGACGTGGCCAAGGCGGCGTGGAGAGCACGAAGGCCCGAGCGGGTCTCCGGCGAGAATTAGGGGATTTGGGGCAGAGAAAGGAAAGGACGAGGCCGTGTCAGGGGTGAATTGATGCAGCGGTGTTAATGCGCACGGAATCAAGGGAGATGTGGCCGGATCTGCCCAGTTTTGGAAGGTTCAAATCAGTGTCCATGGCGGTCGGTGAGAAAGGAAACCGCGGACGTAGAGAAGAATGGAAGGAAGGAGATGACCTTGTAGCTGGCAGTCCCACATGTTGACGACGGCGCCAATAGGAAAATACCAGGTGTGAGCCAGCCATTGGATTTAGATCTGACGGGCAAAATGAAACAGTCGTTCGGAATCGTCCGAACGTCTCAACGAAATCGGGCCGTTCAACTCGGATCCGACGGTTGCCATGGTTTGGGGTGTAACGCGCAGGCGTGTGGGCCGTGCAGGCCGTGTGCGCGCATGAAAAGGATTGGGCCGAGCCAAATTCGGCCCAAGGACTGTTGGAGGGATTTCTAAAGGTTTAGTAATTAAAATAATTCCAGAAATTCAAATAAGCTTTAGAGAATAGCAAGTAAAATCCAAAAATTATGAGGAAATTCACGGAAATTCTCAAAGACATTTTGGACTTAAATAAAATACTTCCAAGTTAAAATTGGTAATAGTTTTTGCACATAAATTTATTTTGTCTTTAGAATAATAAGGGAAAAGCTTTTAAAATTCCAGAAAAATCTAGAAATTAATTAAAATTTTATTTTTCAACTTTAACTCAAATAAAACTTCAAACACTTTAATAAATTTTATTTTTGACTTTTAAACTTCAAACATTCAAGAAAAGCAGTAAAAACTCTTTCAATTTCAGGAAATCCAACAAAATAATAACTTTATTTATTTTTATTTTGGTAACAGAACTTTGGGATGTTACAAGCTACCCCCCTTAAAAGGAATCTCGTCCCTGAGATTCGAAGTGGCTAGAAAGAAAGCTGGGGAATACAAGGTTTTAACTGGAGTTGTCGTTGTCAACATCCTACTCCTCATTGGACGGGACCTAAGAAGTGATGTTGTATAGACGTCCTTTTCCAGAATTCAGTGGCTTCCTTTTTGCTTGCATGGTGTTGACTTTTGGAACTTCGGATTTGGATGGATTAGCTGCATGCTGCTTCTTTGGACATTTATTGGCATAATGTCCTATCTCATGACAGTGGAAGCACGTGATGCTTGCAACATAGGATGAATCCTTCGGTGGTTGGCCATCCTCAAGAGTTTTGGGAGACTCCAAGCTGTCTGGGTCATTTGTTGCAGGTGTATTGGTTGAAATTGCCGGCTGGGTTCTAGCTTGATGTGATGAAGTCCTTCTAGCTTTAGGAAAGCCTCCAGGGTTGAACTTCTATGCAGCCATTCTTCTCTTGTGGTTCTCCATCTCTTGGTGCTTGCCTTCTTGGTGAATCGCCTTGTTGACCAGCTGCTGGAAATCAGAATAATCCTAGGAAATCAGCTGTACGGGCAGATCGTCATTGAGTCCTTCAAGGAATCTTTCTTGCTTATCTTCATCTTTTGCAATGTCTTCTTGTGCATAGCGTGCTGTTGATTGAACTTGTGGAGGTACTCGTGAACTGAGAGGTTGCCTTGGCACAGTGAGCAAAACTCCTTCTTCTTGAGGGTCATCATGCCGGAAGGAATATGTGCACGGCGGAAAGCTTGCACAAATTCATTCCAGGTGATGGCTTCAGCATTTGCATGTGAGATCCTGAAGTTGTCCTGCCATTCAGAAGCTGGCCCCATGAGTTGGTGCGAAGCGAATAACACCCTCTCACGGTCGGTGCACTGAACAATATCCAACTTCTTACTAATCACCTAGAGCCAATCATCTGCATCCATGGGCTCTATGCTGCTTGAGAAAGTTGGTGGACGCATCCTCATAAATTCTGACATGCTGGTCCTCTAGGGTGGTGGTGGAGCTTGGAAAGTTGTAGCTTGTCGGGCTTGGTTGTTGTTGATAGACTGGGAAAGCAGTTCGATCAGACGGTTCTGATTGGTCATCATTTGCTGCCATTCTGATCCATTGATTGGGGCACTTCCATCATTGTTGGCGTTGGTTCCACTTCCAGAGTGATGAGTGTTCACACCATCTGTCGGTTATTCCAGAGGTTTAGGGAAGGAGACAAAGGCTAGGAAAGAGACAAATAAGAAGAACTAAGGGGATAGAGCGAAACAACACTCCCAAATGAAAGAACCAACTCAAAAGCTTTACACAACGTTCTATCAATTGAAACTCTTATTCTGGTGAAATGACTCAATACACAGAATGAGTCTTGGCAAACTTAAGCTATATGGTTGGGCTGACAAAATGATCTTCGGTAAATCTTGTCCGTTGTCCTTGGATGGAAAAGATGACTTTACGATGCTTTCTTGATAGCTCAATGCTTTCTTGATAGCTCCATGTCTTCTGGTCTTGATCACAATGGTAGGGAACGTGTTAACCATCTATAGAAATTTCAAGGGAGAGAGGATCCATTTAACATTATAAAATGATGAATAGAGAATTAGGTGAGAAAGAATAGCTATAAAGAAGCTAAAGATAGATAGATGACCAAGATGAGGAGAGAACAAATTACTTTTCTTGTTATATAAAATAAGTTTTGAAGTTTGTCAACTAACGGTCATTCTAATTAAGTCACGACCTACAGTCGATATGGCTCTGATACCACTTCTGTCAGACTCAGGATTAACACCCCAAATCCTCTGTGCATTTCTGAACTAGTCCCATGATCAGTAGCTAGTTCACACAGTTAAACAGATATGGTAACATCCATGAATCACACAATTATATTAATAATCAACAGAGTTTATTACAAAAGAGGCTTACAAGCCAACAATAAAGAACACAGCGGAAGACGAAGAAGATGTAGTAGAGTCTAGTTAATCTGCCACAGGCAATCGACTGGGGTAGTGGCCTAGTCGTCGAGATCCACACCGGTAGCAAAGTCCTTCTCCTCTGAAATTTGTTTGCATAAAGCAAGTATGAGCACAACTACCGTGCTCGCAAGTTACACACAAATAACAGAGTTAATGCATGTAAGGATATATCAAAGGAAGGCTTATTGGTTAATTTTGCATAAAGTAGTATTTTCTTTAAATACATGTACTAAGTTCCAAAGCAGTTATTCTATAACTTAAAATTCCTTTTATGAATTCAATTTTATAGTTAGATAACATTCACACAAGAATGGCGAAGGATACCCTCCTATCACATGGCTTCCTGCCCAATTTCCCATTTGCATAAACCATTTGATAAAGTCTTTTCAAAACAAAATCAAAGTCTAACTTTGAGTGGCTTTGCTGAGCATGTCTATGACCGTGGACACGGCTATTTGAATAGTTGTTAACACTCTGCAAAGGTTGTACAGCTTTACCCACATGACACGAATTCTCTAGTTTGTCCAGCATATATCTGTGCCACCGCTCACAACCTTAGGTGTAACACCCCAGTCCGACAAGGGCCTGGAATGCTACTAAACTAACATGTTAACGAAATTAAAACAGAAGACAAAATTCTAAATTTCGGCAGAACCTCCCCTGTATAGTTAACTATACCGGAGGTTCCAACATTCATAAATGTCAAGACAAAATAAGAATCAACAATTATCAGAACCATCACAGGAGTATATCTTGAACTCAAGCAATTATATTAGAAGGATGAACTAAGTTCACACGCAGTACTTAATCAATCTTAACGGAGAAGGGTTATCAACCACAGCCAACATTATTTATTACAGTTCATCATTAATGAATGATTAAATCGAACTAAAATGTAATCCTGGACTTGATTAAGGTGAAGTGAATGAGTAGTGCGTGTCTACTCCCTCCCAATGGAACCAACCTCAAAGATCACCTAAAAGAAACAAACAACGCAAGAGTGAGTCCGAGACTCAGCAAGTACAGTAAATAATTAATACATAACAACCATGATCATGATAACACCATTGAAGAATATGAAATAAGCACAGAACGAACATTTGAATGAATGGAATGAATGATTTGGATGAAATGAAGGGACTACACACATGCATATACCGGTATTGCTGGTGACACACCCGTCGGTATTCACCTAAACCCGCATTTAACAAAATACGGGGATCCAAGCCCCCTATGAAGAACGTTTCATACGGGTGTCCCAAACTGCCCACATTGGAATGGTGGGTCTTACGTGCCCATACTGGAATTGATGGGTCTTATATATTGATCCACTCCCGTGGACGAAACATGAATTGTGGATGCATGATATGACATAGGAATATTGAAAAGACATACTCTCTAATCATGGAGGTAACACATATGGATTGAATACGAACATTTAAATATTAACATGGATCTTAGAAACACAATACCAACAACAGGCATTCAACATTTTATAATCATAGGAACATTAAAGTACTTGCCTCAACTGTGAGACGGAAGACAACAACGGAAACCTCTAGCCCCGGGGGTCACCACCACCTGGCAACCGTGAATTATACTAAAAATCAACCAAACTTGTACAACATTTCATTGGAACAAAACGAGAGCAATCGTTCCTAAACGAAACCCGAACATTAACCGATATACTCCCAAAATCCAAATCTGTCCAAACAGACAGCTATTAAATAAAAATCCATAACTTTTGAGTCAAAACTCCAAAAGTCATGAATCCAATTTTCATGGAATCTACATAATCTTAGCTACAACTTCTCAGGTGACCGAAAGGTCAAAATACCACATCTAATGCTTTGTTTTCAATACTGAAGACCGTTCTATCATCCTCGGTATCTCTGACTTGGGAAAATCATAACTTTTGTTTGGCACAGCCAAACTCATTGTTCTAAGACTCCCAGGAAACTACAGAAAACCATCTATCTCAATAAAATTATAAAAAAAATATTCCTACTGTGCAACAATGGTTTCAAACAGCCAAGCCTTTCACCTCTGTCCACAATAGAAGGACAGATTACGGTAATAACTTTAAAAATTCATAACTTTTGATCTATCCGTCCAAAATTTATGAAATTTACCTTCCTGGAATCAAAATAAAGTTATCTAAATATCTCATGGAGATCATCAGACCAAATTCGGCCATCACCAAACTCTAATGGACAGAACTACGACCGCTGCACAAATCCTGAGACTGAATTAGCACCCAGTCTTGCAAAATTCGTAACTAATTCATCCTTTATCCAATAATTATGATTTAATACTTTCTAGAAAGCTAACGAAATTCCCCATCTATCTCCAGCAGACCCTAAACACTTAATCTGCCTGGAACTAACCCAATCTCGCGAATCAACAGAACTGCAGTACTACCGATCTACGACAGCAGGATACTACAATGATTAATCGGTAGCAAAACACATCTATAGAACCAAACTAGCTATTGAGAATCACGATCTTACCCACGAAATCCCCCACTGGACCACGTTGTAGTCCTCGTGAAGATCACCCCCACCTTCTTCTTACTCCTCTGCCTCCTTCTCTCTTCTTCCCTGTCCTTCCTCTTCCTTATGACCGGCCAATCTGTAGGGGAAGCACCGGAGGAGAGGGGAGTGCTACAGTAGCGCCGTGCTACAGTGTCGACGGTGCTACAGCATCGTGCTGCAGTAATTAGGGTGCTAGGGTTTAGTTCCCCCCACATGGGCCCAAAGAGCTATGGGCCAAATGCCCGAGTTCTAAAACTACTCCAAAATTCTAAATTTTCCTTTTCTAATTACTTTTAATTTTAGAACTAGTCATGTAATACCCCGATTTATTCTAAAGAAGAAATCATCCAAAAGAGAAGAATAGAATAAAGAAAGAGGAGTTTTTCGCTTTTCTTCGGCAACCTAAGCCTCGGGCCTTGGCCCAGGAGGCCCATAGGGGGCCGGCCAACTATAAAAAAAGGGGAAAACCCTAGGCTGGCACTGTAGCTACAGTAGCAATCGCTACAGTGCGCGGTGCTACAGTGCCCTGCCTCTTGGAGCCGCCCCTTCCCGCTGCCGGTGTTCGCAAAGGAAGGAGAAGGAGGGATTGCAGATTGGTTGGCCGAAAGGAGGGACAAGGGATCTTCTTCATGGGGGATCGTTCAGCGTCCCTAAGGTTCTTCAAGGGTAACGAGAGTTGTTCCTCGCTGTTTAATTAAGAATAGATGCAAAACCGATTAGATTTGATTGGATCAAAGTCTATCTACAGTAGATCAAATCTGTCCAGTATGTTGCGCGGGCTGTTTCGATGTCTTAGAGGCCGAATCAGAAGTGTTGATATCCTAGAGATATCTAGATTATGTTCTTAAATTTCTGTGGCCACCGAGTTCACCTGATTCCGTCGCTCGAGTCAAAAGTTATGATAGATTTAGTATCTGCTGTCCAGATTTCTTACAAGATTAATCTGTTTTGTTATTTCATAAAATATGAAAATATAATTGGAAGAATCTGGGTTTTCACCCAACTAGGTTATTGTAGGTAATTTGATAACCTTTCCAGATTGTTAAAGAACGATCAATTCGGAGTTATAGATTAAAAGTTATGGTCGTTTTAGTGCTGCTGTTTATGCTGTTAGACAGTTTCTGTGCTGAAAGTTCATCTGTCTGTGAGCATACTAATTTGGTCGAATTGGATCATCTTGTCAACTAGAGTATTGTAGATTTGTTAGTTAAAAATCCACAGAAACTGTATTCACCTCATTCGGAGTTCCATATCAAGAGATATGCAGTTTACCGTGCTGCTGTCCAGTGGCGTTATTTGACTGAATGCGTTGGTTTCAGTTTAGGGTTTCTAGATAAATCTTGATTCACCGGGGAAGCGATGTAGAACGTTGTTAAGTAGTGTCGTGTTCATCGCGTTCTTATTTAAGTTATTTAATTGTTTAGGAGGTGAAGCTTCGGGTTTAGGAGCACCACTTTTTCCTGCTAACGCGTCGCATCGCGTGAAGCAAGTACATTGCTTATCTTAATGATTGTGATTGATGAATGCTTTTATGATTATACTGTGAGTTCTTATGATTCAAGAGAAGTTGGATTGTCTATGGTCTTCATATGTGTTGAATCCATGATTAGAGATGATAATATTTAAGTTCATGTTCCTTCCATATGTGTGTTATCTCCATGATTAGAGAGCGTGCCTTTTCAATATACATATTTCATTCCATGCATTCATTATTCATGTTCCATCCATGGGAGTGGATTAAAAAGACCCATCAATTCCAGGATGGGCACGTAAGACTCACCATTCCAATGTGGGCCCCACTATTCCAATGTGGGCGTTTTGGGACACCCGTATGAAATATTCTTCATACGGGACTTGGATCCTGCATTTTTGTTAAGATGGGCTTAAGTGAACACCGACGGGTGTGTCACTAGCAATACTGTATATGCATGTGTGTAGTCCCTCCATTCCATTCACTTCATTCATTCCATTCATTCACATACTCATTCTGTGATTTCTTCATATGGTTCAATGATGTTGACTTGTTAATGTTTGTGGTATGTTCTGATTTATTCATTTGTACTTGCTTGAGTCTTGGACTCACACTTGTTTGTTTATTTATTTATTTTAGGTAATCACTGATGTTGGCTCATTTGGGAGGAGTAGACATGCACTACTCATTCACAAAGACATCCTATTCAAGTTCAAGATTATAAATTAGTTCTATCTTTCACTTATTATTGACTTAAACTGTAATAAATAAGTTTAGATGGAGAAGGAAGGATACCTTCTCCTCGATACGATTGATTTATTATTGCTTGTGAACCTTGTTTAACGATGAACTGTAATAAATACATTTAAATGGTGAAGGAAGGATACCTTCTCCATGTTGGGTTGTTTTATTTATGCCTTTAGATGTTATATCATTCAGATTCTTCCGCAATGTGGCTGTATGTTAGAGTATTTAAGTGACATATTGGCTTCCAAATAGCCAGGGTGTTACAGTTGGTATCAGAGTGGGCTTTAGGTCCGTCGTTAGTAGAAATATATTAAAATGACACACTGTGCACAGTAGGTGGGATGGGTAATTCGTTGCTTCTGCATTTCTATTACTATGTTTCATTTGTTGAGCAATTGTTGAATTGCTTCTGTACTATCTTTCTTGTTGTTAATCTATGATCTGCTATGATCTTCTATATCCATGAAATTATTCTATGATTACTATGAGATGACCTTATATTCATAATTGATTATATTGGTTATGTGTGATGATAAAGGATGTTAAGAAGTTGAGGTCGTGGTTGTTGCCCTGGGATTCACCAGGCTACACCACCGTTCGTGGTAGGGGAATAGAGGAGTACTTACCCCCGTTACATAGTTATGCGTTGAGCATGAGTTCTTTGATAAAGTTGTTGTCTTCCTCGAGTTTGAATCTGGTTTCCTAGTTGTAGATTCTTGCAGTTGATGAACTTCTTTTGAATGGGGGTCATAATGAAGTGGGCAAGCTCCGATAGATCTCTAATCGTTCTCTGAAACAATTATTGTTTTCCGACTGTTGAGTTGCTTTTATTACTTGCGATCTTCGTCAGTTGGCAATATTGATAATTCCTTGGTTGTTCCTTCTTTCTCGCTGGAAAAGAATGACTCATTTATTCATTTGATAGTTTGGGTAATGAGAGTTTAATGTTGCAAGTTTGTTAGCATGAGAAAGCTTTGACTCTATGTATTTCCTTTGGATTATTCCGAGTGTTGAAGATTAATGCATCTCCTTTCTGATGGAAATTGTTAAAAGCCTTTTGTGATGCCTTGTTATGGTTAAGTCAGAGATTGTAATCAAATAACTTGATATGGTATGGGTATCAAGTTGAGTCATTGGTGTGGTGCATCATTAATATTAATTAGTAACCTTGGAAGTGGAATTGATTAAGTTGATGTTGTCTTCTACTAGTTCTTGATGAACTGTATTTTATGAGTAGTGACTGTGAGTATGTCCATAACTATTTGGAGTCAAAAGATATATTAAGAAGTATGGAACTTTGATGAATTAGTCTGGTCATTAAAATTGTTTAGGTTGCTAAACTTGTTGGGTTCTTTGGTTCCAATGGATTAATTTAAATGTGTGGAAAGGGAAACTAGAGGAAATGCTAGATTTACATATTCCCTAGTATGATTAATTATTGGAATTGTGTACAACCGGTTGAAGGGATTGAATATCGGTGGATCTAGAATTTATGGGAGGAGTTCTATATAGTTCCTCTATATAGAATGACGCGATGAATTTGGTTGTAGTGTTGTTGAGACTTTTGATCGATAGAAGATTTCGATTTCTGAAGTTTTAGTGTATCTTTGCCGAAACCCAAATGTGAGGAGGAATAGTTGAATATGTGTTTGTAAATATCCATGTGATTTGGGAAGGAAAGTAGGTAGATTTCATAATGAAGATAGTTGATAACAACAATGGTTGGAGTATAACTGTTGTGTGTTGAAGTTTCATGTTGAGCATCACTAAAAGTTGAACTGATATGTTATAATAGGGGGCTTTTGCCCACATGATTGTGAAATCATCGGATGATAATGTGTCCTTGATGAAAGGGTTTTGGTAGGACCTCTTCATTTGTGTAGTAGACCCCTTCTAAACTTAAGAGGTTGATGTAGTGAGGTAGTATGGTTTTGGTATACTCTCGTTTTGATGATGAGATGAAAAGGTAGTATGAAACAATTTGGTGGAACTTTGGGGCTTTCTAATGGAATAGTTGATGATAAAGATACGTGTTCAGAGTGTATTATTCTTAATGTTAGTAAGATTATCTGCAAGCTATTGTGACTTGGGTGTGTGGTGATGATTCTTTTAGAAATAAAGTAATTTGATCGTCTTTCATAATTTTGATTTAGTAAAAGTGTTTCGAGTTCTGCGGTTGTGATCATTTGGACCTCTTGAGTATTGTGGTGATTGAGTTTGTTTCGAGCAAGGTGACCTGTTGAAAGATTTTATTGGTTCCTAAGTGGATCCTGTGATTTGGGTTTTAAGATCTTATCTTGTTTAAGCTGGCAAAGTGATGTACACTACACCATGGCACAATATTAAGGGCAATGCAACCGCCGAAAACGGCTTTTCGGCAATTTATCTGCACGAATGTGTATTCGGCGATTATTCTGCCCGATAAAGTCTTGCGGAAAGACATTTCGGCAGATATGTGTATTTCGCAGCGATTAAAGTGCCCTAGATAAGTTGGTTTTCCCTAGCGATTAGAGTTTCCCGCGATTATATTTTTCGGTGATTGGAGTTTTCCGGCGATTATATGTATTGCCGTATTAATATACCCTCGATTGTATGTTTTGCCGGCAGTTAACATGCCCTCGATTGTATGTTTTGCCGGCAGTTAACATGCCCTCGATTGTATGTTTTGCCGGCAGTTAGCATGCCCTAGATAAGTTTGTTTTGCCCGGCAATTAGACTTATTCCCGACAGTTAACTGCCCTAGATTGTGTATTATCCCCACCAGAATAGACACCTATATACATGTAAAATACCAATATAATTTAATTACGCCGCCAAGATATTTTCTCAATAGTTTGCACCATTCAACCAGAATTTAGAAAACATACAATTTTCTCAATCTTACCACTTAGAAAATATCACATCAACAATCAAATACAGCTGCAACACAAAGATGAAATTCAGATGATGCAAAATACATAAACCTGAAATATGATAATTCTGATAAGCATAACAGTACATGTGTAATACACCATACAAATACTCAGAATCCTGAGCATTCTAATATAGCCACGATCTCCTTAGCATATAGAAAATATCCATACAAAAAAGTCGAGAATACTAGTGTATCATTGGCACATGTAAATTCTCGAGCCCCTTCTATCATAATACTAGTCCATCATTGGTATTTACAAAACATATACGCAAAAGAAGTCGACAATGAAATCATCATTCTATCACCATTTGCAAAATAAGGACGATCACTTTATCATCAAATAATAACTTCAACGGCCCTTATGTTTTGTACCTGAAAAGAAATTTGAGAAATCAATAACCACAAACCATATATCTCTTGTTGTATGAGTTTTTCTTTATTTTATTGCCAAAAAAATAGCATTGCATTTCCTACAATGGACTGCAAAGGAATGTCAACGATTATTGAAGGCGTGTCTGATTATGTTAAAAAAAGGTTAAACCTCTATTTGTGAGAGATGTTCAATTCATGGTTTGGAGAACACCATGAATGAATCTTTGAAACTTATATATCGTCCCCAGTAACACACGCTGGAGAACACCCACAAGACAATAACTCTTTCAGACACCATTTGGTTACCCGACTAAACCATTCCACTAACATTACACGTGTTCGGGGTTCGAACAAACAGACAATAATGTAAACTGAATAATTAAATGCCGCATTGGCTGCCCATTTCAAGCAAACATGCGATTCTTGGCATGCAAATATTAGATTATAGGATAAGATGCAACAATACTGCTTTACGACATTGTTAGTATCTATTTTTCTTTTTTTGGCACATGTTAGACAATTAATTTGAATAGCAGCATCATTGCAGACTGATGGCACTGACTGAAAGACGTATAAAGAGAACAAAATAGAAAGGAAGACTTGCAAACTACTAAGAGATAAAATAAAAAAGAACCGCCGAGGGCTTAATGCGAGAATCACTTGAAAGTATTACTCAACCTCGATTGTCGATGTGATTTGCATAGAAAAACACCATTATGCAATCATGGGGTTGATTTGTGATGCTCAAACATTAGAGTAAATGGCTATTATATTCGACGGAGGAGCGAATAGTTAACAAGTTCAACGGCACAAAGTCGTAAATAGACACCGACATTATATACATGTAGGAAGTTGTAATACTAGCTGTAAAAGAAGCAAAGATGCAATGAGAGATCTTTTCAATGTGCATAAAGACACTAGTTATGAAAGTTCACTTACATATACTAAATCCAAGAATATATCATTCTGATCAAACAATGGATGTATCATCCGATCCTAGTATTCTAAGTTCAATATCCAAAATGTAATTTAACTAGGAGCTGATTGGCATCGAGTACATACCTGCCTTACTGACAATGCAGCTTGCAAGGGTGTCAGGTTTTCATACGGGATCTATATAGCAGAAGCAAACTCGGCTGTTACCTTTAACCATAGTTTACTGATGTTCAAAGAACTCAAGAAGAGTAAAAGAGAGACACAACGCCAAGATTTACCTTCGATGTGGTCAACTCCCATAGAACAATAGCAAAGCTGAAGACATCTGCCTTATGATCGTAGGGCTTATGGTTTATTACCTGGTAAGGCAAGCAACTCTTAAGTCTCTAATAAGCACACTGCACATACACCATAGTTCAGCTTGCATAGAAATATATAACTGCCTTCTGATGATAGTTTTTGCGTTATGTTGTCCAAAGAACAAGTGCAATAAATAAAACAAGTCATGCACACCCTAAGCCGAGATGCAACAGAGCAATATGCATTTCTTCATAAACATGGTGTTCACTGTTCTGGGCTTCAGGCATGGATTTATGCCATTAATGAACTTAGCCATGTAGAGCAAGAAACATTCAAGTCATCGACTTATTGTGATGTTATAAAAAAAATGTCATTTAAAAAAAATATTTATGCCCTTCAGGCTTCAGGTCATTTACCCTGAGTCGCGCACTTACACTCTATGGTACAGCAACTTCCATATATCGGGCAAGTTTCAAATTATTTTTGCATATAAACACAGCATTTCATTTTCTTTGTTAAATTTATTTAAAGAGGGAAAAGGCATACACCACTTGCCAAATCTACTGACTTTCATGGACAACTAGCCGATTCCCATATAATTGGTCAGACAGTTAGCCAGTTACTGATTCAGTACTGGTTCTGGTTCATAATTTGGATGCAAGGAATTTGTCTAGGATCCGATCCAATCCCTAGTATGATCGTATTCAAACTATTATGCATGGACACAATGAAAATTAACAGTGCAGACATGCATATGTGACACTGAACTTATCATGAACAAACGAAAAAGGATGCCCAAGAGACTTGGTGTTGCAGTACAAGTCTGGTCGAGCAATTATAGGATATCTGGCATTTCGAAAGAAAGAAAAAAAGACCCCAGAGGACAAAGAACAAAGGCATCAACACACCTCAGGTGCCATCCATCTATAGGTACCAGTTCAAACATGGCAGTAGTATATATCTTACAAAGTCCAATATTTAAACACTAGCACTATTTCATTAAAATACAATATGAATGAGTTCATCACACCTCAATATAACCATAGTAAAATGTATTTAAGTTGCAGCACAAAAAGAAAAGTTAAACTCACGAAACTACATAGAACTTTCACTTTTAATCAACAAAATGCAATTTTACATAAGTACTGAAAACAAAAACTTATCGCACATGCATAAAATAGTAACTAGCAAATCGAGTCTACATTAAGGATGAGCAGAGACTGTCAATCCAATAGAAAGCGAGCAGCAAGAATGATCACAACTTCCCTCTAGACTTAGCTGCTCTTGAGGTTCCTACCAAAATGCATAAGAGACAGAGTTATCCCCCTGCCTTTCGAGCTCTATTTTTCAATTCCTATAATTGAGGCTCATTAAAATGCAAAATCTAAAAATGTGCAATCAACAGTTATTTACATTAGATTTTAAGGGATGACAATGAATGACCAAGCACATGTTGGTTAGACTTAAGCATGACCTCCAACTTTTAGCCACCAATGTTACTCACATTACAAATATGCCCAAGAACAAGAACATCATTATCTCGAGTATGGAGCAATAAGGATACTAATTCCTATCCACATAGCGACAAACAAGATTATCACAATATTAGTCACCGTTACAATGAGATACTTTCGATGCTTTGTGCATGCCCCGTAAAATCGAACAACATTTTCATGATCAACACTCTGGACATGATCTAAGCGTGTTAGAGTTATACGGAATAAAATGATTCAATGTCTTGTTTACGTATACGAATGATTCAATATGAAAGATTGCCTTAGAATCATTATTTCTTGCAAAAACTCCACGTTTGAAGAATCATTAACATGCTCAGTTCTTAGGAACTTTATTGCAACATCCACGTCAAGATAAGTTCCTCGATATCTGCGAAGACAACGTAAACGAGACCTCTTGGTTCTTGAACTCTCTGAGTAATTGCTAGAACATTAAAAATATAGGTCAATGCACCAAGAAGATGTCTCCACAAGTCACAATACAGATAGTTTCTTAACTATGTTTATTGACAGTGTACCCTCATGAAGCCATTTCCTTGTTCAAAGATGCAAGAAAAGGGCATGCAATCCACACTAGCAGTTGAGTGGTAGCTGTCATTCTAAATAATTAACTTCATGTTTTCCTAATATTCCTAACTAAGTGTTATAAAGTTCTTACAAGTCTCCAGAAGATCCAGATGCAAGTCTCATAAAAAGGGTATTCAATTTGTAACAAGAAGTGTAGATATATAGATATCAAAATACTCTTTGAAATATGAACTATTTAAAGCAATTCAAAGTGTGAATACCAACAATGCTAATCATTGGTGGACTGCCAGAGGAGACTTATACATGTCAAAATTTGAAAAGAATCATGTAAACAGATAATCATTGGTTCGCTCAGCCATAGAGAAACCTGAATATTGGTTCACTCAGCCAAAGCATGTTTAGAAACAAGGAGCACTATACATGTCAAAATTTGAAAAGAATCATGTAAGCAGATAAGCATTGGTTCGCTCAACCATAGAGAAACACGAATCTTGGTTCACTCACCAAAGCATGTTTAGAAACGAGGAGCATTATGTGTTTGAGCCACTTGACAAATATGGTCTTTTCATGGTTAGTGATCACTAGGCACTACAAATGCCAACTAAAGCATGATTCCAAACTATGAACATTAGATGTTTGGGGCATTTCATTAAGGTTTGTCATAGTTAGTAAGATTATATGCTCATGCATTGAATACAATTTGGAAAAAAATAATAATAAGCAGGCAAACAAAATTAAAAGTACCAAGCGAGATTACGAGGGAGCTTAATCGACTATAACAACCGGTGTTATCTTGCAAAATATTAAATCGACTATAACAACCGGTGTTATCTTGCAAAATACTAAAGATTGTGTTCCACTAAAGAGAAAGTGCTAGACAATCTGTTGGAGTGAGATATTTTTCTTCTAACTATATTAGCTTACAGGATAACAAAGCGATGGGAGTAGGAGCAATGAAGCTTATTCTTTTTAAACTACAGGTCTTCTAAAACAAGTGACCACGTAAAAGAGGAACCAAAAATTGAAGCGTTCATAGACAATATGGGGAGGGGAATGTCTTTGTTGGGATAGTCCCCCCAACAAACATTGCAAATCCTTATAAGTGCATGCACCAAAACAAAAAATAAACGAACACCTACACAAATGACACATCAGAACCAAATGCCTGTTTAACAACATGCACCAAATATATAGTAGAACATTTTCTCTACAAAAATATGAGTCCATAATTCCCATAAAATAGCAAATGTATATTCACAAGATAAAGTTAGGCATCGAAAAACAATGACAATACTTGCAAACAATTGCTGTAAGCATAGAGATAACTGTATAATGTTTACTATACATCCGCAAGCCCACCATCCAATGTGACAAGCATCAACTGTTTGACTTGTTGGGCTACACATCACACCTCGTTCACCTTTAACAAAAAGGAAAGAGAGCACTTTATCTTAGAAGAAAGAACAATACATAGAACATTAGATCTTGCTCGCAAGAGCGAAGGTGTTTTGAGGGTTTGTTGCCTTGATTGTAATGAGATAATATGAGTTAAGAAAATGTAGCATAGCCAAGTTCTACATTCCATAGATCATAGAACCGCAAAGATCTGAAAAAAATTGTGAAGAAATAATACTGCTTGAGATCTTACTTTTAGGCCAGCCAGCTAACATCAGATCCTCCCAACATTGCCCAGCTGCCTTTCGAGGTACTGCCTTTTTGTTCGCTTCAACCTTCTTGTCTTTCTCACTATTCAATCATCTAAATTTTGGGTATGTAAAATAGTCCTGAAGTCAACTAGTTAAAAGGCACATCACTACCACTAAAAGAAAGTAGCATATAATGTTTTTTTAGTACATGAACTGCACCATCCAGTGCTTGGTTAGCATTTTGCCATTTTCAACTGTTGTGATTCCATGACATGCCTAAGCTTCATGCATTTACTTGACACAACTAGGCTAACTACAATAGATTATTTACCTCTTTGAGTCTGTCATAGAAATTGTTAAAGATACCATTTTGCACTAGCGCAGTAAGATGGGTGGTGATCTCATCCTTCCTAGCATTGTCCTTGTCCTCATAGATTTCCACCTAAATAAGGCATAAGTCACATTAGCACAAATCAACGTACATAGAAAACTACCAACCCCCAATCGCATATTGTTCACCCGAAAACAAAAATGGGGAAATAGCAACATGGAAAATAAAACCGTGTAAAACCTCTAATTCAACACAAGACGGCATACAACAAATGCATTAACTTGTAAAGAATTTTACAATCGATGAATACTGGGAGTTGATCAATTGCACATGCTAGTTGATATCTTTGGGAACGTACAAACTACAAATACTCTGATACTTGATAATTAACTAAAAGAGATATGTACTTACATGTGTCATGTATACATGACAGCACTGAACTATAGGCCAATGTCGGCACTTGGTCCTGCAAGCTGAGTGCAAGCCCAACCATTTTCCTAAGAAGCAAAAACACTAAACACGAGAGACAGCACCTTAATGCCTTTAGTGGAATAGAAATTAGCCCTTCTTTCCAATTTATTGAGCACATCTCAACAAACCATCCAATGAACACCAATATATCCTTACCCACACCTCATCATCTCCAATGCAAATGAACTACACTACAATCCGCCTATCTAATACAAAACACACTCTGAGAATGAGTAACAATTTACTAATTTGAGTAACAATTTACTAATTTAGCAAGCAATTCAAACCAAGAACCAGTCTTATATATGTATGTATACTGTTCGTTAAGAAGCTCGACCTTGTTGAAGACGAGCACGAGCAGTATCCTCAGAGACTCGGCCGACGAGGAACACGGTGGCGTGGCGAGGCTCGAGCGCTGGCTGGTCCGGCGAGAAGAGCACGACGAGCTGGTCGGCGTTTGCCACGGAGGGTTGGCAACCTCGCTCGGCGCTCGAACACGTCCTCGATCATCCCGCGGTCGGTCGGTCAGCCGACGGCCCCGACGAGCACCCTATCCCGGCGAGCACGGGTGCGGATCTTCTTGGCGGCGCCAGACCACGCAGAGAAGGTCGGCGCCATTGTGGTGCTCGAGCCGGCGGGGTGGAGCCCACGATGAGCCGAGCGGTGGCGGGAGCGGTGGTGGAGGCGACGCCATGAGAGGGGCCGAGCGAGGAGAGAAGCACGGTGTCGCGTCTTGGGTGGAGGCGCCAGATCCGGGAGGAGGGCAGCGTCGCGTCTTGAGTGGAGGCGCAGATCCGGGGAGGCGGCGCGCTTGAGTGGAGGCGCCAGATCGAGGAGGAGGAGGACGGCAGCGGAGGAGGAGGAGGCGGGCGGCGCTTCGGGAGGAGGGAGTCGAGAGGAGGCAGCCGGGCGGCGGCGAGGGAGCGGACGCAGCGAGGAGGAGAAGGAGGAGGGCAAAGGCGGCGGAGGAGGAGGAAGGAAGAGCGCCAGGGGGCGCCTTGGGCGGCCAGAGGAGGAAGGGGAGGGGGGCGGGGCGAGCAGAGGGAAGGGAGAAGGACGGGAGGCGGCCGGGAATGGGGAAAGGAGGAGCGGGGAGAGAAATCGGGAATTTGGTTGCGCCTCGGTCCAAAATTTTTTCTGTTGCCCGCCCAAAGGGATCGCGATTATTCCCGGCAGATATCTCGACCTGAATGACTTTTTCTAGGGCAGTTATACCGTAGATAATATAAAAATATTGCCGGTAGATAAATTGCTCTAGACAGTAATTATTTCCGGCAGATAATAGGACCTTTAATCTCTTGAATATTGCCGGCACATGTTTTGCCACTAATCCATTTTTTTCCCGGCAGATTATTGCCCTTAATACTATGTCATGGTGTAGTGGTAGTAATCACAGAAAATGTCTTTCTTTGTTAAAAGGAGTGAAGTATAAGTATTTGAGATGTAAGTCACGTTTCGCATCTTGCAGTTTATTTGAGTATGCTTAAACCTTATGCAGTTGTTCCATAAGAGTTTATCAATTTTCAAAGGGCAGTACCTTCTTCTCATTTGTGGTTTGGTATTCGCTTTCAGTAGGGCTTGAGCCCTCGACTGTTGACTTTCCCTTATGTTTTCCGAGTACTTTGCCTAAGTGACTATTTTCCTTGGTCCTGTGTTCACTGCGGGTGGCACATGATTTCCTAGTTGATGAAAATTGTTTCCATTCGCTCTTTCTTTTGAGAAAGAATCAACCTATTTGTTTCACCGGAGTCTCTTGAGGTGTTTATTAATTGTAGTTGTGAAACCTTGGGTTGTAAGTTATTCGAGGAGCATTGGAGGATGAACTGTTTTCGTGTATAATTCTTGGAGAGAGTTTTAATTATACAGAATGTTTGCCTTTGAGGCTAAACTGATTGCATTATTGCAACCATTAGAACCTATGGAGATTTGAGATCCAAGATCCTTTGTTCAATTCGCGTGGAACATTAGAATTTTCGAAAGGATGGGAACCTTGATCAATGTATTAGAGTGTCGCGATTGAGTACCCTGCACGGTTGTGCAGATGAATTATGATGGTGTTGTAATGAGAGTAAGATTAGCGAAGTAATCTGATCGTTAAAGCGATTAATGAGATAGCGAGATTGTTGGATTATTGTCGGGAATGGTGGGAGTTAGTAAGTAAAACTCTAAGAGTTAGACTCTTTATAAAGATAATTGGATCGAGGAAATGTTTTTGTGTTGATGTTAAGGCGCGAGTATGTTTGGATTGCGAGAATTTTAGGGATTTAATCTGGGGATTCCCCTATCTTCTATATGAGAAGTTCATTGTAGGAGTCTTGGAATCTAAATTTGGGCTTCGCATTTTTATGCTAGGACTTTGGTCGCCCAATGATTATGTGTAGAGGAAGTAGATTAAGGGTGAATTTCGAACAGTGGGATGATCATTGATAGAACCCTCTTGATGAAGTATATGAATGTGTGAGCTGAGAATTCCAAGTTGTTTATTCTTAAAAGATTGAGATGATGTGATTGCGTGTGCGATCTATTTTGAGATGCATTGGAAGTCATCTGTCAAATTAATCATGTCGGTAGAGGAGTTATTGAGAGAAAGTTTTGGTGGAGTCGATAGAGCCTTTATACAGAGGTGTGGATGATGTATTTCGACTTGAGCGTAACGTTGAGAATGCCAAGTTAAGAGAGATGAGTTAGTGTGTTATGCGATTAATTGGAATTGAAAGTTTGAGAGATTTTATTCCTAAAAAGAAACTGAGAAATTGATGCTTCCTCAAGTAGTGACACATTTTCTTGATTCTTGTTTGAGCTATGTGTTTATGACGGATGTCTTTCGCAATTGGAGTTTGACTTTATATTAGCATGTGTGGTTCTTATCGATTCAGAAAGAATAAAAGAAATTTCTGATTTGGATATTCAAGTGTTTTTCTCCTTTGGATTTCGTGACGTTTATTCGCAAAGTACCACTTGGAAGGTGGAAAGGTTTTCGTGATGAAATTCCAATTTTTGGATTTGACTCTTTAGTACCGAGCTGGTAACGCATAGTTGCGATGTGAATCTTTCATTTTCAGATGGGTTTTGTCGGTAAAAGAGTTTGCTTAAAGAGAGTCTGTTGTGTGTTTCTGGTTAAAGGAGGTGATCCTTGCTGCAGTGAAGAGTTCGATTGAGAGGTGGAACAAGAGTTCCGTGATCTATGCGCTTGTTGTGTGGTTCGGTACCATTGGGGAGGTTAGCCCAAGGTACGTTGGGTTGTTTTCGCTAGTTGGCGTATCGCTAGGACCGTCTTGGGTCCATCGTGGAATACATAGCGTCTAGGTTGTTACGGTCTTGAGTGAGTAATTGAGTCATTCAAAGTTTGAGATTTTGTTAAAGACGTTGACCATCGAGTAGGATCTTACCCTCGAGTCTCTTCCGATGAGTGTACCTGGAAATGTGGGGTTGAGCGTTAGAACAGAGGTTGTTTCGCGTCATTGTGTTGTGGTCCTCAGTCCGAGAGAGAGGCCACTTGGGAGTTGGAGACTCGCCTGAGCGAGTTTTAACAAGAGTTGATCACATTGGTATCTGTTGTTAGTTTCCAGTCACAGTTTCCCTTCGTGTAGATCAGTGTTTAGATTTGGGGTTGAATCCTGTTAAGGGGGGTAGAATGTAATACCCCGATTTATTCTAAAGAAGAAATCATCCAAAAGAGAAGAATAGAATTAAGAAAGAGGAGTTTTTCGCTTTTCTTCGGCAACCTGAGCCTCGGGCCTTGGCCCAGGAGGCCCAAAGGGGGCCGGCCACCTATAAAAGAAGGGGAAAACCCTAGGCTGGCACTGTAGCTACAGTAGCAGGCGCTACAGTGCGCGGTGCTACAGTGCCCTGCCTCTTGGAGCCTCCCCTTCCCGCTGCCGGTGTTCGCAAAGGAAGAAGAAGGAGGGACTGCAGATTGGTTGGCCGAAAGGAGGGACGAGGGATCTTCTTCGTGGGGGATCGTTCAGCATCTCCCTAAGGTTCTTCAAGGGTAACGAGAGTCGTTCCTCGCTGTTTAATTAAGAATAGACGCAAAACCGATTAGATTTGATTGGATCAAAGTCTATCTACAGTAGATCAAATCTGTCCAGTATGTTGCGCGGGCTGTTTCGACGTCTTAGAGGCCGAATCAGAAGTGTTGATATCCTAGAGATATCTAGATTATGTTCTTAAATTTCTGTGGCCACCGAGTTCACCTGATTCTGTCGCTCGAGTCAAAAGTTATGATAGATTTAGTATCTGCTGTCCAGATTTCTTACAAGATTAATCTGTTTTGTTATTTCATACAATATGAAAATGTAATTGGAAGAATCTGGGTTTTCACCCAACTAGGTTATTGTAGGTAATTTGATAGCCTTTCCAGATTGTTAAAGAACGATCAATTCGGAGTTATAGATTAAAAGTTATGGTCGTTTTAGTGCTGCTGTTTATGCTATTAGACAGTTTCTGTGCTGAAAGTTCATCTGTCTGTTAGCATACTAATTTGGTCGAATTGGATCATCTTGTCAACTAGAGTATTGTAGATTTGTTAGTTAAAAATCCACAGAAACTGTATTCACCTCATTCGGAGTTCCATATCAAGAGATATGCAGTTTACCGTGCTGCTGTCCAGTGGCGTTATTTGACTGAATGCGTTGGTTTCAGTTTAGGGTTTCTAGATAAATCTTGATTCACCGGGGAAGCGATGTAGAACATTGTTAAGTAGTGTCGTGTTCATCGCGTTCTTATTTCAGTTATTTAACTGTTTAGGAGGTGAAGCTTGGGGTTTAGGAGCACCACTTTTTCCTGCTAACGCGTCGCATCGCGGGAGGCAAGTACATTGCTTATCTTAATGATTGTGATTGATGAATGCTTTTATGATTATACTGTGAGTTCTTATGATTCAAGAGAAGTTGGATTGTCTATGGTCTTTCATATGTGTTGAATCCATGATTAGAGATGATAATATTTAAGTTCATGTTCCTTCCATATGTGTGTTATCTCCATGATTAGAGAGCGTGTCTTTTCAATATACATATTTCATTCCATGCATTCATTATTCATGTTCCATCCAAGGGAGTGGATTAAAAAGACCCATCAATTCCAGGATGGGCACGTAAGACCCACCATTCCAATGTGGGCCCCACTGTTCCAATGTGGGCGTTTTGGGACACCCGTATGAAATGTTCTTCATACGGAACTTGGATCCCCACATTTTTGTTAAGATGCGGGCTTAAGTGAACACCGACGGGTGTGTCACTAGCAATACCGGTATATGCATGTGTGTAGTCCCTCCATTCCGTTCACTTCATTCATTCCATTCATTCACATACTCGTTCTGTGATTTCTTCATATGGTTCAATGATGTTGACTTGTTAATGTTTGTGGTATGTTCGATTTATTCACTGTACTTGCTGAGTCTTGGACTCACACTTGTTTGTTTATTTATTTATTTTAGGTAATCACTGATGTTAGCTCATTTGGGAGGGAGTAGACATGCACTACTCATTCACAGCATCCTATTCAAGTTCAAGATTATAAATTAGTTCTATCTTTCACTTATTATTGACTTAACGTAATAAATAAGTTTAGATGGAGAAGGAAGGATACCTTCTCCTTGATACTGATTGATTTATTATTGCTTGTGAACCTTGTTTAACGATGAACTGTAATAAATACATTTAAATGGTGAAAGAAGGATACCTTCTCCATGTTGGGTTGTTTTATTTATGCCTTTAGATGTTATATCATTCAGATTCTTCCGTAATGTGGCTGTATGTTAGAGTATTTAAGTGACATATTGGCTTCCAAATAGCCAGGGTGTTACAAGTCACTTATATGTTTTATATTTGAACGGGATATTACATTAGGTAAGCAGTCTAGCGCACGTCTCAAGGCCTTTACAATGCGCCATTCCACTGTAGTCGCCCTCGCTAAGGTTTCGGCCCCTTTGGATTGACCGTCCGCTGGGTATGTGGCCCCCTCTTGCGCCAGGTGGGACTAACGTAGGTCATAACATGACTACTCACCGCATCTGAAGGGAACAACCATGGTGAAACATTGCAAATTAGTTGGCCAGGTCCCCTCCCCATTCTTAGGACATGTGGTGGTACGATGTGGCTTAGCACAGGAATGCTCAGAGGCCGGTCCTTAACTGACTTGGGAGACTTTCCAAACAACCCTTGGGCGTCAACCTTAACCAGATTGAGCCCGTGCATAAACATGCACCATCCAAACAACCATTTCGCCCAAGTACAAACCATCATTTTATTTTATTTTTCAAAGTCATTTATAAACTTCCATAACACACCAATGTTACGGATACAATTTAAACAACATCTTATTTTTGGCTAAAATTCCCCAAATCAAACATTTTTGGGTCTAAGCATGGCTAAGCATAATTTTTCTCAAAATGTTCTAGTTCATACTATTGTATAAACTAGATTTTCATCTAAGGTGTCAAGGTAGGTTTATTTCAATGTCAAGATTGGCAGTACACAAGATTTAGGCATAACTATCATTTAAAACATGAATTTAAATTACTGTATAGAAATAAGCATGCAATAATTTAAAACAGAAATTAAATAATTTTAAATAATGGGATTAAATATGATCAAAGGTATAACTTGCCTTGCTTTATTGGTCGCTCTCAAACGGCGTCAAAATCTGGCTCTTCGAAGTCGTCGAATTCTATATGCGAAAATAAGCCAAACTCAAACAAAATTCAAATAAAGATTCAAATGAACTCCAAATTAAATAATTTTAGTTTACTTAGCTATATCTTGAATTTATATAAATTTAGAAATTTGAATCGACGAAAACGAAGTTCGTATGAAGAAATACGATCTCCTAGAAGTTTTAAACCTAATTTAACCCTAATTCAGGAGTTATCGATTTAACCGAATTATTTTCCTAAAGGAAAATCCAGTTTATGATGTCAGCGCTGACTAGGTGCGGGTGTGTCACTAACGGTTGGGCCCCACAGTAAATGGACCTGGTCCACGCTCGATCAAACGCATGTGGTGAACCCGGTGCACAGCATAGTACACACGGGGAGGGCTGGTGCTGGCGTGGCTGATGTGGCCACCACGTAAGCCTTAGTGCTGAGATGGCAATGACATGGCGCCGACGTGGCTATGCCACGTAAGCCCGATGGAGGCGGAGCTCCGGTGACGAGCTCGACGGCGCTACGCCCCACAGCGAGGAGAGTGGATGTGTGCAAAAGGAAGAGGGGACGATGCTGAACATGATGCTCACTGGAGTTGCGAGAATGCACGGCGAAAAGGTCGTCGGCGAGGAGGTTGAGCGGCGGCGAGATTGGGTCGTCAGTGAAGAAGATGTTGCCGTGGTCCTCGGGGCAAACGAAGGTGCGCAAGGGCTTTGTGAAGATGCGGCGATGCCGATGGTGGCGGACACGGGGCCAGAGAGAGCTTGACCGCAGCAGAATCGAAGGTCGAAGCTTCCTCGGTCACCGGCGAGAGAACTCGAAATTAAGGCGCTAGGGGAGAGGAGGAGAGCAATTGGTGGTGGCGCTGTGTTGCGGTGACCAAGGCGCACCCGGGGCTCCTTTATATAGGGCGCGGGCGTGGCCAAGGCGGTGTGGAGAGCACGAAGGCCCAAGCGGGTCTCCGACAAGAATTCGGGGATTTGGGGCAGAGAAAGCAAAGGACGAGGCCGTGTCGGGGGCGGATTGACGCGGCGGTGTTAATACGCACGGAATCAAGGGAGATTTGGCCGGATCTGCCCGGTTTTGGAAGGTTCAAATCAATGTCCATGGCGATCGGCGAGAAAGGAAAGCGCGGACGCGGAGAAGAAAGGAAGGAAGGAGATGACCTTGTAGCTGGCGGTCCCACATGTTGACGACAGCGGCAGTAGGAAAATACCGGGTGCGAGCCAGCCGTTGGATTCAGATCCGACGGTCAAAATGAAACGGTCGTTCGAAATCGTCCGAACATCTCAACGAAATCAGGTCGTTCAACTCGGATCCGACGGCTGTCACGGTTTGGGGTGTAACGCGCAGGCGAGTGGGCCGTGCAGGCCGCGCGCGCACGTGAAAAGGATTGGGCCGAGCCAAATTCGGCCCAAGGACTGTTGGAGGGATTTCTAAAGGTTTAATAATTAAAATAATTACAGAAATTCAAATAAGCTTTAGAGCATAGCAAGTAAAATCCAAAAATTATTAGAAAATTCACAGAAATTCTCAAAGACATTTTGGACTTAAATAAAATACTGCCAATTTAAAATTGGTAATAGTTTTTGCACATAAATTTATTTTGACTTTAAAAAAATAAGGGAAAAGCTTTTAAAATTCCAAAAAATTCTAGAAATTAATTAAAATTTTATTTTTCAACTTTAACTCAAATAAAACTTCAAACACTTAAAAAAATTTATTTTTGACTTTTAAACTTCAAAAATTCAAGAAAAGCAATAAAAACTCTTTCAATTTTAGGAAATCCAACAAAATAATAACTTTATTTATTTTTATTTTGGTAACAGAACTTTGGGATGTTACATGTCTCGCGCTGTCCCCCATACTTTTTTAGATAGGGCTCCGGGGAGCCCTAACTTTTCTTGCGAGGGGAGGTGAAGCCTCACGCCGTCCGTCATACTTTTTTAGATAGGGCTTCGGGGAGCCCTATCTTTTTGAGAGGGGGAGGCGAAGATCGACGTCGTCCCTCCATGGTGCGCTTTGGTCCTAGGACCAAGTGCCGTGCTGGGGTTAGCCTTGCACGGCATCTTCAACTACACACGTTGCCGGTGGAGGGCGCCAGTGTGCACCAGGGCCAAGGGTCATGCTCGGTGTTTGTTTATACACTCATGTTTGCGGAGGGCATCAGTGTGCACCGGGGCCGAAGGCCATGTGCAATGTCAGTTTATACACTGATGCCTGCAGAGGGCGTCGGTGTGCACTGGGGCCGAAGGCCATGCTCGGTGTCTGTTTATACACTGATGCATGTGGAGGGCATCGGTGTGCACTGGGGCCGAAGGCCATGTTTGGTGTCTGTTTATACACTGATGCCTACGTTGGGCATCGGTGTGCACCGGGGCTGAAGGCCATGCGCGGTGTCTGTTTATACATGGATGCCTGCAGAGGGCATCGGTGTGCACCAGGGCCGAAGGCCATGCGCGGTGTTTGTTTATACACTCATGCGTACGGAGGGCATTGGTGTGCACCAGGGCCGAAGGCCATGCACGGTGTCTATTTATACACTGATGCATGCGGAGGGCATCGGTGTGCACCGGGGCCGAAGGCCATGCGCGGTGTCTGTTTGTACACTGATGCTTGCGAAGGACATTGGTGAGCACCGGAGCCGAAGGCCATGCACGATGTCTTTTGCCACTGGTGAGCTTGTTACTGCTTATTCATTAAACGGGGGAAAAATGCCACGGGTTACTCTTGTTTTTGTACATGCCCATGCTGTGTAAAAGCGATGGGGCGAATTCCCACGTGCAGCCGGTTTTTACAGTCCTTAAGGATAGAACTTTCGGAGGCTCTCTGTGTTCCATGTGTGGCCCAATTGCTGTCCCTCTGGTGTTGCGATGTAGAAGGAACCGGCCCGATTGCCGCGGGTGATGATGTATGGCCCTTCCCATTTGGACTAAAGCTTGCCCATGGTCGCTGGATTTGCAACTCGCTTGAGAACCATGTCGCCTGGTGCCAGGGGATGAATCTTGATTTTTTGGTTGTACGCTCGTGCAACGCCCTCACTGTACTTTGCCATGGTTGATATGGCATGTACACGGTGCTCTTCGAGGAGGTCGAGGGAGGTCTCCCGTCTGGCTGGGCTAGCTTCGGATGTTGCTCGGAGAGACTTGGCTGTGAACTCCCCGGGGGTCATGGCTTAGTCGCCGAAGAGGAGTTTGAACGGAGAAAAACTCGTAGCCCTTGTTGACCATGTGCGAATTGCCCATAGGGCTCTGTGGAGCTCCTTAGTGAAGAATCTAGACCTGCCATTATTTGTTAATGGAGTATTTTGGTGATTAATAACAAATCTATTTGTGAGACTAACATGTTTATTGATATACCTATTGCTTAGTCTCAATTGGATAAAAAGGTGAAAAATCAAAGTGGTATGCATTCGACATCATAATATTATATCTTGTTGCATTCCTCAAATCCAAAATATAGGTTGAACTCCACAAATTGTCTAACTTGAATATGTGCATATGTTCTCATTACATTCATGTATGCACACATCTAGGGGGAGTTCACTCTATGTTTTGTGGTTTCATTAGTATTGATCCATATTCCTTTATCCACAAATATTAAGGATCTTTACTTTGAAATATATCATATGAGTACACAAAACTTGTGTAGTTTATACATACTCATATTTATCTATATTCAATTACTTGCAATTGTGATGATTGTCATCAATTACCAAAAGGGAAAGATTGGAATATCTTGTCCTACCTTTACGAGATAATGGTATGTTGTGGTAATTAATGACAATCATGTTGTGGGACTAATGTTTTCCATGGGTTGGATGAATAGGTTATGTCCCATGATGGAAGAGACTTTGGATGACAGCATGAGTTGATTGTCATCAAGTCAAGGTTCAAGAGTAAATGATGCTTCATATGTTGATGGACACCAAAAACTTTAAGAAAAGGAAATCATCATGTGTCGATGATGTTCAAGAAGAGGAGATAATCATGAGTTGATCATCAAGTCAAGAGTAGATCCATCATGTGTTGATGGAGGTCAAGTAAAGAATGCATCATGAGATAATGCATATTCAAGTCAAGAACCCGGACTTGAAGTAAAGATGTGCGTCATCAAGCTTCAAGCGCTTGTGCAAGGCAAAGGTATGACTAGCTAGGGCTAAAGCTTTGTTCCTAGTCTTTTACCGGTCTTGGTGTTTGGATGGAAGACCGGATTGCTAGTATAGATTGCCATACTATTAAGAGGGGTCTTGATTAGTAGCTTGAGTTAGTCATCTGTTGATAGCTCATTGTGTTTGCTCTAGCTCTCGTTAGCATGGTGCCAATATTTGCGAATGTGTTTTGCAAATAGATTAGGCTCATGCATAATCCTTGTAGCATGTGACTTTAGTTTGCAAATGTGTTTTGCAAACGGTTTTAGTCCATGTACCTTAATTCCTTATGGTGTTGATTCTAAAAGTCGCAAAATGTGTTTTGAGACTTGTTGAGAATCTAGCCTTCATCCCTTGTGTGCATCTCGCATCAATTGGCAATTGTGGTTTGAAAATTGAGTTGATGCAAATGAACAAAATCTGTCTTCAGTTTTGTTGGCTGTGGGCGGTCAGACTGCCCATATCAACAGTTTGACCGGTGGTATATCGGTCTGACCACCATGGTTGGAGCGGTCTTACCGGCCGCCTATTACCGCCAAAAATTGTGCGGTAGTACCGTGTGTGTTCAACAGTACTACCATTGTGCGGTAGTTCCGATATTTATTTGGCGTTACGTTAATTCTAAGAGGATGTTTTTACTGATCGCCCTTAGTTTCTTCGAGCGGTCTGACCGCAAGCATATGGGCGGTCTGACTGGTTTGAGCGGTCTGACCGGTCATTAGTTGGCGGTCAGACCGGCAGTGAGCTCAATAGCTAGTTTTATAGCCGTTGGAGCTGGGGCGGTCTGACAGGCCATTAGTTGGCAGTCAAACCGATTTCTCCCTGATTCTCTGGAATCTTTCTCCCAACGGCTAGTTTTTTGTGTGTAGGCTATAAATACCCACCTTGGCCGATTGTGGGAGGTTGCTGGAGTGTTGCTAGTGCCATATATTATTCCCTTGAGCTAAGAGCAAGCCCTCCACACTCTTTTGTGCATGTGTTGCACTTAGTGAGCTTTGAGAGGCAAACCCTAATTGCATGTGTTGCATTATGTAGTGGATTGTGTATCCACTTGAGCTTAGACACTTGATTAGTTCAAGTGAGAGTCTTCGACTTATTACTTTTGGTGTTTGCCGACACCTAGGCGGCGTGGAGGCGTTGTGGTTCGGTGATCTTCTCAAAGAAGGTTGTGAGAAGACCCGAGCATTTGGGAGTGGCTTGGTGCTCGCCATCTCCGGAGTGGAAGAAGAGCAACCCTAGTGGATCGAGGTGTTGGTTCTTGTTGGAACCGGTCCAAGTGGTTGGACTTACCTCAGAGGTGTTTGGCTTAATTCGTGGAGCCAGTCCAATTGATTTTGGGCTTACCTCAACGTGGATTAGGGGAGACTGGCAAGTCTCCAATCACCATGGTAAAACATCGTTGTGTCATTGTGGTTTGATTTCTTGTGCTTTCCTATATTGCAATTTACATTCCTTATATTAAATTGCTTACTTGTATGTGTATGATTGCTATCTTTATATAGTCTCATATTATTGGTGCACATAGTAAAGACTAGTTGATTTAGGCCTTAATTGTGCAAAACCGAATTGATTTACAATTCCGCATAAAACTCGGTTTTAGCCAAAAAGATTTTAAAATTGCCTATTCACCCCCCCTCTAGTCAGCCTCCTCGATCTTACAAGTGGTATCAGAGCTTGGTCTCTTATTTTATTAGGCTTCACCACCTAGAGAGTAAAGGATGACGACTAGTGATGTAGTGCACCTAGGTGAACCACCTCTATTTGATGGCACAAATTATACTTGTTGGAAAATCCGCATGTCATGTTATTTTAAGGCCATGAGCCCTAACATATGGTGGATTATAGATGTAGGTCTTTCTCCTCCAAGGATCCTCTTGCTCAAACTATTGAGGAAGAGAAATGCTCACATCTCGACATTCAAGCAACTAACGCTTTATTTAGTACTTTGAGTATAGAGATATTCGATGCCATATGCAATCTCAAGAATGCTCATGAGATGTGGACCCATCTTCAAGATCATTATTGTAACATCCCAAATCTGGGTTTGTGTTTCAAATGTAAGAAAATGAGAAGAAATTAAAACTTTTCTTGCATCTTGAAGTTTTTGAACTTTTCTGTAATTCTTGTAAAGGAATTGTGGGAAATCAAAAACCTAAACCTCCAATCGACTAAAGTCATGACCTCCTTGATGAGAATCTTGTGTTCAACCCCTGGAAATATTTTTTCGTCATTCTAGGGATGTTGTGTGACTCCTCTGAAAAAATTCATAATTTTTAGAAATTATTTGATAATTTTTGGAGGCCAGTCAAACCAGTTTGACTCTTGGTCAAACCCTAGAACAAACCTTGAAGAATTTTTGGAGAAAAATGCTTTGCATAAAAACCTCTAGAAAATTTGCACAAGGTTTATCTTGGAGCTAGGAACCTCCAGTTCAAATTTCAGAATTTTTGGAGTTAGTTTGCTACCTCTAAAAATTCTTCCAAGTTTTTTAGCTCCTTTCAAACCCTTGGTCAAAGTTGCTGTTGGACTCGAGTCAGACTCGAGCCCAACCTCCCTTCTTGGTTGAACCCAACCTTCTTAGCTCAACCCCGAGCCTGTTCAATCGCGCATGCAATGTGAGCCATTGGGTTTTAATCTAATCGCCCACAATCCTTGTGCCGTTCGGACCTCCCCATCTCACCTTTTGTTCTCAGCCATTGGATGTAGATCCAACCACTTCCGGTGTGAACCCTTTCGTGCCCGGTCGCCTTTTCAAACCGACCCGAGCTAGTTGAGTTCGTGGTTGAGCCCAACCTCTTAAACGCACCGGGCTCGAGCCACTTGGGCGCGTGTGTTTGCAACCTTTGGATCTTAATCGAACGCTCCTGATTGCTTGTGTCGTTCGGCTCTTCCGTTTAGCCCAATCAATCTCAGCCATCCATCTCGCATCGGACCGCTACGTTTGCGTGGGAGCGTTGGAGCCCTCCAAACTCCTTAATCAATCCTGGCCATCCGTTTTTTTATCTAACCATGAGTGGGTTGGGGCCGTGCCTGTTTGGGTGTGGCTCAACCCATTCGCTCCCTTTAAGCTTGAGCCACTTTGTCTCTATTTCACTGGCAGGTGAGCTCGCGCCACACCTGTTCTTCCCCTACCTCTCGCCCACGCCATTGCCAGCGCACGAGCGTGGGAGAGGCAGCGCCTTGTCACTTCCTTGAGTCCTTTAAACGGCTCTTTGCTGCAAGCATTTAATGTCGCCAATGCTTTCGGCCCCAAAGTCCTCTTCCTCTGCTGCGCCACCTGCTCAGCGTGTCCATGGCAGGGGCATGAATCGAGCTCGTCCTTGATCTTTGCTTTTGCTCAACCCTTGTTCCTCCGGCTATATAAAGCCCTCAAGCTCTTGCTTGGACCCTTTTCCAGCTCTAGCTTGCTACTTCTCTGTAGTTGAGCTTCAAAACACCAAAGAGCCCTTAGCCGCCATTGTTGGACCTTCAAGCTCCTCGGTGCTGATAGTGCTCCAATGGTTCTTCATTCTTTCTTTTTGCGTCACCTTATGCCTCTCTTTACCCTAATCCTTTCCCCTAACTTGATTTTGGGTTGCTTTCACAGGAGCGGCCTAATTTCGGGTTTTGGATCTCCTCGGCCGTGTTCATCCCCTTCCTTCCTCAGCTCTGGTAAGGACTTCTTTCTTCAATTCTTTGCTGAGAGACCATCTGTAAGCCTTAATGAAGCTAACCTAATGACCCGGTCGTGTTCTTTTTGCTCAGACCGCCTTCTCCGCATCATCTTCCTCGACGCTGACAGCTTCTCCGTCGCCAGAGCTTCTCCGGCCACCTCTGAACCTCTCCTGTGCTAAGGTAGCTTCTGGTTAGTCCTTAGAAGCTGTGACACCGCATCTCTGAACCGCTGTGGAGCTCCTTTTGCTTTTTGTCGTTTGGCCGTGCGTGGCGCCGCCGCCCATCTCCGGCTAGCCGTCGGTGTGGTCATCCTCCGTGGTCGCCACCTCTAGTAGTGTGTGCGCGTGGCTATTGCGGACTCATTCCAGCTTTTGGTTTGCGCCGGTGTGGTCCTCGTCGCCGACGGTGAGCCTTGGACTGCCCTCGGCTGTTGTCGGACGCGCGATCAGCACAGTGCTTTTGTCGTTAGGACATATATTCTCTTCATTAAGTGCTAATCATTGTTAATCAGTGTTAATAATTGGTTAGAAATTAATGGCCGTCCTTAAAGATAGCTCTATGCCTTTGTCGGGTGGGCCACGCCTTTAATCGCGCACTGTGCGTGCTGGTTAAGACAAAGATACGGTCATTATTTGTGTTAATCATTGCTAATCAATGCTTTACGCACTTAATGGATGTCCTAATGTCTTGGCTGTCGCTGACGTGCGGGCCCCGCGCATTTAAATGCGCACTGTGCGCATGCGCGACATTAGGTGCGTCGTGAGCCGTTCGTTTTGAGATCTGTGGCTCAGATCTCATGGAACGTTCGGACTATCCTATCGGCTCAAGTCGATGTGGGTCGTCCATCTTGTGATCTACGACTCAGATTGAGTGATCGTTTGGACCATTCGAACGTCACTTCAATCTCAGCCCTCCATCTTTAGATCAACGGCCCACATTCGTTTGAACGTTCGGACCATCCAAACATTTGCTTCGATGTGGACTGTTGGATCTAATCCAACGGTGGCTCTATTGGGCGCTGTTGCGAGCCCGTGCGTGTGTGCTTGCATCCGTGCACGTGGGCCATTCGATTTGATCTCAACGGCCCAGGCTTTTCCACATTGTTTTAGTTAAAAAGAAAACCTGAGAGCATTTATTTGTTAACTGAAAATTGTATTAAACTTTAAAATTGCATAACTAAATCATTTTAACTCCTTTTCGGTTGATTCAAATTTTGTTAGTTCTGGTTTTAACTAAGCTTTAATCTAAAAATGGTTGTAAGCTTGTTTCTGAGAAAAATGTGTTAGTAGATTTAAATTAGGATTAGCTTTATTTGCTGCATTAAAAATTCATTTAACGTGAAAAATGCATAAGTAATTCTCTGTAGTTCTTTTTTGAGTGAAATCAACTTTGTTGGTTTCCTCTGTTAGTAAGCTTATTTGTAAAATAGGTTTTAGGCATTCTACTGTTTTTGAAAGTTTTGTAGTTGCATTTAACTTGTGCACTTTTTCATGTCTTTCAAAAAATCATAGAAAATGCATCCTAGCTCCAATTGAGGTGAATCAAATTGTGTTGTTCATCTTATAAGGTGCTTTGTTTACCATAAAAATTTCAGGTGCAACAACTCTCTGGAAATGCATTGAGAATCCAAATCAATTGGTTCTTGTTGCTAAATTCCTTAAAAATCATGATCTTCCTGCTGTAAAAATTTCAGGGCTATTGGTTGAAGTTGGTTTTTGAGTCTTTTCGGTGTTCTTCATTTTTATCGGTTCTTTTCGTTCTTTTCGTTAGGGGCTGACGAGTTTGTTGAGTTCGAAAGCGATCCTTTGTAGCAAGAAAGCTACCATCAAGGCAAGCAGTTTGATTATATTAATCCCATTACTTTCAAAGTCTAAATATCTTGTTTGCAAAGTGTATGTATGTATGCACTATTTTGTTGTTAAACTATCAATCGATTAGTTGATCCTCTAGATGCATAATCTGTAGGTAAATTTTTATCCTCTACTACTGAGCCTAGGATTATCTTGCTGTGATTTAGAGCTCGCTAGATGAGCTCTTCTCACTTAGTAGTTTACGAGTTGTTGTTGCTTAGTCATGCTTAGCTACCGGTAGAATTGGGCGGTTACTGACTTAGTCGATAACTTTGATCACACAAATCTTATTATTACCTTATGTCCAGCACTTTGTGCTTTGTTACTTTGTAAAGTATAAAACTGAAAACAAAATGTTTGAGACTTGGGCATATGGTATGATGGTGTGATTATCTGGTGTGTGGCGGTATGCCTGAGTCAACAAGGACCGAACATCTTGTTACACTAAACCAAGCAATTTTGCGTGCTAACCACACGAGGGGGATATGGGACCTCTCTTGACTAAGTACTTTGGGGGTGTTAATTAATGAGTCGTTGGTGGTTGTTGTAAAGAAAAATGTTTGTTGTTAGGAAAGGAGGAGCACCATGCATTGCTTAGGCTAAGCTTGCATCCTACTCTTCGTATGGGTCCTTAGTGGGAGCACAGAATTGTGGTCCGCTAAGTGATAACCTCGTAATGCATCAAAGTTACATTACTAAATTAAAATTAATAAAATTATTATTTTATTGGATTTTCTGAAATTTGAAAGAGATTGATTGCTTTATTTGAATTTCTGAAGTTTTAAAAGTCAAAAAATAAAATTTATTAAAGTTTTTGAAGTTTTATTTGAAAAATAAAAATTAAATTAATTTATAAAATTCTCTAGAGTTTTAAAAGCTTTTCCCAAATTATTTTAAAGCCAAAATAATTTAGTTGCAAAATATATTACCAATTTTAAGTTGGAAATAATTTTATTAAGTCCAAAATAACTCTAGGAATTTCTGTGAATTTTTCTAGAATTGTTGGATTTTATTTGCTATTTTCTAAAGCTTATTTGAATTAACCGGAATATTTAAATTGTTAAATCATTTAAAATCTGGAAAAACCAATGGGCCGAATCCTCCTTGGCCCGCTCCTATTCATGCTCGTACCAGCCACTTTCGGCCCGAGCCAGCCTGGCCGCTCCCTATCCAGCCCGTGCCGCTCCTGGCCGTTGGATGCAAATCCAACTGCCCGCACCTCACCCTCTCTCCCCCTCTCGCTGCAAGTGGCCCCGCCACCTTCTTCTCCCACCCCCCTTCTTCCCCGTGCAGACGCGCCCAACCGCCGCCATTACCGCGCGTGGGAGCTCCCATCCACCGCGTTTTTCTCCCTCTCCCCCTCGTCTCCATGTGCATTCGAACCACCGCACCCCACCTCTTCCATTCCCGGCCTTCTCCCCCTTTCTAGCGCACGTCCTCGTCGGATCGCACGTCGCCGTCGAAAACCGCCGGCGCACGATCTCCTTCCCCGGCCATCCCTGGCCCCTATAAAATGGAGCACCGGGTAGCTCTCATCTCACTCCACCTTTCCCCCTCTTTCACTTCCTCTCCCGCTCCATAAGTGCGATGTATTTGGAGTTTCCTCGCCGCCGGCCAAGGGAGTTTGAAGCTTTGATTACGCCACCACCATCGACGCCGCGTCCTCACCGCCGCCAACGTCGGCATCGCCACCTCCTTGCGAACCCAGTGTGTGCCTCCTTGACGCTAGAGACCCGCCACATCGTCGCGCTACCGGAGACCCAATCCTCGCCGCCGCCATCGCCCTCGTCGCCGGCCACCGCCTCGCGTCCAACCGTCGCCTGGGTGAGCACCGCATTCCCCATCTCCTCCTCTTCGCGTTGAGCCCCTCAGCGGAGCTCGCCGTGGTGCGTAGTGCCGGCGAGCTCAACGCCGAGCGTCGCTGCCGCCTAGGCCGACGTGGCACTGCCACGTCGGTGCCACCAAGCGCCACATCACCCATTTTGCCTACGTGACCGCCCAGTCACCGTCCGCGTGTCGATGACGTGGCCGCCATTTTCAACCAGAGAGAATTGGCCGCTGTTGTCATAATTCTGGTTTTTCTTCACAAAAATAATTCCATTTAATCTGAAAATTCCAAATTCATCATTTCATGTTATTTGTAAACTTCCTGGGGTTCGTCGATACGGGGGTTCCCGTTCTTCTGGACGTAGGATCGAAGATAACTTGCACGCTTGACTTGACAAATCATAGTTGCTCACCCGATGCCAATGCATGAACTTGCAACTCTTTAATTCGCCCAATCTCACGTGTACTCCACCCGACCACAAAGTGGAGTTTTACCGATCTCTCAATTCCCAACAGAAAGACAGAACGGTCTTTAGAAGAAAACACCCTATTCCCCATCAAGTCGTTGGCCTTCACCAAACTACTTGGAAGAATCAAGCATTGATGCAAAAAGCAATCAAAATGTTTAATCGTGGTCTGAAGATACAATGGGGGTCTACCCCTCAATATATAGTGCCCTTGCCCACCATATGGCTGGCCAAGAGGCCCTACTCATATTCTATTTCAGAATTAGAACTCCTACTCCAATTCGGACACAATCTAAACACAAAAAAGGAAACTCTGAGTTTACAACCGTTCACATTGTTTCAGTCATATCTTTTGATACGTGATGAATCTGAGGCTGAACGAGTATCCGTTGGATCGGGCTTGAAGTTAGCTTTCCAACAAGTACAAGAATACCCAAATCGGACCCCTTTTGTGAAAGTTATGACCTTTTTAATCCGGACTGTACTGCTGATTCCGAATCCGATTTTGATGCTGATTCCGAATCCGAATTTAATCCAAACCTTCCTAACTTCAATTTCATTAATTGAAACGACTTGAATCCATGTGAAACTTGATAAAGGGACTCTTGTAAGCCTTTGAAAAGTCATGGAAATGCTGGATATCTTCCCAAGATGCCGTACATGCTGCGAAATCATCAACTTTGTCAACTCTCGCGCGTTAGTCGGTCTGAATGTGCAGCATGCACTCGAATAGCCATAACTTTTTATAGAAAGCTCCAAATCACGTGCTTCCATGCGTCCTATAGGCTGCATGCTATTTTTGTGAGCATCAAAACACCCCGAAAAGCATCGTGTTCTTGATATTCACATAATGCATCTCCTTCAAACCTAACAATAAGCGATGACCCGCTATTAGGTAGTATAATATTCTCAGTTAAACTTAAAGGAAATTCATGGAACAGATTCACCTGTCGGTTAAGCTTCTTTGCACAAGCGTCACCCAGAAGCTTCTCTTGTTCTTCAACTCTTTTAGTAAGCTCATGTTGTTCTGAGGTACATGTTGAATTGAAAACACTATATGGAACAACATAGCTAAGGATGTCCGCATCATTCGTTCTCCTTCATACGAACTCCAATTTCGTCGATTCAAATTTCTAAATTCTTATAAATTCAAGATCTAGCTAACTAAACCAAAATTATGTAATTTGGATTTCATTTGAATCTTCATTTGAATTTTATTTGAATTTGGCTTAATTTCGCTTATAGATTTCGACGACTTCGGAGAGTCAGATTTCGACGCCGTTTGAGAACAACTAAGTGAGCAAGGCAAGTTACATTCTTGATCATATTGCACCCATTATTTCAAATTATTTAAATTCTATTTTAAATTATTATTACATGCTTATTTATATTCAGTAATTTAAATGCCTGTTTGAAATTTATAGATATCCCTAAATCCTTTGTATGGCCAATGTTGATATTTGATTCAAATACATTGTCACCCTAGATAAAACCTAGTTGATATGATAGTATGAACTAGGATCATTGAAAATATTGCAAAGACAAGCTTAGACCAAAAATGTTTGATTTGGGGGATTTCAGCCAAAAATCAAATATTGTTTAAATGGTATCCATGGCATTGGTGTGTTATGGAAGTTTATAAATGACTTTGCAAAATAAAATAAATTGATGGTTTGTACTTGGGCGAAATGGATGTTTGGATGGTGCATGTCAATGCACGGGCTCAATCTGGTTAGGGTTGAGGCCCATGGGTTTTGTGGAAAGTCGCCCAAGTTAGTTAAGGACCGGCCTCTGAGCGTTCCTTAGCTATGCCTATAATGGGCTGTGCCACATTGTACTAACACATGTCCTGAGTATGGGTAGGGGACCTGGCTGACTAATTTGCAACATTCCACCGTGGTCGTTCCCTTCAGATGCAGTGGGTAGTCATATTACGACCGATGTTAGTCCCCACCTAGCACAAGAGGGGGCCTGAACCCAGAGGTTTTCATTCCAAAGGGGGTGGCGAAACCTTAGTGAGGGGTAACTGCGGTGGAATGGCGCATTGTAAAAGCCTTGGCACGTGCTCTAGACTGCTTACCTAAGGCAATGAGCGGTGGCATAGAATTATGTTGGACAAACTAGAGAATTCGTGTCATGTGGGTAAAGTTGTACAACCTCTGCAGAGTGTAAAACTATTCGAATAGCCGTGTCCATGGTCATGGACATGCTAGCAAAGCCACTCAAAGTTAGACTTGGATTTTGATTTCAAAAGGACTTTGTCAACTGGTTTATCCAAATGGGAATTGGGCGGAAAGCCATGTGATAGGAGGATATCCTTCACCATTCATGTGTGAATGTTATCTGACTATGAAATTGAGAATTTATAAAATAAATTTTAGTTATTGTATAACTGTTTTGGAATGCTGCTTTATGCAAATCAACCAACAAGCCTTCCTTTGAAATACCCTTATATGCATGCATTCAATCTGTTACTTGACGGGTGTAACTTGCAAGCACGGAAGTTGTGCTCATTCTTGCTTAATGCAAATAATTTCAGAGGAGAAGGACTTTGCCACTGGTGTGGATCTCGACGACTAGGCCGCTACCCCAGTCGATTGCCTGTGGCAGATCAGCTGGACTCCACTACTTATTCGTCTTCTGCTGTGTTCTTAAATGTTGGCTTGTAAGCCTCTTTTGTAATAAACTCTGTTGTTATTTATTAATATATTTGTGCGATTTATGGATGTTACCATATCTGTTTAACTGTGTGAACTAGCTACTGATCATGGGAGTAGTTCAGAAATGAACAGAGGATTTGGGACGTTAATCCCGGGTCCGACATAACCCACATACGTGCGACTCTTAATTAGCATAATCCATTGGAAACGTTTCGTAGGACTTAGCCGTGCCGGCATACCAAAGGTAGTGTGATTAATCTTGTGGCAAAAAGGCGGTCTGACGTGTAGGTACATTGGTACACCCCTGCAGGGTTTCAAACTATTCGAATAGCCTCATCCTAGGTTATGGACACGCTTGGGGTAGTCTTTCGAGAGTTAGACTATAACCTTTTAATTAAAACTTGTTGTGGGTGGTACGAATGAGTAATTCGTGCTATTGTTGTGGTGGCTATTGGGTTAGCCACTTCCAAGATGTATTTATATTGTTATTATGTTTTGTCTCGTTATTATTTGAACAATAAAAATAGATTGCAAAATTGCTTTTAAATTACTACATTATTGCAAAGGAAAACTTGCTTTATGCTGAAAATGAACCTAGAGCCTTCTCCTTTGATTAAGCTTGCATGTAGCTATGTATAGGCTGTTACTTGTAAGTCTTGCAAGTACATTTTTGTACTCATTTGCTTTGCTTAACTGTTGCAGAGGAGGTCGATCCCCAAGGGATTGACTATAGTGAGACGGACTTCGACTTTGACGACTAGATTGGTGGCCCGGTCAGTTGCCTTATGGGCTAAAGGCAAACTGTATGGCTTTTGCTTATTGCCATCTTATGGCTTTTGCTTCCGCTGTTATTTTAGCTTTTTAGCTTGTGTTTGTGGCCGGTTGGCTTTGTTGTAATAGCTCTATTATGTATGTCTTTTGTTTAATCTAGTTCTTGCTTCGGTTCTATGCTTGTATGGAATTGATGTATCATTTTGTAAAAGGGTGTGGGTATAGCATTTCTGGGATGTATACATTTTCCCGAGGCATGGGATATTTTGTTTGTGATGCTAGGGTCAATTGGTAGACTAAGCATTACAAGCTAAATACCCTAGGGTCTCATAATTATGAAATGTCCATCTCCACTAATGATGATGTGATGATTGCATACAAGAATGGATGTCAGAAGAAGAATGCTCAACTTCTAGCTCTGACAATGAGGATTCATCAACTCCATCCACATCACCTCATTGCTTCATGGCAAGAGGTAATAAGAAGGTAAATGATGATGATGAGCCTTCATATGATGAGTTGATGGATATGCTTGAGGAGCTTAATGAGTATTTAGGAAATGAGGTTTCAAAATTCAAACTTTTGAAGAAAGAGTATAACTTGCTTCAAAATAATTATATGTTTTGGTTAATTTGTAATAATGAGATTATCGAATTTTGGGTTATGTTTATTATCGTTTTGTTGGAATAGTCTATCTTGCATGTTTGGATGATCTTTGGCTTTTGAATAATTGTTAATGATATGTTCAGTTGTTAAAACCTCGGTATTATTAATAATACAAAGGAGGTTCTGCCGAAAATTTTGGTAAAAAGTCTTAGTAGCATTGTATAGTTTTATTTTAGTAGCATCTTAGGCTCAATGTTGAGCTGAGGTGTTACAACAGCGGTGAGAGCGATGAAAACTATGAAGAATCTGAAGAAGAGAATGTGGATGAAGCTGAGGACGTTGCTCCAAATCTGTAATACCCCGAAACGCTTTAGAGAGAGAGAACGAAATAGCTTAGTAGGGTTTTCTGAAAAATAACCCTCCTAAGGACCCGTGCGTAATTAAATAAAAGAGGATACGTGAAAATGGGATAGTTTAGAATTTTAGAGCGAAGCCGTTTTAGATAGTGCCGTGGTATAAGGGACGTGGGGGAGAAGGAATCCAAAGCCCATAAAAGAAAATAAACCCTAGCCATGTTTTTGTTTTCCTAGTGCAGCCGCCGCCAGTACATCCATCACGAACTTGCGCTGGCGCTGCATCTCCCTTCGCCTTCTGTTGTGTTGCCGATCGCCCGTTTCTTCCCGTTTCTTCTTTCCGGCTACTACCGCGTGAGCGCTCGTGGCCGATCGCCTGTGGAGGACCAGCCGCTGCGTAAGTGCTATTGCCGCGTGGACGCCACGGCCGTGCATGCCGCTAGTGCTCTGCCCGCTGCCTGCTTGTGCCCACCAGCCACGTGAATTCCAGCTGATCACCTGCAGCCGCGTGGAAGCCTCCACCAATTGTTCTGCTGCTGCCGTTCTTGCGTAGGTAAAAGCTGCATGTTTTTGTATGCATCGGTGGCAATTAGTAGTTGACTAATTATTAGTGTACTAATTTGATTAGTTAATTGGTATGCATACAACGTGTCCTTGTTTTATTAAAGGAGAGAGATGATTACTAGTTAATGGTGCATGCATCAATCTAATAGTTAATTAGTGTTGCCATGCATGGCTATGAATATTTAATTGCTATGATTATTTAATTGGTGTACTATAAAGATTAGTTAATAGGAGATGAATTGTATGCCATATGCTGCTAGTGAAACGAGCAAACATGTGAATATTTAATTGGATTAGTAGGGGAGAGAGAGATTAATTAAATATTGCAATTTAGTAGTTAACTAGTTTGGCCGTAGCATTGTATATATGCATGCATGTTTAAATAGTAAGAGCGAGTCATTAGCTAGTTAGTGTTGCATGTTTTATTAGCATGTTTCTAGTCGGGGAAAAGTCGAACCGTGGATTGGTTTAGCACTGCTGATCTGCAAATCTATCGGTATCCTGACAGCTTTTAGTAATCTGAATTAAGCGGATAGTTAAAGAACAAATTAGATGAGCTTACTATAATGAAAGATGTAGATTATTGTCTCAGCTTTCTAGAAAGCTCAAGAACGCGAAATTTGGACAATTGTACTGAAAGTTATGGTAGTTTTAGTATTACTGTCCAGAAACCCGACGTGAATTCAATGTTCTGTTAATTAGCTTGGTAGGGGTATTAGATGGCCGAATCAGAAAGGCTCATAAACTAGGTTTAGTTGGGGAAATTGATAACCTTTACATAAAGTCCAAGAACACCTCATTTGGGTTCCTGTATTAAAAAATATGAATTTTAGAAGGTGACTGTCCACAGAGGGGACAGATCGACATTTAGGAGTGGCGTTGGGATTGCGCTAGAGAGTATAGCGAGTTCGTTTGTACTTCTAGTGTTGTTATTGGTCCAATATTATCGTCATAGCATGTTTTATATATATACTCAGGTGGGGGTTTGGTCCCGGGGGTGCAGCGCCCTCTTCACGTCCTTCATTCTCACGCGGTTAAGGCAAGTACTTTGACGTTTTTATGTTTAGTGAATGATGAATGCTTGATGTTTGTATTGTGTTTTTCGGTGATCCATAAGAATATTCAAAGTTCATGTTCCCTTCTTATATGTCATATCCATGTGTTTATATGATGTCTTTCATAGTTCATATTTCAATACATGCATCCATTTTCTTGTTCCTTCCACGGGAGTGGATTTTAAGACCTATCAATTCCAGTATGGGCACGTAAGACCCACCATTCCAATGTGGGCAGATTTGGACACCAGATGAAACGTTCTTCATACGGGACTTGGATCCTCGTGATTTTGTTAAATGCGGGCTTAGGTGAACACCGACGGTGTGTCACCACTATACCGTATAAGCACGCAGTACCCATTCCTTTCATTCAAATCATTCATTCCATTCATTCGCATATTCATTCGGTGTTATGTTCGTATTCCTAACAGTTGATGCCTTGTTCATAAATGTCGTATGTTCAATTTTTTACTGTACTTGCTGAGTCCCGGACTCATTCTTGCTTTGTTTGTTTATTTTAGGTGATCGTTGATGTTGGCTCTATTGGGAGGGAGTAGACATGCACTATTCGTTCACTTTACCATACTCCAATTTCAATAATAGGACTTGAATCTATCTTTCATTTGTTAATTAATGGACTGTAATAAATAAAGTTAGCTGGGGTTGATAACCTCTTCCAAGTTATGATTGATTAAGTACTGTTTGTGATCTTCGATCATCCTTTTGATATAATTGCTTGAATTCAGACTACACTCCTGTTATGGTTCTGTTAAATTATTGATTCCTTATTATCTTGATATATGTGACTGTTGGAACCTCTGGTATAGTTAGCTATACAAAGGAGGTTCTGCCGAAATGTAGAATTTTATCTCATGTTTTAATTTTGTTATCATGTTAGTTTATTTAGGTGACATCTTGGCTTCCAAATAGGCCTGGTCGAAACCTGGTCGTAAGGAGTTACGAACTGGTCGTGACCAAATACGAACTGGTCGTATAGAGATAGGACCTGGTCGTAAGTGATGAGGACCTAGTCGTAGATCATATTGCATTAAGGTTTGTCCAATATAATTTGTGTATATTCGGGAATCATTATGTCCTGCTAGGAACTGCTGACGACTCGTGGTCGGAAAGGGTTTCCGAGTCACAATCGATTACGCATGAACCTAACGGGTCACATACTTAACGGGTTAGAACAAACTAGTACAGATATGATTCGTCAAACGTGTTCATATAGGATCCGTTACGAGCACTATATAAGGAGATGCTTGCGGCTATTGGGAGCACGGCGGTGAACGTAACAAACAAGACACACGAGAGTCGTGAGTTGAGTTGTTCCACCGAAACCCTAGCCGCCATCTTCCTAAGAGCTCTGCTGTGCGACTTGGTGCTAGCACACCAGCGCATGGTTGTTCCTTCTCTGGACGTGTGGATAACGTAGAGACGCTACTGTGATTGTTGTTGCGCTTGAGGATGATCCGCGATCTTCATAAGGAACTGCATAAGTTGCTGGAGGAGACGATCGACCACGACCACCGCACTGACATGCTTGACGCTGAACGATCGATTACGACCACTACATCGGCCCGCTCTACGTTGGACCAGGCTGCTCCAACCCTTCTTCTATTGCTTTGCGCGTCTGGTGGTAACGATCTGTGATCATCTACTTGCTTGGCTTCCTGGTTTACGTGGTAGAAAATTTTGATTTGTTGCTATTATAGCCTACCCGTGACCCAATAGTGGTATCAGAGCTATCCTACGTAGTTTTTGATCTAGATCAGTCGCATATAATTGATATGCGGTAGTAGTAGATTGGATCTATTGCTAGTCGGGTCTAGTAAGCTTGATCAGTTTATAGAAATGGAACGATCTAGGCCCTGGTCAATAAGATCGATCGGTTTTTTAGTGGTAGTAGATGGGTCTACGAGGAGGTCTGAGCTGTAAGGACTAGATGGTGTATTGCGCTTGTTCACGACCATACTGCATATCACTCCTACCGATCGGAATTCCGCCATCGGAGTATGCCGCAGTATGTGGTCGTATCAAGGCAATGATCGGAATGGTTCGAAATAGGGTTAATATGATTAATCCAATGATTTTGAAGGCTCGGTTATGTAAATAAGATTCATGTCTGTGTATTCGTACTGCGTGCTATAGGTAGTGTGTGTTTATGTCACCCGATAGAATTGGATTCTATGCATAACTTGTTTTTGTAGGGAATGATGTGAATAGTATGACCCATAATGTATGAGATACATGTTTGTGTGTAATATTCAGGACCTACGTGTCATGTTTATTGCAGCCCAAGGCTATCTATATTTGTATAACAGCCTGCGTGTCGACTTGTGATGCTTCTTCACTCCTTGTAATTCATTACTAGCGCTATTAGGAATAATGGCTTAGTGGGAGTACTTGGAGGAGTCGATCACTTGGAGACATAGCGAACAGGATGCATGGCGATGGAGATCACCATGTGGAAGGGTCATACTATATCACAATGCAATTTGATTGTTTGTGAATACCCTTATATTCCTGTTCATTTATTTCTATGCATGTTATTTAATTGCTTTAAATGTTTTAACATGGTAGAAGTAAATTTCTCTCACATAATATTAAGTTAAATTGATGCCCTCCCAATTGGCTGCACCATCCAAAGTCATGTATTTTAATGGTAGGTCTTACTAAAGCAGAGTGCCATTAATATTACTTGACTAGATGGGTTTGTGTCGGACACTTACACGCATAGCATTGGTTTAACTTGACAAGGTCATCATAACGGTTATGGGCCTTGGGGCATAGGGTTGGGTGCCGGAGCATAGAGATGCTGCCCAACAAGAGTCATATAGAGATATGATTAGCAAAGAGTTGCTTACCAAATTCACCAATCTTCTAGCAGTGATGCCAAAGCTCACTAGTAGATTAATTGATTATGGGTCTTGAATCACTAAATGTCATAAGAGGGATATGAAATTTAGTGGGGGTATCTTTTATTATCTGTTGTTGATTGAGTTCGACCACTGGTCGTATGGAGATACGAGCAGGTAAAGACTAGTCGAACATAACCGCCAACATGAATGTCTAATATAAAATCTTACATAAACATAGTGCTGAATTTTTGCATATAGATCATGTCACCTACTTCTTCTTCTGCACCTACCTTTTTTTTGCGATCTGTTCTTGAGAAAGAAAACTTTATTGACTGGTTTCGTATTTTGAGAATTGTTCTCAAACAAGAAAAGAAGGATTATGTTCTAGAGGGTCCCTATCCCAAGGAGCCGAATGTTGATGCTACTCGTACTGAAAAGAATGCTTATGAGAAGCGTTGCGATGACTTAGTCGATGTGCACTGCCAAATGCTTGTGACCATGAACTCTGAGCTTCAGAAGCAATATGAGACCACAGACGCTTACAATATGATTATGGGTCTGAAGGGTGTGTTTCAGGTTTAAGCAAGGGCAGAGAGGTTTAAAACCTCCAAGGCATTGTTTGGGCATTGGAAGAGAAACTACGAGAAGTACTTTGCAGAAATGAAAAAGGAACAAAGGAAGTGAGACTTCTAGTTCAGGTATAAATGTTATACAAATTAATCTTGCCACTTCTCCGACCAGTTCTTGGGTATTTGATACCGGATCGGTTGCTCACAGTTGCAACTCGATGCAGGGACTGATAAGGAGTAGATGCTTGGCAAGAGGAGATGTTGATCTTCGGGTGGGCAATAGAGCAAGAGTTGCTGCATTAGCTATTGGCACTTTGCCATTAGTTTTACCCTCAGGATTAGTTATGGAACTAAATAATTGTTATTATATTCCAGCCTCAAGCAAAAACATTATTTCTGTTTCTTGTTTAGGAGCAGAAGGTTATGAGTTCAGAATAAAGAACAATTATTGTTCAATTTATTTTGAAGATATGCTTTATGGCCATGCTCTATTGGTGAATGGATTGTATGTTTTGAATCTTGAGGATGAGCCCATCTTTAACATTACTGCTAAGAGACTTCGACCTAATAATGTGAATCCCACTTTCGTTTGGCATTGTCATCTAGGTCATACAAATGAGAAGCGCATGATGAAGCTCCATAAAGATGGTCTTCTAAAGTCATTTGATTTTGAGTCATTTGAAACATGTGAATCTTGTTTACTTGGCAAGATGACAAAGGCGCCCTTCACGACTAGAGGTGAGAGGGAGAGTGATCTACTGGTTGTAATATATTCGGATGTATGTGGACCAATGAGCACTCCGACCAGAGGTGGCTTTTAGTACTTTATAACTTTTACTGATAATTTCAGTAGATATGGCTATGTCTATTTGATGAGGCATAAGTCGAAATCTTTTGAAAAGTTCAAAGAATTTCAGAATGAAGTACAGAATCAACTTGGCAAGATAATCTGATCGTGAGGTGAATATTTGAGCCACGAGTTTGGTGATCATCTAAAGAAGTGTGGAGTTGTTCCACAGCTTACTCCACCGAGGACACCTCAATGGAATAGATTGTTGAAACGACGGAACCGAACATTGTTGGACATGGTTCGGTCTATGATGAGCCAATATGATCTTCCATTGCAATTATGGGGATTCGCTCTAGAAACTGCTGCTTTCACTTTAATAGGGTACCATCTAAATCAGTAGATAAGACACCATGAGATATGGACTGGGAAGAGTCCTAGTTTGCCTTTTCTAAAGATTTGGGGATGTGATGTCTATGTTAAACATTTGAGATCTGACAAACTCACACCCAAGTCCGATAAGTGCTTCTTTGTGGGGTATCCTGAGGAAACTAAAGGATATTATTTCTATAATCAGGTTGATAACAAGGTGTTTGTTGCCCGTAATAGTATCTTCTTGGTGACAGAGTTTCTTTCCAAAGGAGTCAGTGGGAGCAAGGTGCAACTCGAAGAAATTCGGGAAGCATCTAAAAGTGTTTCAACTCCCACTGAACCTCTACAGGATGAACAAAATGTTGTTGAACCTGTAGATGAGGCATCAGCCCCATGCAGATTAAAAAGGCCACGTCAATTGCCTTTAAGAAATGGGCATGACGTATTATTGTTGAATAATGATGAGCCTAAAACTTATGCAGAAGTGATGATGGACCTAGACTCTGAGTCATGGCATGAGGCCATGAGATCCAAAATAAAGTCCATGCATGATAATCAAGTTTGGAACTTGGTTGATGCACCTGATGCTATTAAGACCATTGAGTGCAAGTGGATTTTTAAGAAAAAGGTAGATATAGATAGAAATGTTCACATTCATAAGGCACAACTGGTTACGAAGGGTTTCAGACAAATTCAAGGTGTTGATTATGATGAAACCTTCTCTCCTGTCGCGATGCTTAAGTCTATTCGGATCATTCTAGCTATTGATGCATATTTCAACTATGAGATATGGCAAATGGATATCAAAATGGCTTTCCTTAATGGAAACCTAAGTGAGGATGTGTACATGACACAGTTTGAAGGTTTTGTCGATCCAAAGGAAGCTAGATAGGTGTGCAAGCTTAAATCCATCTATGGATTAAAGCAAGCATCTCAGAGTTGGAACATTCGTTTTGATGAAGTGGTCAAAGGGTTTGACTTCATCAAGAACGAAGAAGAACCTTGTGTTTACAAAAAGGTTAGTGGGAGCAAGCTGGTGTTTCTGATCTTGTATGTAGATGACATACTACCGGTTGGAAATGACATTCCAATGCTTGAATCTATTAAAACTTCATTAAGAAATAGTTTCTCATTGAAAGATTTAGGAGATGCAGCATATATTCTTGGTATTTGGATCTATAGAGATAGATCTAAAAGGCTAATTGGATTATGCCAGGATATGTACATAGTCGTATAGTGATACGATCAGGTCCAGACTAGTCGTATAGCGATACGACCAGATCCAGACTGGTGCCCATGGCTTGTATAGTGATACAACCGGATTCAAACTAGTCGTATGGAGATACGAGCTGGTGAGAGACTGGTGCTCATGGCGCATGGCATTAACCTTAGCAAGAATCAGTGTCTTTTGACCACTGATGAGCAAGACAAAATGAGTAGAATTCCATATGCTTCGGCCATTGGATCTATCATGTATGCCATGCTATGTACACGACCAGAGATGGCGTATGCTTTGAGTGTTACGAGCAGATATCAGTCGGATCCAGGTGAAGGTCACTGGATAGCAGTCAAGAAAATCCTTAAGTACTTGAGAAGGACTAAGGTTGCATTCCTTGTTCATGGTAGTGAGGAAGAGCTGGTCATAAATAGTTACACCAATGCAAGCTTTCAAACCGACAAGGATGATTTCAGATCGCAATCAGGGTTTGTGTTTTGTTTGAATGAAGGAGCAGGTACGGACTAGTCTTATAATGAGACGACCAGATCCAGACTGGTCGTATAATGATATGACCAGATAAGTTGGAAGAGTTCCAGATATGCAAAGTGCACATGGATTTAAGTTTGACCAAGTATGGACTGGTCGTATAGTGATACGACCGGATCCAAACTAGTCGTATGGTGATACGATCGCGCCTGCACTAGTCAGATGGAGATACGAGCTGGTCATAGACCGTGACGACCCACCCCGTGAAGTACCGTGAAGAGGTCCGGAGGACCATTTTTTTTGCGCCACGGCAACCACGGAAAGATGTGGTAGCACCAAGATGGAGCTTAACCGAGGTTCGCCAGACCTCCCAGAGGTCTTATGGACCTCCCGGAGGTCGTGGCCGCCACCCGCCCAGTAGCACCTCCAGCACATCACTAAGAGAGGTCCGCAGACCTCCCGAGCTAAGTCCCAAGGACCTCCTGGTGGTCCCGCCCTGTGCATCCGAGCTAGTCCCAGACAACAGAGCTAGCCCGCACAAGAACACAAGCCAATACCACAACCACGAGGTCAAACAAAGATGAAGGCATAAATTAAACTTTATATAATAGGACCTTATGGCCAAGCTTGTTAACAAGAGGTCTCGCCACCGAGGGCTTACAACACCAACGAGGACTTACAACTGCAAGAAGGAGCTTCTAGGCTCAAACACTGTAACACGCAAAAGCCATCCAACAAGCACCACAGTCGTCGGGTGGAGGACGCCCTAGGCGACTTAGTCGTCAAGAACTCCTCCTCAAGAGGTCTCAGACCGCCTCGCACTTGATCATCCTCATAATCTGCTTTGACACGGGGCTTAAGCCTTGAGTACTTGGAATGTACTCAAGAAGTCACAGAGAGCAAAGATGCAATAATATTCATGCACGGACTTACCAATGGAGAGTTGTATGGTTAGTTTGCGCAAAGCCGATTTGAACAATAAAAATAGTAATAGATTGAAAAGCAAAGAAGGTAAAACCATAGTACATAATACTTTTGATGTTTAAAAGGTGGGGTGAGCACCAACTCACGTACCACAACCAAAATGAAGGAGCTCCGGCCACACCCGTGACTGTGTCCTTACCCAAAACCCACTCCAGAGCACCCACCCAGAGGTCCAAACCAACCCCGACCACTACCCGAGCCAACCTTGACCCCTTTGAGTCGGCCAAGGTCTCTTCGAGGCAAAGCCAAGGCATCTCGCAAGTGTCCAAAGGGCACAAGCTTTTGAAACAGCTACCCCTTGCACCATTTCATCGAAAGCATGTCCATGACCAAGGACTTGGCTATTCGAATAGATATTTACACTCGCAGAGGTGTACAACTTTACCCACAATCCACGATCTCTAGCGGGACGGGTTCCGGCCACCCTTGCTCACTTCCTAAGGTGAGCAGCCTAGAGAGCGCTGCAAGGCCTTTACAAAGCTTTGAATCGACTCGGCCGCCCGCTAAGGTTTCGCAATCCTCCCGTGGTCTAGAAGTCCGCAGGTTATGGGTGCCCTCTGCGCCAACGAATCAAACGCCAACCACAACAGCCCCAAGCCAACCCATTGCTAATTATTCAGCCTCGACCATTCCCATAAAATGATCTTGTGGTTGCAATGCTTGGCCCACCAATGCACACAAAGTGAAGTCCTTAATTGTGCCAAGGCAAGACTTCCACAACCAAGTGTGCAAAGCACCCACTACTCACTCCCGCCTTCTTGCCTCAAAGAAACAATTTGTATAAGCCCATGCCAAAAGACCACCCAGCCTTGGCACAACAGCTTTTAACCAAGTGATCTCACACCACAACCAACACAAATTTTAGGCGCCCCGCCATAGTTGCTCAACAATGGCACCACCACACATTTCATATTTATTAGTCAAGATTATTAGAGATGAAGCATGATACGCTCAACCACGTTTTTAAGCAAGGTCAGATAAGACCCACGCCCCCATGTTGGCAAATAACAAAGAACACCAACTAAATTATCCACCCTAAGGCTCACAAAGTGAACATGACAACATGATGGAGACAAGGTATAAAGGAGGCATAATGACAAGTAGGCAAGTAACTACAGCCCAAACCATTTTCATATAAACATAGCCATGCATGATAAAGTAAAACCAAATACATTTACTAAACTTGGTTCAAGATGAACAAAGGGGATCTGTGGCTTGCCTTGGTCAAGCAAAGGAGAGCCTTCTGCAAAGAAGAGCCGGGTCCAAGATCTCCTCGAACTCGTGATCTACACGTCAAGAAGAAAACCAAAGAAGCAAAACCACACTAAGCCGTGAGAACTTCAAAAGAACCAAAAGGAACTCAAACCAACTCAGCCAAAAAGGAAACCAAGAGGCTTAACACAGCCTCAAAGAGCTCTGGGAAAGGTCTTGCACAAGGAAGAACTCGAGCAGATGAGGCAGGAAGGAAGAAATGAGCAACAAAGTTACAAAGGTGGCCCGCCCAAAGCTTTATATAGCCGGTTGGTAGTGTGCACCACAAGGAAAAACTTAGTGAGGTGTAGGCAATCGGGACAACTAGGGCAAGGCTTGCCCTAAAAGAATTGAAATAAAGTACCTCAGATGTGACTGCATTTAATGTGACCCGACACCTATTAATTGCGCACAGAGTTCTGAGCGGCTAGATCTCAACAAGGGGAGGTCTGAGCAGCTAGATCTCAACAAGGGGAGGTTTGAGCAGCTAGATCTCAACAAGGGGAGGTCTGAGGGGCTAGATCTCAACAAGGGGAGGTCTGAGGAGCTAGATCTCAACAAGGGGAGGTCTGAGCAGCTAGATCTCAACAAGGGGAGGTCTGAGCGGCTAGATCTCAACAAGGGGAGGTCTGAGCGGCTAGATCTCAACAAGGGGAGGTCTCGAGCGGCTTGATCTCAACAAGGGGAGGTCTGAAGCGGCTAGATCTCAACAAGGGAGGTCTGAAAGGCTAGATCTCAACAAGGGAGGTCTCAACAGAGGGGAGATAAGAGAGATGTCCGGATCTCAAAGAGGTTCAACCCAACAAAGGAAGTTAAGAGAGAAGAGACAAACCCAGGGACACACAGAGAGGCACAAACAGCAAGGAACACCAACAAAGAACTTAATTAAGGCTTAATTAATTCCAATTGAACTCTCCAGATTTCAAGACATTAGGTTAAGCTTTGGATTCTCAATAAAGCCAAATGGTTACTTTTATTTTGAACACCAGGCAAGAAACTTTAAAGAAAACGGACGTTACAAACCTTCACCCTTAAGGGAATCTCGACCCCGAGATTCAGCCGAGCTAGGGAACAAGTGGGGAACTCCTTCTTGAGGTCCTCTTCACGCTCCCAAGTTGCCTCGGCCAGAGTGGTTGCTCCATTGCACCTTGCATGCCTTGGTGGTCTTGTTCCTTGTAACTCTCTCGACACGCCCAAAATCTTGATGGGGTGCTCTCAGAAGTGAGGTCTTCTTGGAGGTCCTGACTTCTAAAGGCATCTCGTCCTCTGGCGGCATAAGCACTTTTTCAACTGTGAAACATGGAACACATTGTGGACTCCAATGAAATGAGGAGGGAGGTCCAACTTGTAGGGTACTTCACCCTTCTGCAAGGACCGAAAGGGACCAATAAACCTTGGAGCAAGTTTCCCACTAACTCGACCGTCAGATACCCTTGAGAGGTGACACTTTGAGGTAGACTTGGTCTCTCGAACAAAAGCTAGGTCTCGACGTCTAACATCTACGTAGCTCTTTTGCCGTGTTTGAGCAGCCCTTAGCTTCTCCCTTATTGACCTGACTTGATCTTCGGCTTCTTTTAGTAGGTTCGGGCCAAGAACTTGGCCTTCACCCGATTCTGTCCAGTACAAGGGAGTCCTACATTTCCTCCCATAAATAGCTTCAAAAGGGGACATTTGAAGGCTCGCTTGGTAGCTGTTATTGTAGGAAAATTTTGCATATGGCAACATCTTGTCCCAACTAGATTGCCTTTCTAGGGCACAAGCTCTCAAAGATGTCCTCAAGGACTTGATTAACTCTCTCGGTTTGGCCATCTGCTTGTGGGTGGTACGTCAGATCAAATTAAGGTCTGTGCTCAAGGCATCATGTAGCTTTTGCCAAAATTTGGAGGTGAATTGGGATCCTCTGTCTCGAGACTATCTTCTTTGGAACACCATGAAGGCACACAACCTTTGCCATGTAGATCTCGCCGCTTTGTCTCCGAATAGGTAGTCTTCACAGAATAAAGTGAGCCATTTTTGTCAATCTATCCACAATGACCCAAATGGAATCAAAACCAGCTTGGGTACGAGGTAAACCAGTTATGAAGTCCATCCCGACCTCTTCCCATTTCCACTCGGGTATGGGTAAAGGCACTAAAGTCCTCCGTGTCTTTGGTGCATCGCCTTAACTTTTTGGCAAGTGTCACATTTGGCCACAAAATCGCTATTTCTCTCTTCATTTTCGCCACCAAGACAATTCCTTGATATCTTGGTACATTTTTGTAGCTCCCGGTGTATAGAATACAATGTCTCATGTGCTTCTTTAAGTATTACTCCCTTGAGCTCGTGGTTATTGGGCACACAGAGCCTCTTATCAAACCGCATCGCACCTAGGTCATCTATAGAAAACCTTGCACCTTCCCTTCTCTTATGTTGGCCTTGATTTCTTGGATGTTAGCATCTCCTCTTGGAAATGCCTTGATCTGCTTTTTGCAATGTGGGTTGCACTTCAAGTGTCGCTAAGAATCCTCTTCAACTAATTCAAGTCTAAGCTTCAAGAATTCTTCATACAAAGTAGGTCGGCTCTCCTTGATCATCAAAGTATTAGCATAAATTTTCTCGCCAAGGCATCTCGCCACCACGTTGGTTTTGCCCGGTGGTAATGAATTCCACATTGTTGTCCTTAATAAGCTCTAGCCTCCTTCTCCGCCTCAAATTCAGATCTGCTTGAGTAAAGATATACTTTAGGCTTTTGTGGTCAAGATAGATTTCACACCTATTACCTATGAGGTAATGGCGCCAAATCTTTAAGGCATGAACCACAGCAGCCTAACTCTAGGTCATGAGTAGGGTAGTTTGCTTCATGGGGCTTCAACTGCCTTGAAGCATAAGCTATCACTTTTCTCTTGCATAAGAACACACCAAGTCCTTACTTTGATGCATCACAATAGACCTCAAAATCTTTCCCGACATCCGAAGAACCAAAATCGGGCAGAGGTCAACTTCTTCTTGAGCTCTTGGAAGCTTTGTTCACACTCGAGGTCCAGAGGAACTTTTTTCTTTCTTTAACAAATGAGTGAGAGGTCTTGCAACACGAGAAAAGCCTTCAATAAACCTTCAGAGTAGCCACCATGCCAAGAAAACTCCCCGACTTGAGGCACTATCCTAGGGGTTCCCAATTGAGCACATCTTGCACCTTGGTGGGATTGATGACACTCCATCTTCTCGACAAAACATGCCCTAAAAAGACCACTTCCTTTAGCCAAAATTCACACTTACTAAACTTGGCAAAGAGCTGATGAGCTCTCAGCTTCCCCAAAACCGAAAAGAGATGGCTTGCATGCTCCTCTTCACTCTTGGAATATACAAGAATGTCATCAATGAAGACAATGACAAACTTGTCTAGGTACTCCATGAACACTCGGTTCATCAAATTCATGAAATAGGCAGGGCATTGGTCAGCCCAAAAGACATGACAAGTGAATTCAAATAACCCATACCTAGTTGAAAAAAGTTGTCTTAGGGATGTCTTCCTTGTAATCTTGAGTTGGTGATATCCTGTTCTCAAGTCTATCTTTGAAAACACAGCACTCCTTCAATTGATCAAACAAATCATCGATTCTTGGCAAAGGATACTTGTTCTTAATGGTGACATCATTGAGAGCTCTATAGTCCACACACATCCTTTGAGTACCATCCTTTTAGGCACAAAATCACTGGGGCTCCCCAAGGTGAGGAGCTAGGTCTAATAAAACCCTTGCTCGCAAGTCTTCCAACCGCTTCTTCAACTCCACCCGATCATCAACATGCAATCAGAGGGCCTTTTGGAGATGGGGAGGTCCACAGGACAAGGTTAATGACAAACTCAAGGTCTCTGTCTGGGGCATTCCCTGGAGCTCATCAGGAACACATCCACAAATTCTTTAACAACAGGACATCCTTCAAAACTTGAACTTGAGCGCTGCAAGATAGGGCTCCTTGGAGCTTCTTCGAGGTGGCCAAAACTTCACAAAGGGCACCACTAGGGCTGGTCAAAGAGATACTTTTGCCACTACAATCCAACATGGCATGGTGGTTAGCTAGCCACCCATGCCCAAGATCACATCTAGGGACCCGTGTCCAAAAGGATAAGGTTGGCTAGAAATTCTACTTCTTCTATGACCATTTTCACTTGTGGACAACCCCGGTTCAGACTTATTTCGAGCCGGGATTGAACCAACAAGGTAGTCTTAAGAGCAACAACTCAAAACCGGTGCTTTGCAAAAAACTCGAGAAATAAACGAATGGGAAGCTCCAGAGTCAAACAAAAGCTGCAGCCAAGATCGAATTTACTAGGAACATACCTAGTACCACATCCGAGGAGGTCTGAGCTTCTTCCATCGCCACATGGTTCACACGGCCCCTTCCAAAAGTCCGGGAGGTCTGGCTTGAGGAGGTCCCACTACCGAGAGGTCTTGGCCGAGGGAGGTCCCAAGTAGAGGTCTTTATGGTGGCTCGATCTTCATGGGCATTGATTGGCAAAATGCCCCACTTGATGACACTTGAACAGTGATCCCATTGGCCGTGGGGTCAGCTGGGTTGACTTGGTGCTGCCAAAGGAGGTGGCGCTGGTCAATTTGGGCCAAGGAGGTCTTGATAGAGGTCCTGGGAGGTCCAGAGGTCCTTGGCGCTTGGGTTGGTACTGCACAAACGCCTTGACACGCCGGGAGGTCTTTGCCGAGCAATCGAGGGTGGCACCTTTTCTTGAAGGACTCAGAGAGTTCTCTTCGATTCCTCAATGAGCATTGCCTTGTTCACCATATGCTTTGGAAATCGTGATAATCGCTGCTCACAACTTGAACTTTTAAAGCGATGGAGGCCTCGCTGAAGCGCTTCTACCGTGCATCATCCGTAGCCACATCTTCACGAGCATAACGTGACAATTGGGTGAACTTTGTGAGATACTCGCCACCGACATCTTTGCCTTGCTTGAGCTCTCTAAACTCTTCCTTTTTCATCTCTACCTTCCCATCGGGACATGCGAGTGACGAAAAGCAGTGCGATTCGCCCAAGTGATCCTCTGGGGTCAAGATGTGAGGCACAAAATGTGTCCCACCACTCACCGCAGTCCTTCCAGCTTGATGTGAGGCAAACAAAACCTTCTCCCTGCCTTCACAAATGAGCAATATCCAACTTCTTCTCTGTTGATCTCAGCCAATCATCGGCATCTAAGGGCTCTGGGAGCTCGAATGTAGCCGGGCGGTCTTCATGAACTCGACAAACTTTGATTGATGGTGAGCTAGGGGTGGAGGGGGTGGCGCTGCTGTCGCTTGACTACTCTGACTCATCATGACAAGTAAAGCATTGGTGGTCTGGCTTTGTTGAGCCATAATCTGGTTCATATTCTGCATCATGGAGCTCATCATTTGGGCTTGTGCCACCATAAACTACCCAAAACCCGGGTCTGTTGCTGCCACTAGAGGAGGTGGAGGTGGAGGCAACTGTTCTGGGGGCTCACCCTGACTTGTGGACTGCCGAGTCTGCACCATCTGGACAAAACTCTAAAGGCTTAATAGGTAAGACAGAAAGCATAGAGGATAAGAGGGATCAGAGAGAAAGATAGAGCATCAAAAAGGGGTAACTTGGTTAAACCCAAGAGAGAACCAAAAGGCCAGAGGCCAAAAGAGGCAACCAAAGCTTCAAAACAGAGGTCTTAAAGACACAAGCTAGGCAAGACTCGTAATAGGACCACTAACCCTAACCTTACCACAATGGTCCTATAGAAATTATAAAGGCAAGGAGGTCAAATTAGACTTAAAAATTAAGGTTCCAAAGAAGGGTAAGGTAATGTAACTAAAGAGGAGTTAAAATTGAAGTAGAACAGGTAAGGAATGATTTAGACAAGTTAAGTACAACATAGAACCGTAACAAGGTAAGAACCTCCAAACCAATTTGAAGTTGTTTTGCTTTAGAAAATAACCTTTTGAATCAAAACTAAACCGACCTTTCTACCTAGGGTCACGCCTACACACCACTGTGGCTCGATACCAACCGTGACGACCCACCCCGTGATGTACCGTGAAGAGGTCCGGAGGACCATTTTTTTTTTTGCCAAGTCACCACGAAAGATGTGGTAGCACCGCATGGAGCTTAACCGAGGTCTGCCAGACCTCCCAGAGGTCTTATGGACCTCCCGGAGGTCGTGGCCGCCACCCGCCAGAGCACCTCCAGCACATCACTAAGAGAGGTCCGCAGACCTCCCAAAGCTAAGTCCAAGGACCTCCTGGTGGTCCCCGCCTGCATCCGAGCTAGTCCCAGACAACAGAGCTAGCCCGCACAAGAACACAAGCCAATACCACAACCACGAGGTCAAACAAAGATGAAGGCATAAATTAAACTTTATATAATAGGACCTTATGGCCAAGCTTGTTAACAAGAGGTCTCGCCATCGAGGGCTTACAACACCAACGAGGACTTACAACCGGCAAGAAGGAGCTTCTAGGCTCAAACACTGTAACACGCAAAGCCATCCAACAAGCACCACAGCCGTCGGGTGGAGGACGCCCTAGGCGACTTAGTCGTCAAGAACTCCTCCTCAAGAGGTCTCAGACCGCCTCGCACTTGATCATCCTCATAATCTGCTTTGACACAGGGCTTAAGCCATGAGTACTTGGAATGTACTCAGCAAGTCACAGAGAGCAAAGATGCAATAATATTCATGCACGGACTTACCAATGGAGAGTTGTATGGTTAGTTTGCGCAAAGCCAGATTTGAACAATAAAATAGTAATAGATTGAAAAGCAAAGAAAGTAAAACCATAGTACATAATACTTTTGATGTTTAAAAGGTGGGGTGAGCACCAACTCACGCCCACAACCAAACGAAGGAGTTAGGCCACACCCGTGACTGTGTCCTTACCCAAAACCCACTCCGAGCACCTACTCCAGAGGTCCAAACCAACCCCGACCACTACCCGAGCCAACCTTGACCCCTCCGAGCCGGCCAAGGTCTCTTCGAGGCAAAGCCAAGGCATCTCGCGGAAGTGTCCAAAGGGCACAAGCTTTTGAAACAGCTACCCTTGCACCATTTCATCGAGCATGTCGATGACCAAGGACTTGGCTATTCGAATAGATCTTTACACTCGCAGAGGTGTACAACTTACCCACAATCCACGCATCTCTAGCGGATCGGTTCCGGCCACCCTTGCTCACTTCCTAAGGTGAGCAGCCTAGAGAGCGCTGCAAGGCCTTTACAAAGCTTTGAACTCGACTCGGGCTGCCCGCTAAGGTTTCGCAATCCTCCCGTGGTCTAGAAGTCCGCAGGTTATGGGTGCCCCTCTGCGCCAACTAATCACACGCCAACCACAACAGCCCCAAGCCAACCCATTGCTAATTATTCAGCCCAGACCATTCCCATAAAATGATCTTGTGGTTGCACTGTTTGGCCCAGTTCAACAGACACAAAGTGAAGTCCTTAATTGTGCCAAGGCAAGACTTCCACAACCAAGTGTGCAAAGCACCCACTACTCACTCCCTGCCTTCTTGCCTCAGCAAAACAATTTGTATAAGCCCATGCCAAAAGACCACCCAGTCTTGGCACAACAGTTTTTAACCAAGTGATCTCACACCACACCAACACTGCCTTAGGCGCCCCGCCATAGTCTGCCAACAATGGCACCACCACACATTTCATATTTATTAGTCAAGATTATTAGAGATGAAGCATGATACGCTCAACCACGCTTAAGCAAGTTCAGATAAGACCTACTACCCCCATGTTGGCAAATAACAAAGAACACCAACTAAATTATCCACCCTAAGGCTCACAAGGTGAACATGACAACATGATGGAGACAAGGTAGAAAGGAGGCATAACAAACAAGTAGGCAAGTAACTACAGCCCAAACCATTTTCATATAAACATAGCCATGCATGATAAAGTAAAACCGAAATACATTTATGAAACTTGGTTCAAGATGATCAAAGGGGATCTGTGGCTTGCCTTGGTCAAGCAAAGGAGAGCCTTCGCAAAGAAGAGTCGGGTCCAAGATCTCCTCGAACTCGTGATCTACACGTTAGAAGAAAACCAAATAAGCAAAACCACACTAAGCCGAGAGAACTTCAAAAGAACCAAAAGGAACTCAAACCAACTCAGCCAAAAAGGAAACCAAGAGGCTTAACACGGCCTCAAAGAGCTCCCTGGGAAAGGTCTTGCACTAGGAAGAACTCGAAAGCAGATGAGGCAGGAAGGAAGAAATGAGCAACAAAGTTACAAAGGTCGCCCGCCTGTGCTTTATATAGCCGGAGTTGGTAGTGTGCACCACAAGGAAAAACTTAGTGAGGTGTAGGCAATCAGACAACTAGGGCAAGGCTTGCCCTAAAAGAATTGAAATAAAGTACTCAGATGTGATTGCATTTAATGTGACCCGACACCTATTAAATGCGCATGAGTTCGAGGCAAGAGCATAATTACAAGGTGAAGAGGGGCTGGCAAGTGGGGCCACCAAAAGGGTGCACCACAAGTCAAAGAGGTGGCCCCACCGCAAGGGTCATCCCCGCCAAAGACCACTGTGGAGGTCTCCGGGCAAGAGGTCCAAGACACTCAGAGGGGAGGTCTGGACAGAGGTCCAAGGACTCAAGAGGAGGTTCTGGACAAGAGGTCCGTGAAGCTCACCACGAGGAGGTCTCGACGCCTGACTGCACAAGGGAGGTCTAAGGGTCAAGATTTTAAGGGAGGACCTCAACGGTCCAGATCAAAGGGTGCAGGGAGGTCCCGACCAATAGGGATATCCCTGATTTAGGAGGGTGGTCCATAAAAGACCAAAGAAGGACCGAGGAGGTGGTCTTTGCAAAACAACCAGAGGAGGTCCCGAAACAAGGAAAACGCTAAGAAGAAAGCAGAGCCGTTCGATTGAAATCGGGCGGCCCAAAAAGGATAGGAACGTTCGACCAAACTAACGTGCCCTTAGGATCGGGCCATCCAAACCACATCGGATGGTCCTAAGGTTAAGAAGGCAAGGCCTCAAGCGATACAGCCACGAGAGTCAAAGATGGGTCCAAGCGCTAAGGAGGTCTTGGACCTAAGGAGGTCGGAACCTTTGGATCCAACTAAGGGAGGACTTGGACGGCTAAGATCTCCCGAGAGGAGGTCCTAATGGCCAGATCCTAACAAGGGGAGGTCCGAGCGGCTAGATCTCAACAAGGGGAGGTCTCGAGCGGCTAGGTCTCAACAAGGGAGGTCTCGAGCGGCTAGATCTCAACAAGGGAGGTCTCGAGCGGCTAGATCTCAACAAGGAGGTCTCGAGCGGCTAGATCTCAACAAGGGAGGTCTCGAGCGGCTAGATCTCAACAAGGGAGGTCTGAGCGGCTAGATCTCAACAAGGGGAGGTCTGAAAGGCTAGATCTCAACAAGGGAGGTCTGAGCGGCTAGATCTCAACAAGGAGGTCTCAACAGAGGGGAGATAAGAGAGAGGTCTGGATCTCAAAGAGGTTCAACCCAACAAAGGAAGTTAAGAGAGAAGAGACAAACCCAGGGACACATAGAGAGGCTCAAACAGCAAGGAACACCAACAAATAACTTAATTAAGGCTTAATTAATTCCAATTGAACTCTCCAGATTTCAAGACATCAGGTTAAGCTTTGGATTCTCAATAAAGCCAAATGGTTACTTTTATTTTGAAAACCAGGCAAGAAACTTTAAAGAAAACGGGACGTTACATAGACTGGTCAAACATGAATTTTCTGATCCGTTGACAAAGCCTCTCCCACAACCTAAGCATGAGGTGCACACAAGAGCAATGAGTATAAGATACCTATATGATTGACTCTAGTGCAAGTGGGAGATTGTTGGAGATATGCCCTAGAGGCAATCATGGAGATGATGATCTCACGTCTATGTTTATGTGTTAATTGAATAAGTGTTATTCTGTTCCTTGAATGAATCATTGGTTGTGAAGATTAACAAGTATGTGACTTCTTGGTGCAACTCTTAACTTATATGATGTCATTCTAAATATATCCCTGGTCAGATGTCAATGGTCGGAACACCAGTGACTCTATCGACCAGCACATGTATTGATTGATGACCATGTTTCACTGGTCATGGATATAGGCATATCGAATCAATAATGTGAACACATGTTAGAGAACATAGGGTTGGATTGACCCACCTTGAGACACTGTTGAGATTGTTATGATTCTATGTGTCGTCAGTTGGTCTCAAGCAATGATGATGTATAATCCTTAGACCTGAGATCAAGATGGTTTCCTACATGTGTAATAGCACTCTTAGGGGTTGTCAATCACTACTCGTAACTGGGTAGTTATAAAGGTAGCTTTCGGGTATGCTATGAAACATATAGAGGAATATGACCGGTCGATATGGATTTGCCCTCCTAACATGACAGAGAGATGTCTCGCCCCTCGTTGTGGTCGGATAAAGAAAGTGCATGGCCATATAGCATCGGTGGTCAAGTGTTCGACCACGTGAAGTTATCCGACACTCGATCGAGAAAGTATTGAACAGTCCATGGATGACACAACATCTCACCTGGAGTTCAACTAGACATCGTGAGGCAAAGGGAGAATACACGAGCAGGTCGCTTAGTTCAATTAGTTACGGACTAGTTGTATGGAGATACGAGCTGGTCATAGACTGGTCGAACATAATCACAGAGTGGTCGAAACCTGGTCATAAGGAGTTACGAACTGGTCGTGACCAAATGCAAACTGGTCGTATAGAGATAGGATCTGGTCGTAAGTGATGAGGACCTGGTCATTGATTATATTGCATTAAGGTTCGTCTGATATAATTTGTGTGTATTCGGGAATTGTTATGTCCTGCTAGGAACCGCTGACGACTCTTGGTCGGAAAGAGTTTCTGAGTCACAACTGATTACACATCAACCTAACGGGTCACACACTTATTGGGTCGGAACAAACTAGTACGGATACGATTCGTCTAATGTGTTCGGATAGGATCTGTCACGAGCACTATATAAGGAGATGCTTGAGACTATTGGGAGCACAGCGGTGAACATAATAGACAAGACACACGAAAGTCATGAGTTGAGTTGTTCCACCAAAACCCTAGCCGCCATCTTCCTGAGAGCTCTACTGTGCAACTTGGTGCTAGCACACTGGTGCATGGTTGTTCCTTTCCTGGACGTGTGGATACCGTAGAGGCGCTACTGCGGTTGCTGTTGCGGTTGAGGATGATCCACGATCTTCATAAGGAACTGTGGAAGTTGCTGGGGGAGACGATCGACCACGACCACCGCACCGACGTGATCGACGCTGGACGATCGACTACGAGCACTACATCGACGCGTTCTACGTTGGACCAGGCTGCTCCAACCCTTCTTCCACTGCTCTGTGTGTCTGGTGGTAACGATCTATGATCATCTGCTTGCTTGGCTTCCTGGTTTACATGGTAGAAAATTTTGATTTGATACGATCGTAGCCTACCCGTGACCCAACAATTTAAGCTCGTGGAAGGCCTTTTGGCAGTCGTCCGTCCACCGGAACGGCTCCGTCCCTCGGAGTGTTTTAAAAAATGGCAGGGCCTTCTCCGTCGAGCAGGACAGGAATTGGCTGAGGGTTGTGAGGCGTCTGGTCAGCTTTTACACCTCTCGAGCGCTGTGAGGGGGCTTCATTTCGTAGATGGCCCTAATTTTTTTGGGGTTGGCCTCGATACCCCTCTCGGATACGAGGAATCCTAAGAGCTTGCCCAGCTTGACGCCGAAGGCACATTTCTCAGGATTGAGCTTGATTCCGTCCGTCCAAAGGCTTGCGAAGGTTTCTTGCAGGTCCTTTGTGTGTGCGCCTCTGAACTTGCTTTTGACTACTATGTCATCCATGTATGCTTCCATGTTGCGTTCAAGCTGGCCAGCTGGAAAGTTATTGTGCTGCCCATGCAAACCACCAGAGGATCACTTGGGCCGAATTTTCAAAAGCCTTCCGCCTTTCTCATATCCCTGATGGGAAGGTGGAAATGAAGAAGAACGAGTTCCGGGAGCTCCGACAAGGAAACGTGTCTGTAAGTGAATACCTCCACAAGATCACTTAGCTTGCCTACTATGCACCAGAGGACGTGGCCACAGATGATGGTCGACAAAAGCGCTTCAAAAGAGGACTCAATCCCGGCCTCAAGGTTCAATCATGGGCAATGACTATGCAGACTTCCAGCATCTAGTGAACAAGGCTATGCTCATAGAGGAGTCCCATCGTGAGCTTGCAGAGTCTTATAAGAGGAAGATGACGCAGCCTGGTGCTCATCAAGGTCACCCGCAGAGAGCTAGAGTGATGGTACAACACCCTGGCCGTTTTGCTTCTCCTCCCTCCAGGACCTCTACCGGGGCACCTCGCCTGACCACCCCTGGTTTTCGCAGCTCCAGCAGCAACCCCAGTAACCAATAGCCAAGAATCAGCAACCATGCAGTAGGGATCACTTTTTTTAAGTCCCAGTAGTTGGGACATTATGCCAGCAACTGTCCTTTAAAGCAAGGCCAAGCGTCGGTTGGATCCAGCTCAGGAGCTCCTCCAACTAGAAACCACGTGCTAGGAGCCGGTCGTGGAGCTCCCTAGACCTCCTCTGTGCCCGCCAAGACCTCCCAGCCCATCGGGAGAGGACGTGTGAACGATGTCACCGTGGAGGAAGCCTAAATAGCCCCGGACGTCGTGCTGGGTAAGATCTTTGTAAATTCAGCACCAGCCACTGTTTTGTTTGACTCTGGAGCTTTCCATTCGTTTGTTTCTCAGATTTTTGTTGCAAAGCATCAGTTGAAGGTTTCTCCTCTTAAGACCTCCTTGTTGGTTCAATCCCCCGGTTCGGAGTTAAGTACGAACCAGGGTTGTCCACAGGTTAGGGTGACCATAGAAGGAGTAGAATTTTTGGCCAACCTCCTAATCATTGACACTAAGTCCCTAGATGTGATCTTGGGAATGGATTGGCTTGCTGATCACTAAGCAATTTTGGATTGTGGTGGTAAAAGTGTCACCTTGGTCAGTCCAGTGGGGATTAAAGTGAGGTTTGAAGCCTCCTCTGTGAAGCCCGAAGAAGCACTAATTTGTAGCACCAGTGTTGTGTCTTTGGAAGAAGTGGCCATGGTCTGTGAGTTTCTAGACGTCTTCCCAGATGCGTTGCCTAGAATGCCACCCGATAGAGACTTGGAGTTTGTCATCAACCTTGTCCCTGGAACTGCACCTATTGCCAAGAGACCTTATCGACTACCCGTGGACGACCTTGTTGAGCTGAAGAAGCAGACTGAGGAGCAGCAAGCTAAGAGTTTTGTTAGACCAAGTTCTTCACCTGGGGGAGCCCCAGTGATCTTTGTTGCAAAGAAGGATGGCACCCAGCAGATGTGTGTGGATTATCGCTCTCTCAACGAAGTCACCATCAAGAACAAGTACCCCCTGCCCAGGATTGATGACCTGTTCGACCAGTTGAAGGGAGCCAGAGTGTTCTCGAAGATAGACTTGAGATTAGGGTATCACCAGTTGAAAATTCGCCAAGAACACATCCCCAAGACAGCTTTCTAATGCGGACATCCTTACTTACGTTGTTCCATATAATGTTTTCAATTCAACAAGTACCTCAGAACAACATGAGCTTACTAAAAGAGTTGAAGAACAAGAGAAGCTTGTGGGTGAAGCTTGTGCAAAGAAGCTTAACCAAAAGGTGAATCTGTTCCATGAATTTCCTTTAAGTTTAATTGAGAATATTATACTATCTAATAGCGGGTCATTGCTTATTGTTAGGTTTGAAGGAGATGCTTCATGTGAATATCAAGAACACGATGCTTCTCGGGGTGTTTTGATGCTCATAAAAATAGCATGCAGCGTGTGGGACGCATGGAAGGTATGGGTTCATGACGATCTTCGCAGCAACTCGGAAGAATCTAGCATGAACAATATATATATTTGGAAAGCTTATCAAGTCTACTTTCCAACGTATCAAATGGCACGTGATTTGGAGCTTTTTTTATAAAAATTATGGCTATTCGAGTACATGCTGCACATTCAGACCGATCAACGCGCAAGAGTTGACAAAGTTGATGATTCCACGGCTTGTACGATATCTTGGGAAGATATCCAGCTTTGCCATGACTTTCCAAAGGCTTACAAGAGTCCCTTTCTCAAGTTTCACATGGATTCAAGTCGTTTCAATTAATGAAATTGAAGTTAGAAAAGTTTGGATTCAATTCGGATTCGGAATAAGCATCAAAATCGGATTCGGAATCAGCAGTACAGTCCGGATTAAAAAGGTCATAACTTTCACAAACGGAGTCCGATTTGGGTGTTCTTGTACTTGTTGGAAATCTAACTTCAAGCCCGATCCAACGGATGCTCACTCAGCCTCAGATTCATCACGTGTCAAAAGATATGTCCGAAACAATGTGATGGTTGTAAACTCAAAGTTTCCTTTTTTGTTTTAGATTGTGTCCGACTTGGAGTAGGAGTTCTAAATCCGAAATAGAGTAGGAGTAGGGCCTTTTGGCCAGCCATAAGGTGGAGAAGGGCACTATATATTGAGGGGTAGACCCCCATTGTATCCTAAGACCAGTTTATGCATAAGAATTGAAACATAGCTATTGCTTGTTCTTTCTAAACCAGAGTTCATGCGAGGACTTTGAGAGAGGACTAGGCGATCCATTGATTCATTCTGCAATTCAAGGTCAAGCCGCTGCTCCATTGGGAATTGGGGACTTGGCGATCGCTGCTTGTGGTCTCGCGACGACCATGTATCCGTGTGTTTTGGCCAGATTCCAAAGAGTTGAGGGTTCGTGCATTGGCGCGAGTGTTCAGCTAGTGACATCGTCTACTTCGCATCATCTATCCACGGTTCCTCACTGAGAAGATCGGGCATCCCCCGTATCATATGGTACCAGATTCTAGGTTTACTCGGTGAGAGCTATTTACCCATAGTTTAGATTTTTTTCTGGCCTATAGTCCATTAAACCGAAAATTATAATACAAAAATTTCCAAACCCTAGATTCAATCTGTTTTTTCTTGTGAGTTTAGTTAAGTTTTTATCCATTAGAGTTTTTGTTTTAGTGCTGATCCTTGTGTTTCCTTTGCGTTGCTTCATCTTTTGTGTCTACTTAAACCCAAGAAAATTGCTGGTTGCTTCCGTCAATTAGCACCCAAAAAAAAGAGAGTAATTTGTATCTTCACTTCTATCTTTTCATCCTTTGAGACTAGCTTTTGATAATTGCATTAAGGGCTTCTCTTGGCATTAGTTTACACTTTTGAAATTTTTGAGACATGCAAATCAAAGGGTCGATCAAAACTTTCATTCGGCCATTGCAAAAGAAGAGAGAAAAAGGCAGCCAATTTGAAGAAAAAGCCACGGCTTAAAAAAAGTAAAAAAAAAAAGAGACAGACTCGCAAATACCAATACCAACTTTTCCTTTCGGTTGCCTTAATAGCCGAAGGAGGAAGAGTTTGTTCTTGCGATTTTGAGAAAGAAAAGACAAAAGATAAAAGGAGCTGGCTGAATTTGGGAAGAGTAAACCCTAGTCCATAATTTCAGATTGTGTCTTTAATCTCTTTGAGCAATCTTGTGCCCTTATATTCATAATCATTGCAATTGGCTAGCGTCTCTCCTAGTACTTGGTGCAAAACGAGCTTGTGCATCGCAATTTCGATTGCTTCTCACTAGCTCATTCCTTTGTTTGCATTAAGTCACATTTATCTTTATGTGTGCGCTCATACACTTCTCTTAAACCTTTTGGATGAGCACATAGGCAAAATACTCTAGCTTGGATCATTACTTAGCTTTACAATATCTTGAATATCAGTTTGCATAGGATATACAATTACCTTCCAAGCTCCACCTACACCCGCTTGTGTACTCCTTGCTCTTGGTTACGCCATACATTACCGGGTTGAGGTCGCTCGTGGTCACAAGTGTCGATTTGCCGTCCTTGATTCACTTTGGAACAGTAAGCTTGCCTTGTGTTCGTGATGTTGAGTTGAGAGCGAGAGAGAGATTTTTGTTTTACTAACTCGATATAATCTCGCTTGCTATTTGTGAGTTGTTGCCATGTCAGGTCACGAGAAGGGTCCACCTAATCCAAAAACACCGGTTACGTGGACGGAGTACACTAGCTTTCATGAAATGCTACAAAAGAAACTTCATAATCGTGATACTAGTGTGCGCGATGAGCTCGGGGAAGTTAAGACTGGATTGAACAACCTCGGGAGGAGGTTACACATGCGCACGGACATCAACAACAACTTCTTGGAGCTATGCGCCATGTTCAACCACTCTAACGCATTGTCGCTTTATTAACGACAACACTAAGGATTTTGTTGATAAACCCAAATTTCCTATCCCTATATTTTTAGGTAGTACAAATGTGGAAGAATACCTCACTTGGGAGCTGCAAATTGATACGCTATTTCGGATGCACAACTATTCCAATGAGAGGAAGCTCTTACTTGCGTCCAATAGTTTGACTGATTATGCCACACATTGGTGGGAGCGGTTTGTTCGTAAGCGTATGGAACGCCATGAATTGCCGCTTATCACCTGGGAGCAGATGAAGCAAAGATTTTCGGCACGTTTTGTACCTCGCCACTACAAGTGTTCCATAGTTGAAAGGTTGATGAAATTCGTGACACGATTTGAAGTCCACTAGTGTGTCACATGAGAAGGCGACTGAGCATGGGACTTTTCCTTCGGTCCAGGCTTCATGTAGTGCTGCCCCATTGCTTCATGAAGAGATTGTGGTTGCTGGTAATTACTCCATTGATGACCCACAATCTTTGGGGGATGCGATGTATCCAAACCCATGTGAAAATGAGAGCCACATAGCCAAATTGAGTGAGAATGATAAAGAGAGTGAGCTATGTGATTCCACCATATGTGAGGTTGAGAGCATCTCAATTGAGTGTGAGAGAGATACATCAATGTAAAAGAGGAAAGTAGATGATAGCCAAACTGAGGTTATTGCTGAAATTAACGATTTACTCTCTACTTCTAGTGTTGTTTCTCATATTGTGCAGGTTGATATTAAAGAAGAGGAGTTGAATGTTCAACAACCAGCACTGTTGGAAGTAAACGACGAGGAGATAACTACGGTTGGGGATGGAGTGCTTGTTGTCCCGTGGTTTCATGATGATGATTTGATATCTACAACACCTACAACAACTGAGGAGGACGTTAAAGGTAACAATCATGGTGTTGAATTGAATCCTCATCAAGAAGAGGTACGTACGAGTGAGAACTCTAGTGTTCCTTTGAATATTCCATATTCTGAAATATCTATGCTCAATTTACATAATGTGGAATTGATTACTCGAAAGGAAGTTCTTACTAGAATATCTCTTGATGATTCTTTCTACTTGTAATACTCCAAATTAATTCGGGAGAGAATTGTAATACTCCAAATTAATTCGGGAGAGAATTGTAATACTCCAAATTATTTCGGGAGGAAATAAGTGAATTAGGAGAAGGATCAATGGAAAATAGTTACTTAAGAAGATGTTTCAGGGGGTTTTCTGAGTATTTCAGACAACCTGGTCAGGGCTCTCTACCACAAAGATTTAGGCCCAAGGGGGAAGGGCAACCGCCACATAAAAGGGGAAACCCTAGGCGCCTCCTTCCTCCCCTAGCCGCCACTCCTCCTATCCTCACGCCTCCTCCCTCCCTCTCCAAAGAACCATGGCTGCGCCTCCTCCCCATGGTATGTCTCCTTGTCACGCCAAGCAAAACGGAGGAAGAAGGAGACCTTGTGGTGGCTGCCTAGAAGATGGAAGAAGAAGAAAGAAGAAGGAAGGGGGAAGAGGGAAGGAGAATGGGATCATGTGGTGGTATTCGTGATCTTCAAACAGTTCTTCAAGGGTAACGAAGGGTCTTCTTTGTTGTATGAATTGTTTTAGATGCGTTTATGACTTCGTTTATTAAATATTGCTTGCTTGGAGTAATCTGCAATAAATGAATAGATGTTTTGGATGTTCTTGATCTTTTCCTTAGACTTTGAGTTGTTATGGATGTCATAGTATTGAATAGCCAGTCTTGATTCGATCTTAATCATTAAGTAATTTGGATTATCTTTATATATTACAAATAATCATTGGAACCTCCAAAGATAGATAACTATACAAAGGAGGTTCTGCCGAAATTTTGTAGGATGTTTTAGATTAACTTTGTTTAAATTAATTAGTTTAGTAGCATTCCAGGCCTCTGTCGGTTTGGGGTGTTACAGTTGGTATTAGAGCGGGCTGTAGGTCCATTGTTCTTGAATATTAATTTTGAAACACTATGCACAGTAGGATGGGAATGGGCTAAGCATTGCATTTACGTTTCTGCTATGTCGTATTGTTGATTGCTGATATGAATTGAGTATTATTACTCATTAATTAATTATATGATTATTATGTGTGGGGATAACCCATGTTGAGAGGTTGAGGTCGTGGTTGTGGCCCTGGGCTTTACCAGGTTACACCACTGTTCGCGGTACAAGAATAAGGTAGTGGTTACCTCAGATATCTTAGTACATGTGTTGACAGTGAAAATACTTAGAAAGGTTGTTCTCTTCCTTAATTTGAATCGGGTCAACTCTTGTCTAGTTGCAGTTGATGGGATTGCTTTGAGAAAGGTTGATGTTTCCCTTGAGTTTACATTTGGTTATGCTGATGACTCGCTGTTGGTTGATTGACAAGTTTGACCCTTAAAGCAATCATTGTTTTCCCAATCGTTGAGTTATTCTTGCGGCTGGTGAACATGGTTAATTGTCAAGATTGACCTTCGTATTGGAGTTTGTCTTTCTTATTGGAAAACACGATCCATTTATTTCGCTCGATGTTTGGGATAATGAAAGTTTCCTTTTGCAAATCCTTTAATGCGTGGAAGTTTTGACTCAAGGTATCTCTTTTTAGATATTTTGAGTGTTAGAGTTGGATGCTTCTCTTTTATGAAAGAAAACGTTAAAACCTTTATCAACGTCTAGTCATGGTTAAGCGAGAGGTTACAATAAAAGAAATTAATGGTTGTGATTTGGGTTATCAAGTTGAGTCTGTAGTGTGGTGCATATTTGATCTTAACTAAGATCCTTGGACGGGAAGTCATTTAATTTGATGGTGTCTTGTAGTAGCTCTTGATGAACTGTGTTTAAGGGTATGGCTATACCCAATTGAAGTTAAAGAAATTATTAATAAGTGTGATATATTGATGATTTAGTCTGATCATTAAGATTGTGGGATTTGTTAAACTTATTGGATAGTTCGGTGTAATAGATCCCAATGGATTAATCTATCTATAGTGATGGTTATGTTAATGATATGTTTGATGTTGCCTTAGAGGATATTAATCCGGCAATTTTCATAAACTGGCTACTTGATGATTATACTTAATTGCTAGATTGAAGCACGTATATCGGATTAGATGGATGTTGGGGTAGTACCTTGTGAAACCCGGTGATTAAAGGAGATGATGTTATTAAATCTATAGTTAAACTCTGAGCATAAAGTGGAATATTGACTCTGTGTTATAAATGGGTATGTGACTGTAAATAGCAGTAGGACTCTATTTGCATATGTGATAAATACAATTGTCAATTGTTAATGATAATTGAAGTGGGTGTTGAGCAACACTTAGGGTTGAATGGATGAATGAATAAGTGATCTCGGATAGTGTGCATTGCGAAATTGTTATTTGATAACATGATTTTGATAAAAGAGGGTTGTTTCAACCTTGTGCTTTGTGTCTCCTTTGGAGAGGTTATGATGGGATAGTAAGCTATGAGGATTCTCGTTAATAGTGTATTATCTCATTGTTAGTGTGATTGTCAGTAAGTAATTATGAAGATGATATTGAATGTTTTGTATAAAGGAATTGGGTCGCTTGCCTGATATTGATTAAATGAAAATGCTTCTAGTTTCACATTTGTGATCTTTCAGACCTTGTGTTAATATGGTAGCTGAAATTGTTTTGAGCAAATTGACGTGTTGAGAGGTTTTATTAGTTCTTAAGTGGTTTATGTGTTGCGGTCTTGAAATCTCTTCTTGTTGGAGTTGGCATGGTGATGCTGTAACCAACGGAAGTTGTTTTCTTTGTTAAAGGAAATAGTGAAGTAGAAGTATTTGAGATTGAAGTCAAGTTTTGTAACTTGCAGTTTATGTTTTTTTGTTTTGCCTAAACTTTCTGTTTTGCCAGCAGAGTTTCCGAATCCCAAAAGCAATGTTTTTATTCTCGTGTGAGATTTGATATTCTTTGCTTGTGGGGCGTGTGCCCCCATCTATGATCCTATCTTGGTTTTCCGATATCATTGCTATTTTATTAATTCTCTTGATCTAGTAACTACGGTAAGTGGTAACGTTTTCCGATGTGCTGAAATTTATTTCTATTTGCATCTTCTTCTAAGAAAGGAGTTAACCGAACTGTATTGCAAAGTCTTTTCGGATGTGTTTTGGCAACTAGAAAGAGGTGGTCTAGTAGATGTTTTTGTGAACCTTTAGGTGTCAGGTTGTTTGAGATGCATTGAGTAATAAATCGATTAATTAGAATAATCCTTGGAGAGTATTTGATTTAATTAGAGTGTTTGACCTTGGAGCTAATAGATTTCATTGTCGCAACTAGTAGGGCCTATAGCGAGATGTGGTCCAAGATTTTGTGTTCATTTTGGTAGAACACGAGAATTAGCAAGTATGGAAATCTTGGTCAGTTTTTTTTAGTATCGCTTTTGGATACTCGGTAAGATTGTGTAGAAGAAGTATGATGGTGTAGTTTAAGGAGAGTAACAGTGTAGAGAGATCCAATAGTTGTGTTAATTAATGGGATATCAGGGATTGTTGAGATATTGTCAAGTATGACTTAGCCTCGGTGATTAACTTTGTGGGAGTTAGATTATCTCTAACGATAACTTGGTCAAGAATTTATTTATTTATTGACGTTAGTGATTGAGTATGTTTGAATCTTGGACAATCAGTTCGGGTATTGCGAATGGGTATATTATGGTTGTGTAACTGAATTGGATTGGTGTCGATTAGAGGAGGTCTAATATTGGTGAAATAAATTGCCTTGGGGCGGTTAATTGATTAGAGAGGAATGTTGATAATAATAACTGAGTTTATTGTTGAGCTGTGTGAAATTTTAGTAAACGAAATTGTGGATTTCCTATCAATGATACCAGAGATTCATGGTAGGAGACTTGGAGGTTGAATTTGGGCTTTGCATTTTTATGCTTGGACCTTGAAGACCCTATATTATGTGTAGAGGTAGATGAACAGAAGCGAATTTTGACTAGTGCGTTGATCTTTGATAGAATACCTTGGGTAAAGTAAGTGAGAATCTGTGCTGACAATTTGAAGTTGATTATCTTTAACAGAATGGGATGTTGTGGTGGTGGGTGAAAGGTCTTTATTGCGGTGTTGGGAACCATTTGTCAAATAATTCCTTGGGTATAAGAAGTGGACTAGAGAATCCTTTTGTGGATTAGTAGAGTCCCTCTAAATAAGTATGGTTGTTCTTTTGGTTTGAGGATCGTTTTGGGATTGTCAGTTAAGAGGAAAGAGTTAGTGTGATAATTCTGGACACCTATGGTTTGGGAAAGGGTTTATTTCTTAAAAGAACATCTAGGAAAAGAGTATTCACCCGAGTAGAGAAGTGCTCTATTGGTTCTTGTTTGAGTTGGATTTTTATGATGGAGATCTTGTACAATTTGATTTGACTAAGTTGACAAGGTAGTTCTGTCCGGTTCAGGAAAATAAATGAGGTATTTGATTTGAACCTTCGAGTGACTTGTTTTGGCTTATGTGGAGTTTAATTGCAAAATGCCTACTTGGAAAATGGAAGAGTTTCATGCCGAATCTTTTGGTTTTTGGATTTAACTCTTTTGGTAAGGGAGTTGGTAGGCGAGTTCTCTGTGCGTCCCTTGTTAAAGGAGATACTGCTTGCAAAAGTAAAGTGGTCAGCTGAGAGTTAGAACAAGAGTTCCGTGTGTTTTGTGCAGACAATGTAATTCGGTACCAAAAGGAAGCTTAACCAAAGGTGTTGGGTAGGTTCCGATAGTTACGGGGATTTGTAGATTGGCGTATCGCTAGGACCGTCTCGAGTACATGCACGGAGTACGCAAGTCTTGTATATTCCGGTACTGAGTGACTACATGAGAGGTCCGAAGTTTGAGATTATTGTTAGAGCTGTTGGCCAACGAGTAAGACATTACCTTTGAGTCCCGTGTGATGAGTGTACCTGTAAAGGTCAAGACTAGTGTTGAGGTGTAAGCCATGGGTCTCCGTCAAGGTGATGTGATCCCATAAGACCGAGAGAGAGGCCACCTGAGAATTGGAGTCTCGCACGGGTGAGTATTATCCGGATTGTTCACAGCAGGTACGTAGTAATGCTAGTAAATCTTTTAGCGGTGGTTACTCTTTGACGTTAAGCGTGATTAGAATTCGGGGACGAATTCTGTTTAAGGGGGGTAGAATGTAATACTCCAAATTAATTCGGGAGAGAATTGTAATACTCCAAATTAATTCAGGAGAGAATTGTAATACTCCAAATTATTTCGGGAGGAAATAAGTGAATTAGGAGAAGGATCAATGGAAAATAGTTACTTAAGCAGATGTTTCAGGGGGTTTTCTGAGTATTTCAGACAACTTGGGTTGTGGGCTCTCGGCCCACAGCATTTAGGCCCAAGGGGGGAAGGGGCAACCGGCCACATAAAAGGGGGGAAACCCTAGGGGCGCCTCCTTCCTCCCCCCTAGCCGCCACTCCCTCCTATCCCTACGCCTCCTCCCTCCCTCTCCAGCAACCATGGCTGCACCTCCTCCCCATGGTATGTCTCCTTGCTGCCGGCAAACGGGAGGAAGAAGGAGACCTTTGTGGTGGCCGGCCTAGAAGATGGAAGAAGAAGAAAGAAGAAGGAAGGGGGGAAGAGGGAAGGAGAATGGGATCATGTGGTGGTATTCGTGATCTTCAACAGGTTCTTCAAGGGTAACGAAGGGTCTTCTTGCTGTATGAATTGTTTTAGATGCGTTTATGACTTCGTTCATTAGATCGAGGCCCAAACTGCTGTTAGATCGGTTCTGTCCAGAACTTTGTGCGACGGTTTTCATGTATTTAGAAGCAGAATCTTGGGATCCACTCTCTTAGAGATATCTGCGTCATGTCCTTAGCTTTATGTGGCCGCCAAGAACGCCCAAATCCGATTAACGGTCAGGGAGATATGAATTGTTTAGTGCCGCTGTCCTGTTAATCTGTCAACATACTGACAGTCTGTAGAAATATGAGTTAATCTATTAGTTAAAGACAAAATCAGAGGATCTCGTTATAATGAAAAAGATGTGTAATTTCCTCACCTTTCCAGAAAGCTAAAGAAAGTAAGAATTGGACTTTCGTAGAAAAAGTTATGATAATTTTAGTGTACTGTCCAGAGAACCCGACGTGATAATTGATGTTCTGTAGATTGGCTTGGTAGGGGTAGTAAATTGCAGAATCAGAAGGGCTCCCCAACTAAGTTTATTTAGGTAATTTAATTATATTTTCATAAAATCTAAGAACACCTTATTTGGACCTATGTAATAAAAGTTATGAATTTTATAAGTTGACTGTCCACTAAGGGGACAGATCGACGTTTAGGAATTGGGGTTGGGATCGAGTAGATGTTTTTGTGAGTTAGAGAGTGTTGTTATATAGTTTGTTTTGGTCCGCTACTGTCGTCTTAGCTTGCAATATAATTATTTATTCAGGTGGCGGACGGGTCCCGGGGGCAGCACCTTCTGCACGTCCCTCGTTCTCTCGCGGTTAAGGCAAGTGTGATTATGGATCTAATAGTCATATTCAAATGGCATTGATTGCTAGTTTTTATGATTAATTTGTATTGTTCATGATTGATATGGTGATATGATTGGTACTGGTCATGATTCTAGTATGTTGAGTTATGTATTAAGTATGAATGTTTGAAAGTTGTGAAGTACCTGATTATGGACTTTTGTAGTATGAATAGAGTATTCATATGCAATGTAGTTGTGGATGCATGTTTGTATTAATTTGAGAATTCATACATATGCATCATGTTGGCTTATTGAAGTCTTGGTCACGTGGTGACCAAGCATCTCTTGAGGTCCCCGTCATGTTGATGACGGGCTAAAGGTCCCCATGCTTGTAAAGTATGGGCTTTGGTCCCCATACTTGCGGAGTATGGGCAATGGTCCCTGTGCCAGATGACACAGGCATGGGTGTGCATCGACGGATGCGCACTTTGCATTACCGGTAAAATGCAAAAGGGAAAGAGAAGGATAAAGGTCATTTTTGAGCATATTGCATAGCATGTGTGTGTAAAGCATTCGATATGTGATTTTGAGAAGTATAGTTGATGAATTTTATGCTTATATGCTGTTGATGCCATTTATTACATTTGCTGAGTCGTTGGACTCACCTCTTGTTGTTTGTCGTGTTTTAGGTACCTCTACGAGATCGGCATGCATGGGGGAAAGGAAGGATTAGATTTTTGGCACTTTTGCACGAACTACCCACAATCAAATGAAAGAATAATTAACTAGGAGATGAATGAATTGTTTAATGATCTCTTATTAAATATTGCTTGCTTGGAGTAATCAATAATAAATGAATAGATGTTTTGGATGTTCTTGATCTTTTCCTTAGACTTTGAGTTGTTATGGATGTCATAGTATTGAGTAGCCAGTCTTGATTCGATCTTAATCATTAAGTAATTTGGATTATCTTTATATATTACAAATGTCTGTTGGAATCTCCAGTATAGATAACTATACAAAGGAGGTTCTGCCGAAATTTTGTAGGATGTTTTAGATTAACTTTGTTTAAATTAATTAGTTTAGTAGCATTCCAGGCCTTTGTCGGTTTGGGGTGTTACACTACTATATCATGTTCGATGTTCCTAGAGAGCTATCTAGTGTGCTTGAGAACCTTGCTGAAGTTTCATGTTTAAAATCACTAGTTAATACTTATGCCTACACATATATGTTCAATTTGATTGGAAATTATGGTGTAGGTGACCAGTTCTATGTTTATCGTATAAGCATTACCTGTGATAATCTTGCTGATTTAAAATTGCATGTTTTGCTTAAACCTTCTTTTGCGCACTGTCATGGTCACTTTGGGATGGATTTCAATACAAGTGCCTATTGTTTAGAATACAACATGATGCCTACTTGTTTATCTATTACATGTATAACTAATCAAAGTAGCACAGTTGAAGCATGGAAAGGTATCAATTGGTTTTCACCCACTTTACTTGAATTTTATGCTGGGAAGGTGAAATTTCATCATATGAGTCAATTGTGTCATTTGAAATATGATTTTGAGCTATCAATTGTGCAAAACAACAAGAAGAACACAATAATTGATTCATACATATACCATGCATATACGTTGTTTTCTTTGTCTAGCACATTTTCAGGCTATCAAAAGCCGAGGACAGCTTTTTTTAAAGAAAGGGAGGATGATGCGGACATCCTTACCTACGCTGTTCCATATAATGTTTTCAATTCAACAAGTACCTTAGAACAACATGAGCTTACTAAAAGAGTTGAAGAACAAAAGAAGCTTGTGGGTGAAGCTTGTGCAAAGAAGCTTAACCAAAAGGTGAATCTGTTCCATGAATTTTCTTTAAGTTTAATTGAGAATATTATACTACCTAATAGCGGGTCATTGCTTATTGTTAGGTTTGAAGGAGATGCTTCATGTGAATATCAAGAACACGATGCTTCTCGGGGTATTTTGATGCTCATAAAAATACCATGCAGCGTGTGGGACGAATGGAAGGTATCGGTTCATGACGATCTTTGCAGCAACTCGGAAGGATCTAGCATGAACAATATATATATTTGGAAAGCTTATCGAGTCTACTTTCCAACGTATCAAACGGCACATGATTTGGAGCTTTTTATAAAAAAGTTATGGCTATTCGAGTGCATGCTGCACATTCAGACCGATCAACACGCGAGAGTTGACAAAGTTAATGATTCCACGGCTTGTACGACATCCTGGGAAGATATCTAGCTTTGCCATGACTATCCAAAGGCTTACAAGAGTCCCTTTCTCAAGTTTCACATGGATTCAAGTCGTTTCAATTAATGAAATTGAAGTTAGGAAAGTTTGGATTCAATTCGGATTCGGAATAAGCATCAAAATCGAATTCGGAATCAGCAGTACAGTTCGGATTAAAAAGGTCATAACTTTCACAAACGGAGTCCGATTTGGGTGTTCTTGTACTTGTTGGAAAGCTAACTTCAAGCCCGATCCAACGGATGCTTACTCAGCCTCAGATTCATCACGTGTCAAAAGATATGTCCAAAACAATGTGATGGTTGTAAACTCAGAGTTTCCTTTTTTGTTTTAGATTGTGTCCGACTTGGAGTAGAAGTTCTAAATCCGAAATAGAGTTGGAGTAGGGCCTTTTGGCCAGCCATAAGGTGGAGAAGGGCACTATATATTGAGGGGTAGACCCCCATTGTATCCTAAGACCAGTTTATGCATAAGAATTGAAACATAGCTATTGCTTGTTCTTTCTAAACAAGAGTTCATGCGAGGACTTTGAGAGAGGACTAGTGTGAGACCCCGGTTTTATTAAGCTTATAATACTTAGTCATCCAATTGACCCTAGTATTATCAACCAAATAAACCCGGTCTCGAGAGATGTATACTTCCCAGAATGCAGTATACATACCTCACAACAAAAGAATGTATCAATTCCATACAACACATAGTACATAAGCAACAAACCAGAAGTTAATATTAATAGGAATAGGCTATTACAAAAGAGGGGCCTTCGGCCAAATAACAACAAGTACTACTAAGATAACAATGAAGCAAAAGTGCCATAAAGATGGCTATAACACAAAGCCAATCGGTGTGCCTTAACCCTAGGCATCCGACCGACCGCCAAGCTAGTCGTCGAAGAAGTCGCAACACGTAGCACAAAAGAGAGGCTCTTGGAGCTCTCCTTCTTCCTCTGCAACAAAAGCCACAAAATGCCACAACCACGGGCGATGAGTACATAAAGTACTCCATAAGACTTACGTGTGAGATAACAGAACTATAAATAGCTACATGCAAGCTTTATTTAAGTGGGTGAGGCTTTGGACTCATTTTAGCACAAAGCAAGTTTCATTTGCAATAACATAATAGATTGAAGGCAATTTGGCAAAGCATTTTAATTATTGAAATAACAACGAGATAATAACATGATAATAACAACAAGAACATCCTGGAAGTGACTAACCCAAGTCACCACAACAATAGCATGAACATCCATTCATACCAACCATGTCAAGTTTTAATTAAAGGTTGTAGTCTAGTTCTCACGGGGCGTTTCCGAGCGTGTCCATAACCTAGGACGAGGCTATTCGAATAGTTTTAACCCTGCAGGGGTGTACCAATGTACCCACACGTCAGACCGCCTTTTCGCCAAGCACACTTCCGTTGGTATGTCGGCACGGCTAAGTCCTACGAGACATTTCCAATGGACAGTGCTAATTCTGACCCGCACAACCCACGGGGATAAGGACACAATAGACAGCCTAACCGGTCTGCCACTGCTCAATTCCCACACCACACACACACATTTTATCTTTAAAACACACCAACCGAAAGCGACCCCAATTAGCACCGCCCAAAGTACTTAGCCAAGAGGGTTCCATATGCCCTCGTGTGGTTAGCATAAAATGCTCTTAACGGTGGCGCAAGTAACTCGGTCATAATGACTCGGGCATACTACGCATCCAAAAACCACACCATCCATCCAATATGCCCAAGTCCAAATCAAACTTTTAGTTTCAGATTTTGACTTTACAAAATAACAAAGCACAAGTGCTGGACATAAAGGAGTAATAATTAGATTTGTGTGATCAAGACCATCGACTAAGTGGATGATCGCCCATTACTACCGATAGCTAAGCATGTCTAAGCAATTTAAATCGAAAACTACTAAGTGATAAGAGCTCATCCAACGAGCTCAAACCACAGCAAATAACCTAGGCTCATGGTAGTAGAGGATGAACAATTCCTACAGATTATGCAACTATAGGCTTGCTAGCTTACATTTAACACAAAGTAGCATGCATACATAGAAGTAAAACAATATATTAACCTTTAAAGTAATGGGGCGTTAGAGGGGATATGATCAAACTGCTTGCCTTGCTGTTGCTGGCCAAGTTGTGGCAGAGGGTCACTCTCGGGATCACCACAAATGTCGAAACCTAACGGAAAAGCGATAAAGAACTGATAAGAGCAAAGAAAACAAAAAGACTCAACAGCGAACTTTCTCCAAAAGACTTGAAAATTTTACAGCAGCAAGGTGATGATTTATCATGAATTTAGCAACAAGAATCAATTGATTTGGATTCCCAATGCAAAAGTTATGATCAAATCAATTCTGCTCAGCTTTATTAATTAAAAATGTGCTACTATTCATTGCAAAAATTTCTAGACATGCAGAGGAGCTGAAATTTTTAAGGTAGCATAAGCACCTCATAAGATGAACAACCAAATTGGATTCATCTCAATTGGAGCTATAATGCACCTTCTATTAATTTTTGAAACAAGAACTTGAACAAAATTATAATGCATGATTATTTTTCCTGGAAACAGTAACATGTTCAAAACTATTTTTCCTGGTAAGTTCATTAATAGAGGAATCCAACACAATTGGATTCACTCAAAAATCATTTACAGAGAATTAGTTATGTATTTTACAAGTGAAAGGATTTTTAGTGAAACAATTAAAGCCTATACAAAGTTAAAGTTAATTCTGGACCTTCTTGTAACTATAACATGATTAAAACTATTTTTAGACTGAAGTATAGTTAATAACCGAATTAACAAAATTTATTTCAACTAAAAAGGAGTTATAATGAATTTGTTATGCCTTTTACCATATAACTGAAATTCTAATACATTTAATAAACTGAGAAAGATTAGAATTTAATTTCAGGTTTTTCTGGAGTCATATTAATCTTCTAAACATTTTTAGATTAAATTTTAGAGCATAACAGAATTAATACCACTGGAATCATCTAAAATGAATTATCATGAAAAAGATATGCATTTCTAAAGATTAATACCTTTTTCAGTTCATAAATAATTCCATCGGAAAATTTTAAATTTTGAAATCACGTGGGCGATTGTGGGCGTAGATCTTGCATCGGACAGCCCAGTCCATGGAAACAGCGCAGCCTGCTGGTATGAGGAGGATGAGCGGGGCCGTTGATCTTGGATCCAACGGTCCACGTTGAATCCACCGCGACGCTTTGAACGCACGCTAAATGGCGTGGCGATTGTGGGCCGTTGATCTTGAGATGGACGGCTCACGACCACGCCCACACAGTGAACTAGAGAATGCCCGAGCGAATCTCAGCCGCAAATCGCGAGATGGACGGTCCACAGTGGATGAAGAACAAATTACTATGAGATCTAGACCGAAGATCTACGAAATGGAGGGCTCCTAATGAGCCACATCGCTTGACCGAAAACGACGGCACTCGCGTCCGACAAAATGCCCGCGGCACTCACCGGCGGCTAGCCGGCGATGCACGCCATCTCAGCGCGTGCCAAGGGCACCTACGGGTGCACATTAGCACCGCGGTCACGCCAGCACCACTCACACCTCCGGTGAGGGTCCACAGCGGCGGCGCGCCGGCGAGGGGCGGCGGACTTCTGATAAACGACGGCAGCAAAGGGGAGCTCCGCAGCGAGCAATCAAGCGGGTGCCCGAGCTTCAGTGAGCTACCGGGGACCTACCTGGATGTCGCGGAGAGTCGGAGGAGAGCTGTGCAGAGCCGGCGACGAAAGACAGCGGCGGCGCAAATGGAGTCAACGGGGAGCAGTCGCCCTGAGCCACAAAAGAACGGGCGCAATATCAAAATGGGTTCTACGAGGCCCACTGATGCCGACCAAGAAAGGAATCGACCAGAGAGACACTCACCGGCACTGGGGAAGAAGATTACGTTTCACGGCCTAAAACGGGGAAACTTCGAATTGGCCCCCACCTGTAAAGATGCGCCCAAATTTAGAGAGGATAGGCTTCCCCGAAGTGAGAGGGAGCGGAGGGAGCCAGAGATTGAGGGAGAGGGCCACAGGGTTACCGCCTTCATCGAGCTACCGAGGTGCGGCAATGGCGGCAGTAGGTGACCGGGTGATGGGAGCTCGAACGAGGGGTGTGAGTGCTTGCTAGGACTCACTGGTGTGTAGAAGAAGCCAAGGGAGGGGTACCCCGAGCTTAAGTACCAAGGATGGCAGAGAGCAATGGGAGGGGGAGCCTCGGATTCTTTGTCCGCCAGGGGAGCTCAGAGGGCGACGGGGGCAGGTAACTCGACGACTTCCGGGGGAGGAGGCACGACGAGCATTTAATGCGCTGTAGAGGCCCGTTGAAAGCCTGCCCGAAGGTGACTTGACGCAGCGCCCCACTCCACTGTCCACAGCGCAGAGAGAGAGCGTCTTGTGGCGAAGGGAGGAGGACGACGGCGGCGGCCCTCCGATTTTGATCAAGGGTGAGGCAGCAGCCTCGCGAAGAGGTACTCACTATGGGCCGTCTGATTTTAATGTAACGGCCCAAGCACAGCGCCAGCGCCCGAGTCCGACCGGTGCGGTTAGTTGGTCAAGCCAAATCGCCTGGCTCGAGCCAGGCTCAGGTCCGAGCCCGAGCAACAGTGCACCCAGATTAAGTTTTGAATGAACAACAGACTTTGAAGATTTATTTGAGGCATCAAACCAACTCTAAAAATTTTGAAATTTTTACAGTGGCTTGAAGGATTACAGATTGAATTCCCATAAAAGTTTCAGAGGTTTATGCATAGTGCATTTTCCTCAAGAAATTCCAGAATGATTTCAACTAGGGTTTGACCAGACTTTGGACTGGTTTGACTTGCCTCCAAAACTATTCAAATAATTTCTAAAAATTATGAGAAAATTCAGAGAGGTTACCAAGCTTCCCTAGAACCTTGGAAAAATATCTTTACAGATGTGGGCACAAGATTTTTATAATGGAGGTTTTTTTTTGATTGGAGATTTATAATTTGATTTCCACAATTCATTTACAAGAATTATAAAAATCCAAATACATTCAATTTAGGAAAAAGTTTTAATTTCCCCTCATTTTCAGAATTGGGATGTTACAAAACCTCCCCTCCTTACAGAAATCTCGTCCCGAGATTTGGCTCACTCGGGGAAGAAAGAAGGATAGTCCGCACGCAGACGATCTTCCCTTTCCCAAGTAGCCTCATCCTCAGAATGGTTCGACCACTGAACTTTAAGGAACTTGATGGTCTTATTCCTTGTTCTTCGTTCAGACTCATCGAGTATGCGAACAGGGTGCTCGCGATAGGTCAAATCTTCCTGAACATCGAGAGTTTCCAACGGAGCTTCCTCAGTTGGAACACGGAGGCACTTCTTTAGCTGGGATACATGGAAGACATCATGTACCCCCTCAAGTGCAGATGGCAATTCCAACTTATAGGCAACAGCCCCCTTCTTCTCGATAACGCGGTATGGACCGACATATCGAGGAGCTAACTTGCCCTTGACGCCAAACGTTGATGGCCCTTGAGGAGAGACTTTGAGATAAACAAAGTCATTGGGCTCAAAGCTCAACTCACGACACGGCGATCCGCATAGCTCTTTTGCTGGATTAAGGCGTGCATAGCAAACGCCAATAATAATTTGGACTTGGCTCTCGGCCTCATTAATTGAGTCCGGGCCAAAAAGAGGTCTCTCACCGGTCTCTGACCAGTTCAACGGGGTTCTACACTTTCTCCCGTATAAGGCCTCAAAAGGTGCCATGCCGAGACTGGCCTGAAAGCTGTTGTTGTAAGAAAACTCGGCGAATGGCAAGCATTTCTCCCAATACTTCCCATAGGAAAGGACACAAGCACGAAGCATGTCTTCCAAAACTTGGTTGACCCTCTCGGTCTGACCATCAGTTTGAGGATGATATGCTGTGCTAAAGGTAAGACGGGTTCCCATAGCCTCTTGCAAACTATGCCAAAAGCGAGAGGTGAAAAGAGAACCACGATCCGAGACAATTGTCTTGGGCACACCATGCAAGCACACGATGCGGGAAACATAGAGGTCTGCCAATTGACCAACAGAAATCTTGGCCCGCACCGGCAAGAAATGTGCTACTTTAGTCAACCGATCAATGACAACCCAAATGGCATCATTCTTCTTCGGGGACGTGGGTAGACCGGTGATAAAGTCCATGCCGAGCGGAATCCCACTTCCATTCCAAGACAGTAAAGGTCAAGCGATCTGCAGACGCCGATGCTCGGCCTTAACACGACGACACACGCCGCGACTTTCGACAACGAACTCGCAATCTCCTCTTCATTCGGGTCCACCAAAATCTCTGGCGGAGATCTTGATACATCTTTGTGGCCCCGAGATGAATGGATAAAGGCGAATCATGAGCTTCCCGGAGGATCAAATTCCGCAACTCCATGTCCTTTGGAACCACAAGGCGTTGCCCGAACCTCACAACACCATGCTCATCCTCAGAAAAGCATTTGGTCGTTCCGTTCTTGGCATTTTCCTTAATGTGGCTCACTCCTATATCCGACTGCTAAGCGGACTTGATCCGATCCACCAAGGTTGGTTGCACAACCAAGGCAATGAGAGAACCATGCTCAACTAAGCTCAAGTTGAGACGCTGAAATTCTTCCGAAGAGTGGGTGAAGCTCCTTGGACAACAAGGCATTGCAATGCGCTACGACTAAGCGCATCAAGAACGACATTAGCCTTGCCGGATGGTAGTGAATACCCATATCATAATCCTTGATCAACTCCAACCATCTCCTTTGCCTGAGGTTCAGGTCAGGTTGGGTGAACAAATACTTAAGGCTTTTATGATCCGAATACACCTCACAACGATTACCGATTAGGTAATGTCGCCAAATCTTAAGTGCATGAATCACAGCAGCCAACTCCAAATCATGGGTAGGATAGTTGAGCTCATGAGGTCTCAATTGCCTTGATGCATAGGCCACTACCTTGCCTTCTTGCATAAGGACACAACCGAGGCCTCGACGAGAAGCATTGCAAAAGATATCGAAGCTTCGATGGATATCGGGAAGAACAAGAATGGGAGCGGTGGTCAAACGCTTCTTGAGTACTTGAAAACTTTCCTCACAAGCATCCGACCACAAGAACTTCTTGTCCTTTTTGAGCAACTCCGTCATCGGCTTCGCGATCTTGGAGAAGTTCTCGATAAAGCGACAATAGTATCCCGCTAAACCAAGAAAACTCCGCGCCGGTGTGAAAGCGGTGACTCCATGAAAGAACATCGCTGACCTTGCTAGGGTCAGCGGCTACGCCTCTCTTTGAAAGAACGTGGCCTAAAAAGGACACTTCCTTCAACCGAATGCACACTTTGTGAACTTCGGCGTCAATTGGTGCTCACACAGCTTGCCTAACACAAGCTTCAGATGCTCGGCGTGTTCCTCATCGTTCTTGGAGTAGATAAGAATATCATCGATGAATACCACGACAAACTTATCCAAATACTCCATGAATACCGAATTCATGAGGTTCATGAACAAGGCAGAGCATTGGTTAAGCCGAATGACATGACAAAGGTACTCATACAAGCCGAAGCGAGTAGAGAACGCCGTCTTTGGAATATCCTCGTCGAATCCGAACTCGATGATATCCCACTCTCAAATCAATCTTGGAGAAAACTCGAGCTCCGGTTAATTGATCGAATAGATCGTCGATCGGGGCAATGGATACTTGTTCTTTATCGTCACTTCATTAAGTGGGCGGTAATCAACTTACATGCGTAAGGTACAAATCCTTCTTCTTTACGAAGATTCTTTGGACAACCCCAAGGAGATGAGCTAGGCGGATGAAACCCTTCTCTTGCAGCTCACTTAGCTGTTTCTTCAACTCCACCAACTCGTTCGGTGGCATCCAATAAGGCCTCTTTGAGATAGGGGCGGTACCGGGAGCCAACTCAATGACAAACTCGAGGTCTCGAACGGGTGGCATCCCCGGAAGATCTGCGGGAAAGACATCAATAAAGTCACAGACTATTGGGACTTCGCTAATATCTAGGCGGGCTTCGCTTCAAGCGCCAAGAGATGCGGACCTAGCGACTTCGGTAAAAGCTTAACCTCGCCACGGAGGACTAGATAGAGATGAGCTTCTGGCGCAATCGATTTGTCCCATGTCTTTGAGACAACCAATCCATGCCAAGAATTACATCTAGACTCATTGAATGGAGAAGGATAAGGTTTGCTAAGAACCTTACTCCTTCGATCTTGATAGGAACATCCCTACACTCAGATTCACTCTCAACTCCGAACCAGAGAGCGAATAAGAAGGGACCGACAATGGAGAGAAAAGAAGCTCTCCAACAGCTGAGAAAAGACTTCGAAACAAAGGAATGAGAGGCTCTGAATCAAACAAGACAAGAGCAGGTGAGAGTTAACGAAAGTGTACCTAGCACGACGTCGGGTGCCTCTGAGCCTCCTCTGCGGTGACGGCGTTGACGCTGCCACTACCCACGCCAGGTAGCGGGGACGATCTTACGTCTGTGAAGATCCACCTCCTTGCCCGTCCTCCATTAGGACGAGGGGTCGCCCGGTCTTCTTAGGGCATTGATTGGCATAATGCCCCTTCTGGCTGCAGAAGAAACAAGTGACATTGGCCGCCGGATTGCGGGAGCCACTCTAATGATCGGCAAAGACGTGATCGGGCCTGACCCACTGAAGGACGAGGAACAGGCGGGTGACCTCGGGGTCTTGAGGATCGAGGCTGGAACCCAAGACCGCCCAAGCGAGGACGGAAGGAATTGGACTTGGAAGACTTGTAAGTCTCCCACTTGCGCTTACGGGAATCCATAAGCTCTCGAGCCGCATGCTCAGCGACGATGGCCTTGTCGACCAAGGTCTGGAAATCAGGAAAGTCGACAATGGATAGCTTGTCCTTCAGCTCCTCGGACAAGCCACGCCTGAAATTGGCCTGCTTAGCCATATCAGTGGCCACATCCTCAGGAGCATAACGAGCTAGATGGTTGAACTCGTATACATACTCCATGGTGAGCACGCCCTTGCTTGGCGCAAGAAGAAACTCCCTTCTTGATCTCCATCAAGCCGGCAGGGATATGAGATCGGTGGAAGGCAGTACGAAACTCCTCCCAAGAAACGGTGTGGTCTGCGGGCTGCATGGCGAGAAAATTCTCCCACCATGACAAAGCTGCACCCTCCAGCTGGTGCGATGCAAACAGCGCCTTCTCGTGCTCCTGGCACTGCGCTATGCGAAGCTTCCGCTCCACAAGACGAAGCCAATCGTCCGCATCCAAAGGGTCCTCAGACCGAGAAAAGGTAGGGGGCTGAGTACGAAGGAACTCAGCAAGGCCCCCACGAGGCTGATGGGCATTCCCTGGCCCAGATCCTGAAGCTCCGGAAAGTGCAGTGGTGTTGCGCGCGATGACGTCCAGTAGAACTCTCCTGTCATCCGCGCGGTTGCGCTCAATCTGCAGAAGGACCTCGGCCATGGTCGGAGGAGGAGGAAGCTCCTCGTCGACCAATGATCGCCTTGGCCGCTACGAAAAGGCCCAGCCATCTGTTACAAGAAATTTTGGTTAGCAACTAGACTCGAAAAACAAAGCCTTTAAAAGAAGCAAAAGCGATCGCCTAGGGGAATGGAATATCACCCTAAACGAAAGCCAAAACAGCGATTAAATCAACTTTAGAAGCTTCTAAAAGACTCTAAAAACAGCCAAGAAACACCAAAACCAAGGCTCAACTCCTCAACTCAACTAACCCGTATTGAATGAACGAGTAATTGATCGAGAAGATTAAAAATCAGATTGTAAGATGAGATCTAAAACTATTAGAGAGCAAGGCTAATGCAGCGAAATAAGTGTTAGATACTTAGCTAACTCAGTATCACATCTTACCCTTTTATTCCCACAACTTTTAGTTGATTTAACCTCTCATTTTCCACCTTAATTGCTGACTTGTGCTTGCTGCCCTGAAATACTTGTTGGCTGTCCAAAAATTCCAGATTTGTATTTCAGCTCCAAACACTTCTATTCTTCACCAAAAGGCAGCCAAGATTTCAAATTTAGAACTCTCATAAGTTATCCAAAACCCAATTAATCGATAACAACTATTTTGTAGAAGGGAAGAGAGGAAAACAACTTTTAAAACTCAAATTAGAGTGAGATGAGAAGAGAAAGCTAAGATAGATGAGGAATAAAATCTGAGAATTTTCTTAAGCTTTCAAAACCCATTTGATACTTTGAAATTAGGTTTTCAAAATATCCTAAAGACGACCAAGCTTGCGTTACTACGGTCAAGACGGCTCTGATACCAACTTTTGTGAGACCCCGGTTTTATTAAGCTCATAATACTTAGTCATCCAATTGACCCTAGTATTATCAACCAAATAAACCCGGTCTCGAGAGATGTATACTTCCCATAATGCAGTATACATACCTCACAACAAAAGAATGTATTAATTCCATACAACACATAGTACATAAGCAACAAACCAGAAGTTAATATTAATAGGAATAGGCTATTACAAAAGAGGGGCCTTCTGGCCAAATAACAACAAGTACTACTAAGATAACAGCGGAAGCAAAAGTGCCATAAAGATGGCTATAACACAAAGCCAATCAGTGTGCCTTAACCCTAGGCATCCGACCGACCGCCAAGCTAGTCGTCGAAGAAGGCGCAACACGTAGCACAAAAGAGAGGCTCTTGGAGCTCTCCTTCTTCCTCTGCAACAAAAGCCACAAAAATGCCACAACCACGGGCAGATGAGTACATAAAGTACTCCGCAAGACTTACGTGTGAGATAACAGAACTATAAATAGCTACATGCAAGCTTTATTTAAGTGGGTGAGGCTTTGGACTCATTTTAGCACAAAGCAAGTTTCATTTGCAATAACATAATAGATTGAAGGCAATTTGGCAAAGCATTTTAATTGTTGAAATAACAACGAGATAATAACATGATAATAACAACAAGAACATCACGGAAGTGACTAACCCAAGTCACCACAACAATAGCATGAACATCCATTCATACCAACCATGTCAAGTTTTAATTAAAGGTTGTAGTCTAGTTCTCACAGGCGTTTCGAGCGTGTCCATAACCTAGGACGAGGCTATTGAATAGTTTTAACCTGCAGGGTGTACCAATGTACCCACACGCCGCCGCCTTTTCGCCAAGCACACTTCCGCTGGTATGTCGGCACGGCTAAGTCCCACGAGACATTTCCAATGGGCAAGTGCTAATTGACCCACACAACCCACGGGATAAGGACACAATAGATAGCCTAACCGTCCGCCTTTGCTCAATTCCCACACCACACACACACATTTTATCTTTAAAACACACCAACCGAAAGCGACTCCAATTAGCACCGCCCAAAGTACTTAGCCAAGAGGGTTCCATATGCCCTCGTGTGGTTAGCACATAAAATGCTCGAACGGTGGCGCAAGTAACTCGGTCCTTAATGACTCAGGCATACTACCGCATCCAAAAACCACACCATCCATCCAATATGCCCAAGTCCAAATCAAACTTTTAGTTTCAGATTTTGACTTTACAAAATAACAAAGCACAAGTGCTGGACATAAAGGAGTAATAATTAGATTTGTGTGATCAAGACCATCGACTAAGTGGATGATCGCCCATTACTACCGATAGCTAAGCATGTCTAAGCAATTTAAATCGAAAACTACTAAGTGATAAGAGCTCATCCAACGAGCTCAAACCACAGCAAATAACCTAGGCTCATGGTAGTAGAGGATGAACAATTCCTACAGATTATGCAACTATAGGCTTGCTAGCTTACATTTAACACAAAGTAGCATGCATACATAGAAGTAAAACAATATATTAACCTTTAAAGTAATGGGGCGTTAGAGGGGATATGATCAAACTGCTTGCCTTGCTGTTGCTGGCCAAGTTGTGGCAGAGGGTCACTCTCGGGATCACCACAAATGTCGAAACCTAACGGAAAAGCGATAAAGAACTGATAAGAGCAAAGAAAACAAAAAGACTCAACAGCGAACTTTCTCCAAAAGACTTGAAAATTTTACAGCAGCAAGGTGATGATTTATCATGAATTTAGCAACAAGAATCAATTGATTTGGATTCCCAATGCAAAAGTTATGATCAAATCAATTCTGCTCAGCTTTATTAATTAAAAATGTGCTACTATTCATTGCAAAAATTTCTAGACATGCAGAGGAGCTGAAATTTTTAAGGTAGCATAAGCACCTCATAAGATGAACAACCAAATTGGATTCATCTCAATTGGAGCTATAATGCACCTTCTATTAATTTTTGAAACAAGAACTTGAACAAAATTATAATGCATGATTATTTTTCCTGGAAACAGTAACATGTTCAAAACTATTTTTCCTGGTAAGTTCATTAATAGAGGAATCCAACACAATTGGATTCACTCAAAAATCATTTACAGAGAATTAGTTATGTATTTTACAAGTGAAAGGATTTTTAGTGAAACAATTAAAGCCTATACAAAGTTAAAGTTAATTCTGGACCTTCTTGTAACTATAACATGATTAAAACTATTTTTAGACTGAAGTATAGTTAATAACCGAATTAACAAAATTTATTTCAACTAAAAAGGAGTTATAATGAATTTGTTATGCCTTTTACCATATAACTGAAATTCTAATACATTTAATAAACTGAGAAAGATTAGAATTTAATTTCAGGTTTTTCTGGAGTCATATTAATCTTCTAAACATTTTTAGATTAAATTTTAGAGCATAACAGAATTAATACCACTGGAATCAACTAAAAATGAATTATCATGAAAAAGATATGCATTTCTAAAGATTAATACCTTTTTCAGTTCATAAATAATTCCATCGGAAAATTTTAAATTTTGAAATCGACGTGGACGATTGTGGGCCGTAGATCTTGCATCGGACGGCCCAGATCCATGGAAACAGCGCGCAGCGCGGCCGCGCGGGAGGATGAACGGGGACCGTTGATCTTGGATCCAACGGTCCACGTTGAATCCACCGCGACGCGTTTGAACGCACGCGCGCGAAATGGCGTGGCGATTGTGGGCCGTTGATCTTGAGATGGACGGCTCACGACCACGCCCACACAGTGAACTAGAGAATGCCCGAGCGAATCTTAGCCGCAAATCGCGAGATGGACGGTCCACAGTGGATGAAGAACAAATTACTATGAGATCTAGACCGAAGATCTACGAAATGGAGGGCTCCTAATGAGCCACATCGCTTGACCGAAAACGACGGCACTCGCGTCCGACAAAATGCCCGCGGCACTCACCGGCGGCTAGCCGGCGATGCACGCCATCTCAGCGCGTGCCAAGGGCACCTACGGGTGCACATTAGCACCGCGGTCACGCCAAAGCACCACTCACACCTCGGTGAGGGTCCAGCGCAAGGGCCGGCGAGGCGGCGGCGACGCTGATAGCGATGGCAAGCAAAGGGAGCTCGCGGCGAGCAATCAGCGGGTGCCCGAGCCAGTGAGCTACTGGGGACCTACGGATGTCGCGGAGAGTCGGAGGAGAGCTGCAGAGCCGGCGACGAAAGACAATGGCGCAAATGGAGTCAACGGGAGCGATGCCTGAGCCACAAAAGAACGGGCGCAATATCAAAATGGGTTCTACGAGGCCCACTGATGCCGACCAAGAAAGGAATCGACCGGAGAGACACTCACCGGCACTGGGGAAGAAGATTACGTTTCACGGCCTAAAACGGGGAAACTTCGAATTGGCCCCCACCTGTAAAGATGCACCCAAATTGAGTGAGGATAGGCTTCCCCGAAGTGAGAGGGAGCGGAGGGAGCCAGAGATTGAGGGAGAGGGCCACGGGGTTACCGCCTTCACCGAGCTACCGAGGTGCGGCAATGGCGGCAGCAGGTGACCGGGTGATGGGAGCTCGAACGAGGGGTGTGAGTGCTTGCTAGGACTCACTGGTGTGTAGAAGAAGCCAAGGAGGGTACCCGAGCTTAAGTACCAAGGATGGCAGAGAGCAACGGAGGGGGAGCCTCGGATTCTTTGTCCGCTTGAGGAGCTCTGGCGGCGAGGGGGTAACTCGGCGACTTCGGGAGGAGGCACGACGAGCATTTAATGCGCTGCAGAGGCCCGTTGAAAGCCTGCCGAAGGTGACTTGGTGCAGCGCCCACTCCACCGCCCACGGAGAGAGAGAGCGTGCTTGTGAGCGGGAGGAGGACGAGCGGCGGCCCTCGATTTTGATCCAAGGGCCGAGACGCGAGCAGCCCGCGAAGAGGTACGCACTATGGGCGTCGATTTTAATCTAACAGCCCAAGCACAGCGCCTTGTGCCCGAGTCCGACCGATCACGGTTAGTTGGTCGAGCCAAATCGCTGGCTCGAGCCAAGGCTCAGTCCGAGCCCGAGCAACAATGCACCCAGATTAAGTTTTGAATGAACAGCAGACTTTGAAGATTTATTTGAGGCATCAAACCAACTCTAAAAATTTTGAAATTTTTACAATGGCTTGAAGGATTACAGATTGAATTCCCATAAAAGTTTCAGAGGTTTATGCACAGTGCATTTTCCTCAAGAAATTCCAGAATGATTTCAACTAGGGTTTGACCAGACTTTGGACTGGTTTGACTTGCCTCCAAAACTATTCAAATAATTTCTAAAAATTATGAGAAAATTCAGAGAGGTTACCAAGCTTCACTAGAACCTTGGAAAAATATCTTTACAGATGTGGGCACAAGATTTTTATAATGGAGGTTTTTTTTTTGATTGGAGATTTATAATTTGATTTCCACAATTCATTTACGAGAATTATAAAAATCCAAATACATTCAATTTAGGAAAAAGTTTTAATTTCCCCTCATTTTCAGAATTGGGATGTTACAACTAGGCGATCCATTGATTCGTTCTGCAATTCAAGGTCAAGCCATCGTTCTATTGGGAATTGGGGACTTGGCGATCGTCGTTTGTGGTCTCACGACGATCATGTATCCGGTGTGTTTTGGGCGTATTCCAAAGAGTTGAGGGTTCGTGCATTGGCGCGAGTGTTCAGCTAGTGACATCATCTACTTCGCATCATCTATCCACGGTTCCTCACCGAGAAGATCGGGCATCCCCCGTATCACTTTCTCAACTCGATATGGGTTGTATGAGTACACGGTCATGTCCTTTGGATTGACCAATACCCCTGCTTATTTTATGAACTTGATGAATAAGGTGTTCGTGGAGTATTTTGATAAGTTCGTTATTGTCTTTATTGATGATATCCTGGTATACTATAAGAGTGAAGAAGAGCATGAAGAGCACCTTCGCTTGGTCCTGAACAAGCTTAGAGAGCATCAACTCTATGCTAAGTTCAATAAGTGTGACTTTTGAATGAAGGAAGTCGCCTTTTTGGGACAAGTCTTGTCTGTAGAAGGAGTTGCCGTCAATCCTAGCAAGGTCCAAGATGTGCTCAACTGGGAGTCGCCAAAATCAGTGCCGCAAGTCATAAGCTTCCTTGGTATGGCAGGTTACTACCGCAGATTCATTGAAGAGTTCTCCAAGATAGCAAGACCTCTCACCGAGCTGTTGAAAAAGGAAAAGAAGTTTGCTTGGACACCAGATTGTGAGCAAAGTTTCCAAGAGTTGAAGAAGCATTTGACCACCTCTCCCGTGCTGGTCTTGCCTGATGTCCGAAAAGACTTTGAGGTATTCTGTGATGCATCACGAAAAGGTCTTGGATGTGTCCTGATGCAAGAAAGGAAGGTAGTAACTTATGCTTCCCGTTAGCTGAAGCCTCATGAAGTAAATTACCCCACTCATGACTTAGAGTTGGCTGCAGTAGTGCATGCTTTGAAGATATGGCGCCATAACCTTATTGGTAATCGTTGTAAGGTCTACATTGACCATAAAAGCTCGAAGTACATTTTTACCCAAGCTGACCTTAATATGAGGCAAAGAAGATGGTTGAAACTGATCGAAGATTATAATATGGGAATTCATTACCATCCAGGAAAGGCAAATGTGGTAGCCGATGCATTAAGTAGGAAAGTCTACTGCGGTACTTTGATGATCAAGGAGGGTCGGCCAATGTTACATGAAGAATTTCAGAAGCTCAAGCTGGAATTGGTTGAAGAAGGCTATTTAGCTACTCTGGAAGTGCAGCCCACCCTACAAGGTCGGATTAAGACAGCTCAAACTGGAGATGCAGACATCCAGGAGATCAAGAGCAATATGAAGAAGGGAAAGTCACTATGGTTTTCGGAGGATGAGCAATGGACCGTCTGGTTTGATAAGTGCCTGTGTGTACCGGACCGAAGAGAGCTCAAGCAGTTGATCCTCAAGGAAGCTCATGAAGCCTTGTATACCTTTCACCCAGGGAGTACAAAGATGTATCAAGACCTTAAGGATATGTATTGGTGGCCTAGCATGAAGCGTGAGATCGCTGAGTATGTGGCACAATGTGATGTTTGCCAGCGAGTTAAAGCCGAGCATCAAAGACCTCCTGGACTTTGCAACCTCTAAGCATACCAGGATGGAAGTGGGAAGAGATCGGGATGGACTTCATCACTGGTCTACCTAGGACCCGAGCTGGTTATGACTATCTGGGTGATCGTGGATCGCCTCGCCAAAGCTGCTCACTTCATCCCAGTCAAGACCACCTACTCAGGAGACCGTTTGGCAGAGCTGTACATGGCAAGGATTGTATGTCAACATGGTGTGCCCAAGAAAATCATGTCAAATCGAGGATCTCAGTTTACCTCAAGGTTTTGGCAGAAGTTGCACGGCGTGATGGGCACTAATTTGGATTTCATCACAGCCTACCATCCTCAAACAGATGGTCAAACAGAAAGAGTAAACTAGATCCTAGAGGATATGTTGAGAGCCTGTGCTCTAGAGAACCAGGCCAGTTGGGACCGAATGTTGCCTTATACCAAGTTTTCTTACAACAACAGTTATTAGTCAAGCCTTCAGTTGTCCCCATTTGAAGCTCTCTACAGAAGGAGATGCAGGACACCTTTGTGTTGGACAGAAACAGGAGAAGGGCAAGTGATGCGAACATCCTTAGCTACGCTGTTCCATATAGTGTTTTCAATTCAACAAGTACCTCAAAACAACATGAGCTTACTAAAAGAGTTGAAGAACAAGAGAAGCTTGTGCAAAGAAGCTTAACCAACAGGTGAATCTGTTCCATGAATTTTCTTTAAGTTTAATTGAGAATATTATACTACCTAATAGCGAGTCATCGCTTATTGTTAGGTTTGAAGGAGATGCTTTATGTGAATATCAAGAACACGATGCTTCTCAGGGTGTTTTGATGCTCACAAAAATAGCATACAGCCTATGGGACGCATGGAAGGTATGGGTTCATGACGATCTTCGTAGCAACTCGGAAGGATCTAGCATGAATAATATATATATTTAGAAAGCTTATCAAGTCTACTTTCCAACGGACCAAACGACACGTGATTTGGAGCTTTCTATAAAAAGTTATGGCTATTCGAGTGCATGCTGCACATTCAGACCGATCAACGCGTGAGAGTTGACAAAGTTGATGATTCTGCGGCTTGTACGACATCTTGGGAAGATATCTTGCTTTGCCATGACTTTCAAAGGCTTACAAGAGTCCCTTTCTCAAGTTTCACACGGATTCAAGTCATTTCAATTAATGAAATTGAAGTTAGGAAGGTTTGGATTCAATTCGCATTCGGAATCAGCATCAAAATCGGATTCGGAATCAGCAGTACAGTCCAGATTAAAAATGTCATAACTTTCACAAACGGAGTCCGATTTGGGTGTTCTTGTACTTGCTAGAAAGCTAACTTCAATTCCGATCCAACGGATGCTTTCTCAGCCTCAGATTCATCACATATCAAAAGATATGTCCAAAACAATATGACAGTTGTAAACTCATAGTTTCCTTTTTTGTTTTAGATTGTATCCGAATTGGAGTAGGAGTTCTAATTTCGAAATAGAGTAGGAGTAGGGCCTCTTGGCCAGCCATAAGGTGGAGAAGGGCACTATATATTGAGGGGTAGACCCCCATTATATCCTCAGACCAGTTTATGCATTAGAATTGAAACATAACTATTGCTTGTTCTTTCTAAACCAGAGTTCATGCGAGGACTTTGAGAGAGGAATAGGTGATCCATTGATTTGTTCTGCAATTCAAGGTCAAGCCATCGTTCCATTGGGAATTTGGGACATAGCGATCGTCATTTGTGGTCTCGCGACGATCAACTCTCCTATGTGTTATGGGTGTATTCCAAAGAGTTGAGGGTTCGTGCATTGGCGCGAGTGTTCAGCTAGCGACATCGCCTACTTCGCATCATCTATCCATGGTTTCTCACTAAGAAGATCGGGCCTCCCCCATATCATATGGTATCTGATTCTAGGTTTACTAAGTGAGAGCTTTCTACCCATAGTTTAGATTGTTTTATGTCCTATTGTCCATTAAACCAAAAATTTGCAACACCAAAACCATAGTTCAATCTGTTATTTCTTGTGCGTTTAGTTAAGTTTTTGTCCATTAGAGTTTTTGTTTTAGTGCTGAGCCTTGTGTTTCCTTTGCGTTGCTTCATCTTTTGTGTCTACTTAAACCCAAGAAATTGCTAATTGCTTCTTCAATTAGCACCCAAAAAAAAGAGTAATTTGTATCTTCACTTCTATCTTTTCATCCTTTGAGACTAGCTTTTGATAATTGCATTAAGGGCTGCTCTTGGCATTAGTTTACACTTCTGAAATTTTTGAGACATGCAAATCAAAGGGTGAATCAAAACTTTCATTAGGCCATTGCAAAAGAAGAGAGAAAAAGGCTGCCGACTTGAAGAAAAAGCCACGGCTTGAAAAAAAGTATAAAAAAAGAGACAAACCCGCAAATACCAATACCAATTTTTCCTTTTGGTTGCCTCAATAGCCGAAGGAGGAAGAGTTTGTTCTTGCGGTTTTGAGAAAGAAAAGACAAAAGACAAAAGGAGCTGGCCAAATTTGGAAAGAGTAAACCCTAGTCCATAATTTCAGATTGTGTCTTTAATCTCTTTGATCAATCTTGTGCCCTTATATTCATAATCATTGCATTTGGCTAGCGTCTCTCCTAGTACTTGGTGCAAAACGAGCTTGTTGCATCGCAATTTCCGATTGCGTCTCACTAGCTCATTCCTTTGTTTGCATTAAGTCACATTTATCTTTGTGTGTGCGTTCATACACTTCGCTTAAACCTTTTGGATCAGCACATAGGTAAAATACTCTAGCTTGGATCATTACTTAGCTTTACAATATCTTGAATATCAGTTTGCATAGGATATACAATTACCTTTCCAAGCTCCACCTACACCCGTTTGTGTACTCCCTTGCTCTTGGTTACATTCATAGATTACCGGGTTGAGGTTGTTCGCTGTCACAAGTGTCGATTTGCCGTCCTTGATTCACTTTGGAACGGTAAGCTTGTCTTGTATAAAGGACAGTGAGTTGAGAGCGTAGAGAGAAAATTTTGTTTTACTAACTTGGATGTAATCTTGCTTGCTATTTGTGAGTTGTTGCCATGTCAGGTCACAAGATTGGGCCTCCCCCAAATCAGCAAGTGCTCGAGTTAGATATCTTGAAGGAAGCCAAAGACCAAGTCAAGTCAATCAGAGAAAAGCTGAGAACAGCTCAAAGCAAGCAGAAAAGCTATGCGGATAATCATCGTCGAGACCTGGCCTTCGCACCTGGAGATCATGTGTACCTTAAGGTGTCACCTCTCAAGGGAATGTGCAGTTTCAGGGTCAGTGGGAAGCTCGCACCAAGGTACATTGGACCTTTCCCAGTTCTTGTCAGAAGGGGAGAAGTGGCTTACAAGTTGGAGCTCCCACCGCAGCTGTCAGGAGTGCACGATGTCTTCCATGTGTCTCAATTGAAGAAGTGTCTGCGTGTGCATGAGGAGCAAATGCCTCTGGAAGCAGTCGACCTTCAAGAAGATCTCACCTACAAGGAGCAACCCATCAAGATTTTGGAAGTGTCCGAGTGGGTGACAAGAAGCAAGATCCTCCATTTTTGCGAGGTCCAGTGGAGCCACCACATTGAAGAGGAAGCCACTTGCGAGCGCGAAGAGGACTTGATGGCCGAGTTCCCGCACCTATTCTCTAGCTAGCCTGAATCTCGGGGTCGAGATTCCCTTTAAGGGGTGTAGGTTTGTAACATCCCAATTTTCTAGAGCTCTTAAAAAATTTTAAAAATAAAAATAACCATTCAGTTTTGTTTAATTACTCCAGCTTAACTAAACCACACCATTTCATTTCACCTGCACAACCACAACATACACATTCGCAATACTCCAACTAATTGACCAAGATTCAACTTTTGAATATTCCAATATTCCACCAACATAAACAAAGGTTCTTGAATTACAATTCACTATTGGTTCTACTAGTTGTAACAACATAACCAGTTTTGCCCAAAAACCATCATTCCCTTTTAGATCCAATTCTCTACCAGATTTATATCACATCAATTTATCCTCCAATGCTCCTCAATTAACTTGCAACACCAGGTCTCATAACATCGTATTCTTAACCGCTATTAACCACATACCACTATACACTCTATAAGGTTTTGTAAAATAAATCCATTATTCCTTTCTCAAAAGAAGAGACAAATAAAAATAATTTTCAGCACACAGAAAACGTTTACCAATCATAGTAAACACAAGACCAAGAGAAATAGTCAAATAGCAATGATCTCGGAAAAGCATAAGAGGAGACCATAGTTGAGGGCGCAAATCCCACAAGAAGAGAATATCAAACCTCAACCAATAAGAATAAAGCATTGGTTTTGAAAATCGAGAAACTCTTGTGGGCAAAAACAGAAAGTTAAACACACTTCAAATAACTGCGAGTTACAAAACTTGACTTCTATCTCAAATACTTCTACTTCACTCTTTCTTTAACAAAGAAAGTAATTTTCTTTGATTACAATGTCACTTTGCCAACTCAAACAAGAAGCGCTCTTAAGACCAAATCACAAAAATCACTTAAGAGCCAATTAAGTTTTCCAAAACGCCACTTGCTCAATCCAATTTCATCTACCCAATAAATTATGAACTCTAAAAATTCACGAAGCAAAACTCCAAACATTTTATTTAAACGATACTATGAATGATGATCAACTTACTTTTTTTCTATAAAAAAAATCAACAACACACTCATAATCCATTGCTAACAATCTTACTAACCTCCAGAATAATACACTATTAACAAAAATTGTCATAGTCTACTCTTCCATTATATAGCTCTCCAAAAACCCACCAAATTGTTTCATACTAATTTATCATCACATCCTCAAATTGAGAGTCCACCAAAACTTTACAACCTCACTACATCAACCACTTTATTCTTGAGTAGATCTACTATACAAAATAAAAGGTTATACCAAAACCCTTTCATCAAGAACATGTTATCATCCGGCAATTCCACAATCATGTAAGTATAAGCCATCTATTAAATCACATCAATTTAACTCTTAGTGATGCTCAACACCAAACTTCAATACACAACAATGGAACTCCAACAATTGTTGCTATCAACTGGCTTTATCATGGAAATCTAGATGCTACCTACTTTCTTTCCCAAATCACATGAACATTTACAAACACTTATTCAGCCGTTCCACCTCATGTTCATAATTCGGTGCAAAATCACACCAAAACTTCAAAAATCAAAATCTTCCATCAACCCAAAGTTTCAACAACACTACAACCAAATTCATCCCATCGTTCTACATAGAAGACTATCCAGAACTTCACCCATAAATTCTAGATCCACCAATTTTCAATCCCTTCAATCTTTTGTACGCAAATCCAACAATTAATCATGGTAAGAGGTATGTATATCTAGCAACTATATATGATCACCAAGTATCTATAGAAAAGATAACTCCAAGATTAATACCCACTAAAGCAATAATCTAGCATCTCCTCAACTTTCCCTTCCCATAGCTAGATAAATCCATTGAGACCAAATAATCCAACAAGTTTAGCAACTAAGTGATTTTAATGATCAAACTATTTCATCAATATTCCACACCTCTTAATAACTCTATCGATTCCAATTAGGATTAGACATAGTCATAATCATAGTTCATAAAGAACTACTAGAAGATAACATCAACTTAATCGATTTCACTTCCAAGGATACTAGTTTAGATTAATTATGCACCACGCCATTGGCCTAACTTGATACCCATACGATATCAATTCATTTAATTACAACATCTGACTTAACCATAATAGGACATTGCAAAAAGGGCTTTGACGCTTTCTTTCATAAAATAGAAGTATTAAACTTCATACTCAAACTACCCCCAAAAGAAATACATGGGGCCAAAACTTTCTCACGTTTAAGAACTCGCAAAAGAAAACTTTTGTTATCCAAAATACCAAGCAAACAAATGAGTCTTGTTTCTCAACAAGAAAAGCAGAACCCTCGTGAAAAGATCAATCTTGCCAATTTAACGACATTCACAAGAAATAACAACAGATCAACAGTCGGAAGACCAAACAATCACTTTATGGAACTAATAAAGACCAATAGAAACCCATCAGCTGCATTGTAACCACTATCCGAAGAAAGTTCATCAACCACAAGAAACTACCACCAGAAAACCAAATACAAACTCAAGAAAAACAACAACTTCCCCAAAGAACTCATCACCAACCTAGGTAACTAAATTACCCGAGAAAAACCATCCACTATTCCCATACCACGGACGGTGGTACAACCTGGCCATGCCTATGGCCACAACAACGATCTCTACCTCTCGGCATAGATATCAACCATAATCAATAACACACAATAAGCCCAAAGGTCAATATCAAATCATGCATCTGTATACAACATAACGGAAGCGTAAAAGCGATACTCGCCCCACTCTCTAACCTATTGTGCACTAGTGTGTCAAATTTTAAATTAGTTTACCATTAGCAAATTTTAGTTGTTTTACTAATCATAAAACAAATTTTAGCAATTTTAGGTTTCCTAAGTTGTTAATCTATTCACCACGGGCCTATAGCCCGCTCTGATACCAACTGTAACACCCCAGCCCAACACTGAGCTTGGAATGCCACTAAACTACCTTTTCAACTAATATTCATTAACACACTATAGAATTTTAGCAACCAAAGCATTAATGAAAACCATCCATTGGTCACAATAGAACAAGAATAAAGACTTGTCAGGCATGAATAAATAAGTGAGGGAAATATAGCAAGATAATAAGTCTAAAATAGCACCAAATAGACTAATCCAAAACACTCATCTAAGATTATTCAATCTCTAACATGTTCTAAAAGTAATCTAGTGATAATGAATTAAATAGTTCTGATGGCAAATAATCATGTATCTGAAGTATGAAACTATTCCATGTGCTCTAGACCCTCCCAATCGTGGCACCCTCAATGATCACCTAAAAACAACAAAAGAGCAAGGGTGAGTCCACGACTCAGCAAATACATCAATATACAACAAGCAATGATAAATCAACAGTATTCAATAACTTCATTATCATGACATGTCCTTCTATTAATATTCTCATGCCATTCTCTTCTCTTTGTTTTCACACACATTCATCTCATATCTCAATGCAACTCTATTCTACATGTCCACATGCACTTCTTTCGCGTATACCGGTGTAGCATGAGTGAACGCTCGCGACAACATTCACTCTCAAGCCCGCTCCTCCTCAAGGATCGGGACCTCCTCCACTCCCGTGGAGTTGTGATCAATCATGATCATCTTCTCATATGCAAAGATGCTTATGAATGCAAAAATGCATAATTTCATCATATAAATTTTCCTCATGTTCGGCAACAAGATATAGTCATACCATTCCATTGCTTGCAATTAAATAAAAATAAAAGCACAACAATAATGGTAATGAACGATAAATAAATACAGTGATCAATCATTGATTGCTGTCTACCATGCACTTGCCTTTACTAGTTGCGACGCACGGTCTGGCTAGAGGATGGCAACAAGCCCGACGTCTCTCCTACAATAAACACCCAAATTTCAATACAAGCTACGACATCACAAGAACAACAATTAATTGACATCGCTCCTACACGTCCCCCAAATCCGCAACGTTTCCCCAATATCGAACCGTCACCCCTTGCTGTTCCAACAAAACATGCTAGCTCCTCTCTCTCCTTTAATATTCTAGAGAAACACATAAATACGAAGCATGCAGCACTAACTAGCTCATGACTCACCTTTACTATTTAAACATGCATGTATACAATACTACGGCCAAACTAGTTAGCTACTAATTAGTATTATTTAATTAATCTCTCTCTCCCCTACTAATCCAAATTATTGAACCGCATACAAACAAAGCAATCTGCACTACTAATTGTTTTCTAGCACTAGCAGCCAAAAGAAACTAACACTAATAACTACTAAAACCATGGATGCATGCGTACAGGACAATACATCTCTCTCCCTACAAACCCAATTAAAATAATCAAAGTAGATCTCAATTAAAATAATCATATACAACACTATTATATTAGTTAATTACTAATGGCATTGGAATGCATGCATGCACGCAAGGTGGACACTAATTAAAAATACTAATGCATCCCTTACCTAATCCAATCAACAAAGCATCAACAAAGCAGTCGGTGCATGCATTTAATTAGCCACCGCAGCAAGGCTAAGCATGCATGCGGCAGTACCATGCAAAAGGATTCGACCACCAGGCGGCAGGCCGATCAACCGAAGGCTTCACGCGTGCAGCGGCAAAAAGCGACGTGCCGATCGACAGGAAGCTTCCGGGTGCTCACACGTCGACCGAACGGCAACGCACTCATGCGGCGGCAAGCGCTGCAGACAGGTGGTGACCACACGGAGGCGGCAGGAGGACGACCCTGGCGATGGTGTTTTCTTCACTGGCGACGCCCGAGGGAAACAAAAGAACTGCTAGGGTTTTTGGCATCCACTTTTCCCATGATCCTTTTAATCCGGTACGAATCAACTCTTCCCTAAAACTCTAAAAAAATTCTGTTTTTATGTATCCTCTTTCGTCTAATTACGTACGGGTCCCTAAGAAGGTTATTTTTGGGATATTACACGGACCTCCCTCCCAGTCCAGACCACCCCTTCGGTTTTGACCTCCCCTTGGGTCACAACCACCCCCAAGCTGCTCCAAGATCGGGTTTATGTTTCAAATATCTTTGATTTCTGAAATTCAAAGTTCGAGTTGACTTTCTCCTTTCTGGACCTTCCCCTCATCTAACCCTCTTTTCATCTTGACCGTCAGGACCTCCCTTGATTTCATCTTGACCGTCAGGACCTCCCTTGATTTCATCTTGACCGTCAGGACCTCCTTTGGTTTCATCTTGGCCATCAGGATCCCCCCCTCCTCAGGACCTCCTTTTTTCGTTTGGACCTCCCTTGCGGTTCAAACCTCCTTTTCGTTCGGACCTCCCTTTCTATTTCGCGCAGCCCGTGCCCTCCCTTCTTGAGGACCATCCGATTGAGGCTAGACGGTCAGATCAAGTTGAGTTCGAGCTCACGCGCTTTGGACTGTCTTGGCCTCCCCGTCCTTGTGGTCTTTTTGCAAAGACCACCCTCCTGGTCGAGACCACCCTCGTGGTCAAGACCACTCCCTTAGGCCACGACCTCCCTTTTGGTCACGACCTCCCCTTGTGGTCTTTTTGCAAAGTCCACCCTCCTGATCATTTTGCAGAGACCACCCTCGTGGTCAAGACCACTCCCTTAGGTCACGACCTCCCTTTTGGTTACAACCTCCCCTTGCGGTCTTTTTGCAGAGACCACCCTCGTGGTCAAGACCACCCCTTGTGGTCAGGACCTCCCTCTGGGTCCCGACCTCCCCCTTGGTCTTTTTGCAAAGACCACCCTTGCGGTCATGACCTCCCCTTGGTCACGACCACCCCTTTCAATGGGACCACCTTCTCAGGACCTCTACTCACCCTCTTTTTCCTCTCGTCATGTCTTAGTACCACGGGAGTCTTTATGCATTAAATGCTGTTGCATCACATTAAATGCTATCTTCTCCACCGTACCTCTTTTGACTCTATTGTCACCTCTTTTACTCACTCATTTCCTTCCATTACTTGCTCCCGTCGTGTGCATTAAATGCATCGTCCTCCCCTCTTAGGACCTCCTCGTGCCAATACAAAGCACCGGAGAGACCTCCTACCTCCTTTTGTTTCCTGTGCTTTGGACCTCTCTCTCTCTCAGCTTAGACCTCCTCCCTTGAGCTCTTTCTCCCTTGTTTGAAGCTTCGAAGCGAGTGATTCAAGTCCCTACCTCTGCTTTTATTCCGTGTCCCTCTTTTAGCTCTAGTTTGGTTCTTTCGTTGGAGTTTTTGTGGATTCATTTTATTTACTTGGATTCTTTTCGCGCATGTAGATCCCGGCGGTTCTGAAGACCTCCTGGACCCGACAATTTCTACCGAAGAAGCTCAATACTTCAGTGAAGGCAAGTCATAGACCTTTGATCATGTTGAACCCATTTTTACAAAAGTATATTGTTTTATATCAACATGCATGGCTAGTTGTATAAAAATGGTTTCGGGCATAGTTAATTACCTATTTGCCATTATGCCTCCTTAATAAATTGAGATCGACATGTATCCTTGAACGACATGAATCCTTGGACACCTTAGGAGGGTTCTTTATTAGTTGGACGTCTTTGTATACCAAATGGGTGTGTTTTATTGCTTAGCCCTGCTTAGTAGACGTTGGTCTCTCAATCTCATGTCTCAAGAAAGAATGAACTTGACTTAATGATATATGGAATTGTGGCGCGATACCACTGATGTGCAACTATGGTGCAAAATCATAGTTGTATCATTTGTGGTGCGATGCTGCTGTTAATAAAATTTGTTGTGCCATGACTAGGGTGGTCATTTGGTCGGGTCGAACCCAAAAATGAGTTATGCTCGGGCGAGTGATCGTGTAGTTGCTTTCAAAGAAAACTTGTTTACTTATGTATTATCTATTTCAACTTGTGCTTTACAATCTACTTAATGTATTTCCAGTAAATAAATGTTGCTTTCTGCAAACCTACCATACAGCTGCTCTTTGCCAAGCTTTGCATAAATATTATGTGCATACATTTTCCCTGTGACTTGCTGTGTACATTCAAAGTACTCATGGCTTTATGCCCTCTAGTTGATCAGCTGTCGAAGACTTCCCTGGGTGCTCCGAGCTCTTTGAGGAAGAGTTCTTTGATGACCCTACGTGCTAGGAGACGTCCTCCACTCGATAGCTGTGGGCTTGTTGATTGGCCTTACAAAGAGTTTTGTTTCCACTTCAGTTTCATTTTGTTGTTAGCCCCGCGTGGCACCTCTATAAACAAGCTTGACCATAAGGTCCTTTGTTAATATTATTGTGGATATCATAGGGATATGCTCACGATCTTAGGATGATGATACAATTGGCAATGGCATTGAAGGTTTGTCAAATCACTTGTTTTTGGCGGAGTTCAAGTGCTGTCAGGCTTCAGGCAGTCTAACCGGCCTTTGTTTAGTGGTCTGACCAGCCTGTGTGGCGGTCGACCGCCAAATGGCGGTCGACCGGCAATGCTTTGGTGGTTGGCGGTCGGTCGACGGCCTTTGGGCGTGATCGACCGGCCATAAAGAGATTTTGGATTTTGGAGCCGGGCCAAAAATAGAGGGTTTAGACAAGAGAGGAGATTCTACTACACTTGGTCTCATAATTTTTTGGAGCTTCGATTCAAAAGTTCTATTGGTCTGAAAATTCCAGTAGGTTTCAATTTCCAGGGAGGAAATTTGGCTAAGTCCTAGCTGGGCGGTCAGACCAGCCAACAGGTGGCTGTTAGACAGGCCAGGGGGCGGTCAGACTGGCCAAAGTGGCGGTCTGACTAGTTTTGGCTTGTTCATCACCAACTCGGTGGCACTGATTGTTTGGTTAGGTCATATTCATGGGTTTTAGTATATATGTGTTGCACGATGCATGTTTTGACTAACATGGGTCAAGTTGCGAAGAACTTGTTCCCGGAGACGATTTCTTGGTCTATTGTTGTGCAGGTTACTTGGAGGTCAACGACGGTCAACGGCGAGGATGATCAGGACTAGGCTTGGAGAGCTGAGGTCCAGAACGATCGGGGATGCCAGGTGAGGTCAATTGATTCAAGCATAGCGCAAATTGGACAAGGATGACCGAACAGGCAGTTTGATGCGACGGGTTGGATCAAGCGGCGCGGGGGTCAGTCTAAGTGCTATGGTGGTTTCGGTGGGAGCCGGATGGGAGAGACTTGCCAAGATGATGAGAGCCGTTGATCAACCTACATGTGGCGAAGCATGAGGAGTGCTTCATGAAGATGGGACTCGGTCTTTGGAAAAAGATCGAGAAGGGATATTTTGGTAATTTCACCTAAATACCTGCTTGGTGACCTTTTGCTAACCCGCCGCGCAAGACGGCGCAAGAAGAAGCGGATTCGGTCAAGAGGAGATGAAGACGACGCTTTAAAATGCGTGTGTAAGTTAAACCCGTTTGTGTGTGGGTTTAACAGGTGCCCAGTAGGAATAATCTTCTAGAAGGTCTAGTCTCCACTATAAATAGAGGAGGGTGCTGGCTGCACCCCTCCAACCCTTTGGCTAAGTGAAACCCTAGTTTGTTCTTAGGGCTTAGAGAGGAAAGTGGAGGTTAGAGTTCTAGAGAGTTGGATTTGATTTCGTGCTCATGTGTTGAGTCTTTGTCCTCCTGGATGGAGTGGTTGTAAACCAATATCATATCAAATCAATCCAAGGAAAGATTTTACAAGATGAGCTTCTTTGTGTTCTTACTCTCTATTTCTTGATTTTGAGTCTTTCTTTGACTCGCGAGTCTTCTCTTGGTTTTTGGTCGTGATCTTACTTGCTGTGACATGTGGGAACCCATCTAGGATCATCTTGATCATCAATCACCCACGAGCAAGTTTCTAGATCATCTTTTCGTTTGGACTCGGTTTTTGAACAACCTTTGCTCAAACGGAGAAAGGTAAGAACTTTGGCAAAGATCTTCATAATCGTTGCTTGGTATAGGTTCCTGACATCCTTGAGAAGGTGTCTTTCAAGTTTCGTGGAGTTTAGCCCTGTATATCAAAAGTTAGGTCTTTTTGTGATCTTGAACTCGGGCTGTTTTCCCTGTTCATCGTCAGGAGTGGTCAGACCGCCCTCATACCGCCGGTCAGACCGCCAAGCAGTTAGACCGCCAGATACACACCAGTCAGACCGCTCATCTGGATTAGGGTTTGTGATTTCATGTTTTTGGTCTTTTGATTTGGGGTTCTGTTTGGATTCAATACAAGTATTCCGCTATGCTTGTACTTTGATCTTCATAGCTCTCATAGCTATTGAAGTGAAAACGAGTTGAATCCGATCTTAGTGGAAAAGTGATCGTGCTCCTATTCACCCCCCCCTCTAGTCGCCTTTTTGGTCCAACAAGTGGTATCAGAGTCCGGTTAGTTCAATCTTGATCTTAACCGGTCACTGAACTTGGCGATGAATAAGTACTCGACCAAACTGCATATCTTCGATGGGCTCGACTATGCCTATTGGAAGAATCGCATGTGAGTCTTCCTTCAGAGCGAAGGACAAGCTATATGGGAGGTTGTTCGAGCTCCGCTCGTTTTGCCCGAGGTTGCTTCGTCGGCTTCAGCAGCCCTCTTGGCAAACAACCATAAGGCTAAGAATCTCCTACATATTGGGCTTGGTAGACAAGAGTACGATAGGATTTGCCACCTTGAGACCGCACATGAGATTTGGCACACCCTCGAAACTTACCATGAGGGATCGTCTCAAAGCAAGCAAGTGCGTCAAACGGTCTACAAGCGAGAATATAACAAATTCAAGATGCGTCTTGGCGAGAGAATCGATGACGTTTTTACTCGCTTCAACAAGGTGATCAATTAGATGAGAGCTGTAGACATTGAGTACTCTCAATCTGAGAATACCACCCACCTCTTGGCTGCAATCAACACCAAGGAGTGGGAGATGAAGGCTACTACCATTGAGGAGAACGTTGATCTCTCTAGTCTCACTTTGGAGCTGCTCTATAGCAAGCTTAAGACTCATGAGATCAACAGAGGTAGTCTTCCTAAGAAGGATAACATGGCTTTGGTGGCTGATCCTCTTAAAAGAATTTCTGATGGTTCTTCTGAGTCTTCTTTTAGATTTTCTCTTGCGTGTTTATCTGCAATTCAAGAAGAAGAGTTTGAGAGTCTTCCTGGGGCTGATTTAGCTCTTTTAGCCAAGAAAGTCACACGGGCCTATAACAATATTAGAAACAAGAAGAGAGGTGGTCCTGTGACGTGCTGAAAATTGGTAGGAATGTAGTTACACGAGTTATCTACAAACTGATCACTTCACTGCTCAAACATATCATCTACCAAAACTGCTTTGTCCTAAAATTGCAGAAGTCTAGGCTGACAAAACCCCTCTCAAAACAGATGCTCCTCTCAACTAATACTCAATCCAACTATACAAATGGAAGAGCAACAAGTCAGGAACACACTGACCAAGTTTGAGCCTGATCAGATGACGTTTGATGCTCAGATCGATGACTTGATGAAGACTACGCAGGAGGGGAGGCACTGGACAACAGTTGGCTACCCCCTCCCATGTGGCCGGTTGCCCACTTGGGCTGAACACCGGGCTGAAATCCCACGATCCAGTTACGTAAACCATAAATTCCCCAAGCAAGCTGTTAAAACCATTTCCTAAATCCATCCTCCTTTTAAAAACACTTTTCTCTCTTAAATATAATCGGGATATTACATTCTGCCCCCCTTAAAAGATTTCGACCTCGAATTCTACTCTCATCATTCTACTCGAAGAACAACCAAAATCCAAAATCAACCACAATTAATACATACCCGTTGTGAACAACTCTAGGTACTTTTTATGCATGCGAGACTCCAACTCCCTTGTCGCTTGCTACTCGATTTGATGCGACCACAACACCTTGACATACTTCAAAGTCTTATGCCTCAACACCCTTTTCTGAATCCTCTAGTACACACGCCAAACGGAACTCGAAGTTAAAGTCTTACTCGTCGGTCATTGACTGTACCAAATCCTCAAACTCCGAATCTCTTAGGTACTCACTCAGCATCGGAACATACCAGACGTTGCATACCCCGCGCATGGACCCGAGGTGGTCCTAACGATACGCCATCTTCCAAAATCCCCGCAACTATCGGAAACAAAACAATGTACCTTGGGCCAACATTTCCTTTTGTACCAAATCACACAACCTACACATAACACACGGAATTCTTGTTCCGTCTCCCAATCGATCTCTTCACCATAACAAGGAGCACCTCCTTTAACCAGGGACGCATAATAGAACTCATTTTAAACAATCTCTTTTACAAACATAACTGGAAATAAAGGATTCTCATCGCGACCACGCATTACCAGCTTGTAACGTCCCGTTTTCTTTAAAAAGTTTCTTGCCTGGTTTTCAAAATAAAAGTAACCATTTGGCTTTATTGAGAATCCAAAGCTTAACCTGATGTTTTGAAATCTGGAGAGTTCAATTGGAATTAATTAAACCTTAACTAAGTTCTTTGTTGGTGCTCCTTGCTGTTGAGGCTCTCTGTGGTGTCTTTGCTGCCCTCGGGCCGTTGGTTCTCCGGAGCCTCTCTGTGTGTCCCTGGGTTTGTCTCTTCTCTCTTAACTTCCTTTGTTGGGTTGAATCTCTTTGAGATCCAGACCTCTCTCTTATCTCCCCTCTGTTCGAACCTCTCCCTTGCTTGGGGTTTTCCTATCAAGGACCCGGCTCGGGTTTGTGTTTCAAAACCTCTTTGGTCCCTCCCCAAGCCACGCTTGGTTTTGCTTCTTTTGGACCTCCCCGTGGACCTCTCCACGCTCTCTTGGAACCCCTGAGTTCTCTTGGGCGCTCCAGAGTCTCTCTGGACCTCCCAGCGCCCCTTTTGGGACCCTCCTAGACCTCCTCGTGGCTATTTGGACCTCCCTTGTGTCCAAATAGACCTCCCTCTGTCCCTGCGGACTTTTTCTGTGTCCTTCGGACCTCCTCCGCGTCCTTTAAGACCTCCCCTTATTGAGATCTAGCTGCTCAGACCTCCCCTTGTTGAGATCTAGCCGCTCAGACCTCCCCTTATTGAGATCTAGCCGCTCAGACCTCCCCTTGTTGAGATCTAGCCGCTCAGACCTCCCCTTGTTGAGATCTGGCGCTCAGACCTCCCCTTGTTGAGATCTAGCCGCTCAGACCTCCCCTTGTTGAGATCTTAGCCGTCCAGGTCCTCCCTTAGTTGGATCCAAAGGTTCCGACCTCCTTAGGTCCAAGACCTCCTTAGCGCTTGGACCCATCTTTGACTCTCGTGGCTGTATCGCTTGAGGCCTTTCCTTCTTAACCTTAGGACCATCCGATGTGGTTTGGATGGCCCGATCCTAAGGGCACGTTAGTTTGGTCCAAACGTTCCTATCCTTTTTGGGCTGCCCGATTTCAATCGAACGGCTCTGCTTTGCTGCGCGTTTTCCTTGTTTCCAGGACCTCCTCCTGGTTGTTGTGCAAAGACCACCTCCTCGGTCCTTGCTGGTCTTTTGTAAGGATCACCCTCCTAAATCAGGATATTCCTGTTGGTCAGGACCTCCCCTGCACCCTTTAATCTGGACCGTTGAGGTCCTCCCCTTTGAGATCTTGACCGTAGATCTCCCCTTTTTGGAGATCTACTCGTCAGGACCTCCCCTGCACCCTTTAATCTGGACCGTTGAGGTCCTCCCCTTTGAGATCTTGACCATAGATCTCCCCTTTTTGGAGATCTACTCGTCAGGACCTCCCCTGCACCCTTTAATCTGGACCGTTGAGGTCCTCCCCATTGAGATCTTGACCGTAGATCTCCCCTTTTTGGAGATCTACTCGTCAGGACCTCCCTGCACCCTTTGATCTGGACCGTTGAGGTCCTCCTCTTGAAATCTCTACCCTTAGACCTCCCTTGTGCAGGTCTGAGCGTCAGGACCTCCTCGTTGTGAGCTTTCAGGACCACTTGTCTAGAACCTCCTCTTGAGTCCTTGGACCTCCTGTCCAGGACCTCCCCCTCTAAGTGTCTTGGACCTCTTGCCCAGGACCTCATAGTGGTCTTTGGCGGGGATGACCCTTGCGGTGGGGCCACCTCTTTGGTGGTGGTGCACCTTTTGGTAGCCCCACTTGCGGCCCTCTTCACCTTGTAATTATTGCTCTTGCCTCGTAACTCATGCGCAATTAATAGGTGTCGGGTCACATTAAATGCAGTCACATCTGAGGTACTTTATTTCAATTCTTTTAGGGCAAGCCTTGCCCTAGTTGTCCCGATTGCCTACACGTCACTAAGTTTTCCTTGTGGTGCACACTACCAACTTCGGCTATATAAAGCCTGGGCGGGCAAGCCTTTGTAACATGTTGCTCATTTCTTCCTTCCCTGCCTCATCTGCTCAGTTCTTCCTTGTGCAAGACCTTTCCCATGAGCTCTTTGAGGTTTGTGTTAAGCCTCTTGGTTTCCTTTTTGGCTGAGTTGGTTTGAGTTCCTTTTGGTTCTTTTGAAGTTCTCTCGGCTTAGTGTGGTTTTGCTTATTTGGTTTTCTTGCGAATGTGTAGATCACGAGTTCGAGGAGATCTTGGACCCGGCTCTTCTTTCAGCAGAAGGCTCTCCTTTGCTTGACCAAGGCAAGCCACAGATCCCCTTTTGATCATCTTGAACAAAGTTTAAGTAAATGTATTTCGGTTTTACTTTATCATGCATGGCTATGTTTATATGAAAATGGTTTGGGCTGTAGTTACTTGCCTACTTTCGTTATGCCTCCTTTATACCTTGTCTCCATCATGTTGTCATGTTCACCTTGTGAGCCTTAGGGTGGATAATTTAGTTGGTGTTCTTTGTTATTCGCCATCATGGGGGCCGAGGTCCTATCTACACTTTGCTTAAGCGTGGTTGAGCGTATCATGCTTCATCTCTAATAATCTTGACTAATAAATTATGAATTGTGTGGCTGGTGCCATTGTTGAGCAGATATGGCAGGATGCCTAAGCTGTGTTGACCATGGTGTGAGACCACTTGGTTAAAAATTTATGTGCCAGGACTGGGTGGTCTTTTGGCATGGGCTTATACAAATTGTTTTGCTGAGGCAAGAAGGCAGGGAGTGAGTAGTGGGTGCTTTGCACACTTGGTTGTGGAAGTCTTGCCTTAGCACAACTAAGGACTTCACTTTGTGTCTGTTGAACTGGGCCAAACAGTGCAACCACAAGATCATTTTGTGGGAATGGTCTGGACTAAATAATTAGCAATGAGATGGCTTGGGGCTGTTGTGGTTGAGCGTGTGATTCGTTGGCGCAAGAGGGGGCACCCGTAACCCTGTGGATTTCTAGACCCTTTGGAGGATTATGAAACCTTAGCGGGCAGCCCTAGTCGGTTCAAAGCTTTGTAAAGGCCTTGCGCTCTCTAGATTGCTCACCTTAGGAAGTGAGCAAGGGTGACCGGAACCCGTCCCGCTAGAGAGACCGTGGATTGTGGGTAAAGTTGTACACCTCTGCAGAGTGAAAGATCTATTGAAATAGCCAAGTCCTTGGTCATGGACATGCTCAGTGAAAATGGTGCAAGGGGTAGTTGTTTTGAAAATTTGGTGTCGCTGGGCACTACAGCGAGATGCCTTGGCTTTGCCTCGAAGAGACCCTGGCCGGCTCTAGAGGGGTTAGGGTTTGCTCGGGTAGTGGTCCAGGGACTGGCTCAGACCTCTTGAGTGGGTGCTCTTGAGGGGTTGTTGGGTGAGGACCTGGCCACTGGTGTGACCAGACCTCCCCCATGTGCGGTTGTGGACGTGAGCTGGTGCTCCCTCTACTTTTCCAACTTCAATCTATTATGTATTATGGTTTTACCTTGCTGCTTTTCAATCTATTACTATTTTTATTGTTCAAATCTGGCTTTGCGCAAACTAACCATGCAGCTCTCCATTGGTAAGTCCTTGCATGAATATTATTGCATCTTTGCTCTCTGTGACTTGCTGAGTACATTCCAAGTACTCATGGCTTAAGCCCTGTGTCAAAGAAGATTATGAGGATGATCAAGTGCAGGGCGGTGCAGACCTCTTCGAGGAGGAGTTCTTCGACGACTAAGCTGCCTAGGACGTCCTCCACCCGATAGCCTGTGGTGCTTGTTGGATGGCTTTTGCGTGTTCTGGTGTTTGAGCCCTAGAAGCTCCTTGTTGCCAGTTGCAAGTCCTCATTGGTGTTGTAAGCCCTTAGTGGCAGACCTCTTGTTAACAAGCTTGGCCATAAGGTCCTATTATATAAAGTTTAATTTGTCTGCTTCATCTTTGTTCGACCTCGTGGTTGTGGTATTGGTTTGTGTTCTTGTGCGGGCTAGCTCTGTTGTCCTGGGACTAGCTCAGATGCACAGGGGCAGGACCACTAGGAGGTCCTTGGGACTTAGCTTTGGGAGGTCTGCGGACCTCTCTTAGTGATGTGCTGGAGGTGCTACTGAGCGGGTGGCGGCCACGACCTCGGGAGGTCCTCAAGACCTCTGGGAGGTCGATGGCGGACCAAGACCTCTAGGAGGTCAAGACCTCTGGGAGGTCTGGCGCACCTCCTCGGTAAGCTCCATGCGGTGCTACCACATCTTTCCGTGGTGACTTGGCGCAAAAAAAATGGTCCTCCGGGACCTCTTGCGGTACATCACGGGGTGGGTCGTAACAGTTGGTATCGAGCCACAGTGGGTCAGAGGGCGTGACCCTAGGTAGAAAGGTCGGTTTAGTTTTGATTCAAAAGGTTATTTTCTAAAGCAAAACAACTTAAAATCGGTTTGGAGGTTCTTACCTTGTTCGGTTCTATCTTTGACTTAACTTGTCTAAATCATTCCTTACCTGTTCTACTTCAATCTTAACTCCTCTTTAGTTCTCATTACCTTACCCTTCTTTGGAACCTCAATTTTTAAGTCTAATTTGACCTCCTTGCCTTTATAATTTCTATAGGACCGACTGTGGTAAGGTTAGGGCTAGTGGTCCTATTCTGAGTCTCGCCTAGCTGGTGTCTTTAAGGCCTCTATTTTGAAGCTTTGGTTGCCTCTTTTAGCCTCCTGGCCTTTTGGTTCTCTCTTGGGTTTAACCAAGTTACCCCTTTTTGTTGCTCTATCTTTCTCTCTGATCCCTCTTGCCTTAGTGCTTTAACCCTCTTATCCTCTATGCTTTCTGTCTTACCTATTAAGCCTTTAGAGTTTTGTCCAGATGGTGCAGACTCAGCAGATCCACAAGTCGAGGTGAGCCCCTGCAGATTGCCTCCACCTCCACCTCCCCATCGCAACAGCAGACCGGGTTTTGGGCGCTTTATGGTGGCACAAGCCCAAATGATGAGCTCCATGATGCAGAATATGAACCAGATTATGGCTCAACAAAGCTAGACCACCAATGCTTTACTTGCCATGATGAGTCAGAATTGGTCAAGCGGCAGAGGGCCACCCCCTCCACCCCCAGCTCACCATCAATCAAGGCTGTCAGGGTTCATGAAGACACACCCAGCTACATTTTTGAGCTCCCCTGAGCCATTAGATGCAGATGATTGGCTGAGATCAACCGAGAAAAAGTTGGATATTGCTCGCTGTGAAGACAGGGAGAAGGTTTTGTTTGCCTCACATCAACTGGAAGGACCTGCAGCTGAGTGGTGGGACACATTTTGTGCCTCACATGCTGACCCCCAGAGGATCACTTGGGCAGAATTCGCAGCTGCTTTTCGTCACTCGCATGTCCCCGATGGGAAGGTAGAGATGAAAAAGGAAGAGTTTAGAGAGCTCAAGCAAGGCAGCATGTCAGTGAGCGAGTATCTCACAAAGTTCACCCAATTGTCACGTTATGCTCGTGAAGATGTGGCTACGGATGATGCACGGCAGAAGCGCTTTAAGCGGGGCCTTCATCCCAGTTTAAAAGTTCAAGTTGTGGGCAACGATTATCCTGATTTTCAGCATATGGTGAACAAGGCAATGCTCATTGAGGAGTCCCGAAGAGAACTTTCTGAGTCTTTCAAGAGGAAGGTGCCACCTTCCAGTGCTCAACAAAGGCCTCCCTAGCGCCACAAAGCTTTTGTGCAGTACCAACCCAAGCGCCAAGGACCTCCAGGACCTCCCAGGACCTCTCTCAAGACCTCCCGCCCATCTGTCCTCTCTCAGCGCCGCATCACTGGCAGCACCAAGTCAACCCCAGCGTCCTCCACAGCAGCGGGGATCACCTGTTTCAAGTGTCATCAAGTGGGGCATTTTGCCAATCAATGTGTAACGTCCCGTTTTCTTTAAAGTTTCTTGCCTGGTTTTCAAAATAAAAGTAACCATTTGGCTTTATTGAGAATCCAAAGCTTAATCTGACGTCTTGAAATCTGGAGAGTTCAATTGGAATTAATTAAGCCTTAATTAAGTTCTTTGTTGGTGTTCCTTCTTTGTTTGAGCCTCTCTGTGTGTCCACAGGTTTGTCTCTTCTCTCTTAACTTCCTTTGTTGGGTTGAACCTCTTTGAGATCTAGACCTCTCTCTTATCTCCCCTCTGTTGAGACCTCCCTTGTTGAGATCTAGCCGCTTTCAGACCTCCCCTTGTTGAGATCTAGCCGCTCAGACCTCCCCTTGTTGAGATCTAGCCGCTCGAGACCTCCCCTTGTTGAGATCTAGCGCTCAGACCTCCCCTTGTTGAGATCTAGCCTCAGACCTCCCTTGTTGAGATCTAGCCGCCAGACCTCCCCTTGTTGAGATCTAGCCGTTCAGACCTCCCTTGTTGAGATCTAGCCGCTCAGACCTCTCCTTGTTGAGATCTAGCCGCTCAGACCTCCCCTTGTTGAGATCTAGCCGCTCAGACCTCCCCTTGTTGAGACCTAGCCGCTCAGACCTCCCCTTGTTGAGATCTAGCCGCTCGGACCTCCCTTTGTTAGGATCTGGCCATTAGGACCTCCTCTCGGGAGATCTTAGCCGTCCAGGTCCTCCCTTAGTTGGATCCAAAGGTTCCGACCTCCTTAGGTCCAAGACCTCCTTAGCGCTTGGACCCATCTTTGACTCTCGTGGCTGTATCGCTTGAGGCCTTGCCTTCTTAACCTTAGGACCATCCGATGTGGTTTGGATGGCCCGATCCTAAGGGCACGTTAGTTTGGTCCGAGCGTCCCTATCCTTTTTGGGCCGCCCGATTTCAATCGAACGGCTCTGCTTTGCTGCGCGTTTTCCTTGTTTCCAGGACCTCCTCCTGGTTGTTTTGCAAAGACCACCTCCTCGGTCCTTGCTTTGGTCTTTTGTAAGGACCACCTCCTAAATCAGATAACCCTATTGGTCGGGACCTCCTCTGCACCCTTTGATCTGGACCGTTGAGGTCCTCCCCTTGAAATCTTGACCCTTAGACCTCCCTTGTGCAGGTCTAAGCGTCAGGACCTCCTCGTGGTGAGCTTTACGAACCTCTTGTCCAGAACCTCCTCTTGAGTCCTTGGACCTCTTGCCCAGGACCTCACAGTGGTCTTTGGCGGGGATGACCCTTGCGGTGGGGCCACCTCTTTGACTTGTGGTGCACCCTTTTGGTGGCCCCACTTGCCAACCCCCTTCACCTTGTAATTATTGCTCTTGCCTCAGAACTCATGCGCATTTAATAGGTGTCGGGTCATATTAAATGATCACATCTCGAGGTACTTTATTTCAATTCTTTTAGGGCAAGCCTTGCCCTAGTTGTCCCGATTGCCTACACCTCACCGAGTTTTTCCTTGTGGTGCACACTACCAACTCGGCTATATAAAGTTCGGGCGGGCCACCTTTGTAACTTTGTTGCTTATTTCTTCCTTCCTGCCTCATCTCGCTCAGTTCTTCCTTGTGCAAGACCTTTCCCAGAGCTCTTTGAGGTCGTGTTATGCCTCTTGGTTTCCTTTTTGGTGAGTTGGTTTGAGTTCCTTTTGGTTCTTTTGAAGTTCTCGGCTTAGTGTGGTTTTGCTTATTTGGTTTTCTTGCAAGCGTGTAGATCACGAGTTCGAGGAGATCTTGGACCCACTCTTCTTTGCAGAAGGCTCTCCTTTGCTTGACCAAGGCAAGCCACAGACCCCCTTTGATCCTCTTGAACCAAGTTTCCGTAAATGTATTTCGGTTTTACTTTATCATGCATGGCTATGTTTATATGAAAATGGTTTGGGCTGTAGTTACTTGCCTACTTGCTGTTATGCCTCCTTTATGCCTTGTCTCCATCATGTTGTCATGTTCACCTTGTGAGCCTTAGGGTGGATAATTTAGTTGGTGTTCTTTGTTATTTGCCAACATGGGGGCCGTGAGGTCTTATCTGACCTTGCTTAGAAAACGTGGTTGAACGTATCATGCTTCATCTCTAATAATCTTGACTAATAAATATGAAATATGTGGTGGTGCCATTGTTGAGCAACTATGGCGGGACGCCTAAGTTGTGTTGGATTGTGGTGTGAGATCACTTGGTTAAAAGCTGTTGTGCCAAGACGGGTGGTCTTTTGGCATGGGCTTATACAAATTGTTTTCTTTGAGGCAAGAAGGCGGGGAGTGAGTAGTGGGTGCTTTGCACACTTGGTTCTGGAAGTCTTGCCTTGGCACAATTAAGGACTTCACTTTGTGTGCATTGAACTGGGCCAAACAAAGGCAACCACAAGATCATTTTATGGGAATGGTGCAGGCTGAATAATTAGCAATGGGTTGGCTTGGGGCTGTTGTGGTTGGCGTGTGATTCGTTGGCGCAGAGGGGCACCCCATAACCTGCGGACTTCTAGACCCTTGGAGGGATTGCAAAACCTTAGCGGGCAGCCCGAGTCAGTTCAAAGCTTTGTAAAGGCCTTTGCGCTCTCTAGATCTGCTCACCTTAGGAAGTGAGCAAGGGTGACCGGAACCCATCCCGCTAGAGAGATCGTGGATTGTGGGTAAAGTTGTACACCTCTGCAGAGTGTAATGATCTATTGAATAGCCAAGTCCTTGGTCATGGACATGCTCGATGAAATGGTGCAAGGGGTAGCTGTTTCAAAAGCTTGTGCCCATGGACACTTCCGCGAGATGCCTTGGCTTTGCCTCAAGAGACCTTGGCGGCTCAGAGGGGTCAAGGTTGGCTCTGTAGTGGTCCGGGGGTTGGTTTGGACCTCTGGAGTGGGTGCTCTGGAGTGGGTTTTGGGTAAGGACACTGGTCACGGGTGTGGCCAGGAACTCTTTCATTTTGGTTGTGGGTGTGAGTTGGTGCTCACCCCACCTTTTTAAAACATCAAAAGTATTATGTACTATGGTTTTACCTTCTTTGCTTTTCAATCTATTACTATTTTTATTGTTCAAATCGGCTTTATGCAAACTAACCATACAACTCTCCATTGGTAAGTCCGTGCATGAATATTATTGCATCTTTGCTCTCTCGTGACTTCTTGAGTACATTCCAAGTACTCATGGCTTAAGCCTACATGTCAAAGCAGATTATGAGGATGATCAAGTGTAGGCGGTCTGAGACCTCTTTGAGGAGGAGTTCTTCGACGACTAAGCTGCCTAGGACGTCCTCCACCCGACAGCCTGTGGTGCTTGTTGGATGGCTTTTGCGTGTTCTGGTGTTTGAGCCCTAGAAGCTCCTTGTTGCCAGTTGTAAGTCCTCGTTGGTGTTGTAAGCCCTCAGTGGCAGACCTCTTGTTAACAAGCTTGGCCATAAGGTCCTATTATATAAAGTTTAATTTGTCTACTTCATCTTTGTTTGACCTCGTGATTGTGGTATTGGCTTGTGTTCTTGTGCGGGCTAGCTCTGTTGTCCTGGGACTAGCTCAGATGCTGCAGGCGGGACCACCTGGGAGGTCCTTCAGTTTCTTAGCTGGGAGGTCTGCGGACCTCTCTTAGTGATGTGCCTGGAGGTGCTACCGAGCAGGTGGCGGCCACGACCTCCAGGACGTCCGCAAGACCTCCTGGGAGGTCCTGGCAGACCTCGATTAAGCTCCATGCGGTGCTACCACCTCTTTCCGTGGTGACTTCGCAGCACAAAAAAAAAATGGTCCTCCCGGACCTCTTTCGGTACATCACGGGGTGGGTCGTCACAGTTGGTATCAGAGCCCTGGTCGGCTGTAGGGCGTGACCCTAGGTAGAAAGGTCGGTTTAGTTTTGATTCAAAAGGTTATTTTCTAAAGCAAAACAACTTAAAATCGGTTTGGAGGTTCTTACCTTGTTCGGTTCTATGTTTGTACTTAACTTGTCTAAATCATTCCTTACCTGTTCTACTTCAATGTTAACTCCTCTTTAGTTCTCATTACCTTACCCTTCTTTGGAACCTCAATTTTAAGTCTAATTTGACCTCCTTGCCTTTATAATTTCTATAGGGTGACTATGGTAAGGTTAGGGTTAGTGGTCCTATTCGAGTCTTGCCTAGCTTGTGTCTTTAAGACCTCTGTTTTGAAGCTTTGGTTGCCTCTTTTGGCCTCCTGGCCATTCGGTTCTCTCTTGGTTTAACCAAGTTACCCTTTTGATGCTCTATCTTTCTCTCTGATCCCTCTTATCCTCTATGCTTTCTGTCTTACCTATTAAGCCTTTAGAGTTTTGTCCAGATGGTGCAGAACTCGCAGATCCACAAGTCGGGTGAGCCCCGAGCGCTTGCCTCCACTCCACCTCCTCGGTGGCACAGAATGCACCGGGTTTTGGGCGGTTTATATGCACAAGCCCAAATGATGAGCTCCATGATGCAGAATATGAACCAGATTATGGCTCAACAAAGCCAGACCACCAATGCTTTACTTGCCATGATGAGTCAGAGTAGTCAAGCGGCAAAGCAACGCCACCCCCTCCACCCCCAGCTCACCATCAATCAAGGCTGTCAGAGTTCATGAAGACACGCCCAGCTACATTTTCGAGCTCCCCCGAGCCCTTAGATGCCGATGATTGGCTGAGATCAACAGAGAAGAAGTTGGATATTGCTCATTTGTGAAGACAGGAGAAGGTTTTGTTTGCCTCACATCAACTGGAAGGACTGCGGTGAGTGGTGGGACACATTTTGTGCCTCACATCTTGACCCCAGAGGATCACTTGGGCAGAATTTGGTGCTTGCCACACTCGCATGTCCCGATGGGAAGGTAGGGATGAAAAAGGAAGAGTTTAGAGAGCTCAAGCAAGGCAGCATGTCAATGAGCGAGTATCTCACAAAGTTCACCCAATTGTCACGTTATGCTCGTGAAGATGTGGCCACGGATGATGCACGGCCGAAGCGCTTCAAGCGAGGCCTCCATCCCAGTTTAAAAGTTCAAGTTGAGGGCAACGATTATCCTGATTTCCAGCATATGGTGAACAAGGCAATGCTCATTGAGGAATCCCAAGAGAACTCTCTCGAGTCCTTCAAGAGAAAGGTGCCACCTCCAAAGGCTCAAGCAAAGACCTCCCCAGCATGTCAAGACATTTGTACAGTACCAACCCAAGCGCCAAGGACCTCCTGGACCTCCCAGGACCTCTGTCAAGATGTGACGACCCACCCCGTGATGTACCGCAAGAGGTCCGGGAGGACCATTTTTTTTTTGCTCTGCGAAGTCACCACGGAAGGATGTGGTAGCACCGCATGGAGCTTTACCGAGGAGGTCTCCAGACCTCCCAGAGGTCTTGCGGACCTCCTGGAGGTCTTGGTCCGCCATCGACCTCCCAGAGGTCTTGAGGACCTCTGGAGGTCGTGGCCGCCACCGCCAGAGCACCTCCAGCACATCACCAAGAGAGGTCCGCAGACCTCGAGCTAAGTCCCGTGGGACCTCCTGGTGGTCCTACCCTGCATCCGAGCTAGTCCCGGGACAAACAGAGCTAGCTCGCACAAGAACACAAGCCAATACCACAACCACGAGGTCAAACAAAGAAGAAGCGCATAAATTAAACTTTATATAATAGGACCTTATGGTCAAGCTTGTTAACAAGAGGTGCGCCACCGAGGGCTTACAAAACCAACGAGGACTTACAATGGCGATAAGGAGCTCTAGGGCTCAAACACCAAAACACGCAAGCCATCCAACAAGCCCCACAGTTGTCGGGTGGAGGACGCCCTAGGCATCTTAGTCGTCAAGAATTCTCGTCGAAGAGGTCCAGACCGCTCTGCACTTGGTCATCCTCATAATCTGCTTTGACACAGGGCTTAAGCCATGAGTACTTGGAATGTACTCAGCAAGTCACAGAGAGCAAAGATGCAATAATATTCATACAAGGACTTACCAATGGAGAGCTGTATGGTTAGTTTGCGCAAAGCCAAATTTGACAATAATAGCAATAATAGATTGAAAGGCAGCAAGGTAAAACCATAATACATAATACTTTTGATGTTTTAATAAAAGGTGGAGTGAGCACCAACTCACGGCCACAACCAAAAATTGGGGGAGGTCTGATCACACCAGTGGCCAAGTCCTCACCCAAAACCCACTCCAGAACACCCATTCCAGAGGTCCGAACCAACCCCTGGACCACTACCCGAGCCAACCTTGACCCCTCTGGAGCCGGCCAAGGTCTCTTCGAGGCAAAGCCAAAGCATCTCGCGGAAGTGTCCAGTGGCACAAGCTTTTGAAACATCTACCCCTTGCACCATTTCATCGAGCATGTCCATGACCAAGGACTTGGCTATTCAATAGATCTTTTACTCGCAGAGGTGTACAACTTACCCACAATCCACGATCTCTCTAGCGGATGGGTTCCGGTCACCCTTGCTCACTTCCTAAGGTGAGCCTGAGAGCGCGGCAAGGCCTTTACAAAGCTTTGAATCGACTAGGGCTGCCCGCTAAGGTTTCGTAATCCCTCCAAAGGGTCTAGAAATCCACAGGGTTATGGGGTGCCCCCTCTGCGCCAACGAATCACACGCCAACCAAAACAGCCCCAAGCCATCTCATTGCTAATTATTCAGCCTGCACCATTCCCATAAAATGATCTTGTGGTTGCACTAATTGGCCCGGGCCGACAGATACAAAGTGAAGTCCTTAATTGTGCTAAGGCAAGACTTCCACAAACCAAGGTGCACAAGACCCACTACTCACTCCCTGCCTTCTTGCCTTAGCAAAACAATTGTATTAGCCCATGCCAAAAGACCACCCAGTCTGGCACACAATTTTTAACCAAGTGGTCTCACACCACACGTCGACACAACTTAGGCATCCCGCCATAGTCGCTCAACAATGGCACCAACCACACATTTCATAACTTATTAGTCAAGATTATTGGAGATGAAGCATGATACGCTCAAACCACGTTTTCTAAGCGAGGCTATATAAGACCTACGGCCCCATGTTGGCAAATAACGAGAGAACGCCAACTAAATTATCCACCCTAAGGCTCACAAGGTGAATCATGACAACATGATGGAGACAAGGTATAAAGGAGGCATAACAAACAAGTAGGTAAGTAACTATAGCCCAAACCATTTTCTTATAAACATAGCCATGCATGATAATTTAAACGAAATACATTTGCAAAGCTTGGTTCAAGATGATCAAAAGGAGGTCTGTGGCTTGCCTTGGTCAAGCAGTGGAGAGCCTTCTGCAGCAAGAGCCGGGTCCAAGATCTCCTCGAACTCGTGATCTACACGTTCGCAAGAGAACCAAATAAGCAAAACCACACTAAGCCAGAGAACAACAAAAGAACCAAAAAGGAACTTAAACCAACTCAGCCAAAAGGAAACCAAGAGGCTTAACACCGCCTCAAAGAGCTCCCTGGGAGGGTCTTAAGCAAGGAAGAACCGAAAGCAGAGGAGGCAGGAAGGAAGAAATGAGCAAAGATTACAAAGGCCCGCCTCCGTGATAAATATAGCGGGAGTTGGTGGTGTGCACCACAAGGAAACGTAGAGACGTGTTGGCAATCGGGACTACTTGGGCAGGGCTTGCCCAAAAAGAATTGAAATAAAGTACCTCAGATGGGACTGCATTTAATGTGACCCGACACCTATTAAATGCGCATGAGTTCTCGAGGCAAGAGCATAATTACAAGGTGAAGAGGGCTGGCAAGTGGGGCCAGTCAAAAAGGGTGCACCACTGGTCAAAGAGGTGGCCCCACTGCAAAAGGGTCATTCCCGCCAAAGACCACTGCGAGGTCCTGGGCAAGAGGTCCAAGACACTCAAAGGGGGAGGTCCCGGACAGGAGGTCCAAGGACTCAAGAAGAGGTCCTGGTCAAGAGGTCCTCAAAGCTCACAACGAGGAGGCCCTGACACTCGGACTGCACAAGGGAGGTCTAAGGGTCAAGATTTCAAGGGGAGGACCTCAACGGTCCAGATCAAAGGGCGCAGGGAGGTCCCGACGAGTAGATCTCCAAAGGAGATCTAACGGTCAAGATCTCAAGGGAGGACCTCAACGGTCCAGATCAAAGGGCGCAGGAGGTCTGACGAGTAGATCTCCAAAAGGAGATCTAACGGTCAAGATCTCAAAGGGGAGGACCTCAACGGTCCAGATCAAAGGGCGCAGGGAGGTCCTGACGAGTAGATCTCCAAAAGGGAGATCTAACGGTCAAGATCTCAAAGGGGAGGACCTCAACGGTCCAGATCAAAGGGTGCAGGGAGGTCCTGACGAGTAGATCTCCAAAAGGGAGGTCTTAAAGGACACGGAGGAGGTCCCAGAGGACACTGTAAAGGTCTCAGAGGGACAAAGGGAGGTCTATTTGAACACAAGGGAGGTCCAAATAGCCACAAGGAGGTCTAGAAAGGTCCCAAAGGGGCACTGGGAGGTCCAGAGGAACTCGAGCGCCCAAGAGAACTCAGAGGTTCCGAGAGGGCGGAGAGGTCCACAGGAGGTCCAAAGAAGCAAAGCCAAGCGTGGCTTGAAGAGACCAAAGAGGTTAGAAACACCAACCCGAGCCGGGTTCTTAACAAGAAAACCCAAACACTGGAGGGGTCCCAACAGAGGGGAAAGATGAGAGAGAGAGAAGGGAGGTCCGAGTCTCAAAGAGATTCAAGCCAACAAAGGAAGTTAAAAGAGAAGACAAAACCCGGGGCACAGGAGGCTCGGGGACACAAAGAACCCAAGAGCAAACAAAGACACAACAGAGAGCTACAACTGCAAGGAACACCAACTAAGAGCTTAGTTAAGGTTTGATTAATTCCAATTGAACTCTCCAGATTCAAAAATCTCGTGTTAAGCTTTGGATTCTCAATAAAGCCAAATGGTTACTTTTATTTTGAAAACTTGGCAAGGACTTAAAAGAAAACAGACATTACACAAGACCTCCTTGACCACTCTCAAACCAGCGCCGCCTACCACTGGCAAGACTAAGTCAACCCAACGACCCCACAAAGAGGGGATCACTGCTTGAAGTGTCATCAAGTGGGGCATTTTGCCAATCAATGCCCATCAAGATCGAGCCACCAAGAAGACCTCTACTTCAGACCTCCTCGCCAAGACCTCTCAGTCAGAGGACCTCCTCAAGCCAGACCTCCCGGACTTTTAGAAGGGGCCGTGTGAACCATGTGGCGATGGAAGAAGCTCAGACCTCCTCGGATGTGGTACTAGGTTTGTTCCTAGTAAATTCAAGGTGCATTGTAGTTTTGTTTGACTCGAGCTTCCCATTCGCTTATTTCTCGGAGTTTTCTGCAAAGCACCAGTTTCGAGTTGTTGCTCTTAAGACTACCTTGTTGGTTCAATCCCCCGGCTCAGAACTAAGTACGAACCAGGGTTGTCCACAAGTGAAAATGGTCATAGAAGAAGTAGAATTTCTAGCCAACCTTATCCTTTTGGACACCAGGTCCCTAGATGTGATCTTGGGCATGGACTGGCTAGCTAACCACCATGCCATGTTGGATTGTAGTGGCAAAAGTATCTCTTTGACCAGCCCTAGTGGTGCCACTGTGAAGTTTTTGGCCACCTCGGAGAAGATCCAAGGAGCCCTATCTTGCAGCGCTCAAGTTCAAGTTTTGAAGGATGTCCCTATTGTTAAAGAATTTGTGGATGTGTTCCTTGATGAGCTCCCAGGAATGCCCCCAGACAGAGACCTTGAGTTTGTCATTAACCTTGTCCTAGGGACCTCCCCCATCTCCAAAAGGCCCTACAGATTGCATGTTGATGATCAGGTGGAGATGAAGAAGCAGTTGGAAGACTTGCAGAGCAAGGGTTTTATTAGACCTAGCTCCTCACCTTGGGGAGCCCCAGTGATTTTTGTGCCTAAAAATGATGGAACTCAAAGGATGTGTGTGGACTATAGAGCTCTCAATGATGTCACCATCAAGAACAAGTATCCTTTGCCAAGAATCGATGATTTGTTTGATCAATTGAAGGGAGCTGCTGTGTTTTCAAAGATAGATTTGAGAACAGGATATCACCAACTCAAGATTCGCAAGGAAGACATCCATAAGACAGCTTTTTCAACTAGGTATGGGTTATTTGAATTCACTGTCATGTCTTTTGGGCTGACCAATGCCCCTTCCTATTTCATGAATTTGATGAACCGAGTGTTCATGGAGTACCTAGACAAGTTTGTCATTGTCTTCATTGATGACATTCTTGTATATTCCAAGAGTGAAGAGGAGCATGCAAGCCATCTCTTTTCGGTTTTGGGGAAGCTGAGAGCTCATCAGCTCTTTGCCAAGTTTAGTAAGTGTGAGTTTTGGCTAAAAGAAGTGGTCTTTTTGGGGCATGTCTTGTCAAAAGAAGGAGTGCCTGTCAACCCTAGTAAAGTTCAAGATGTGCTCAATTGGGAACCCCCTAGGACAGTGCTTCAAGTCAGGAGTTTTCTTGGCATGGCCGGTTACTACAGAAGGTTTATTGAAGGCTTCTCCCGGATTGCAAGACCTCTCACTCAGCTGTTAAAGAAAGAAAAGAAGTTCCTCTGGACCTCAGAGTGTGAACAAAGCTTCCAAGAGCTCAAGAAGAAGTTGACCTCTGCTCCAGTTTTGGTTCTTCCAGATGTCAGGAAAGATTTTGAGGTCTATTATGATGCATCAAAGCAAGGACTTGACTGTGTTCTTATGCAAGACAGAAAAGTGATAGCTTATGCTTCAAGACAGTTGAAGCCCCATGAAGCAAACTACCCTACTCATGACCTAGAGTTAGCTACTGTGGTTCATGCCTTAAAGATTTGGCGCCATTACCTCATAGGTAATAGGTGTGAAATCTATACTGACCACAAAAGCCTAAAGTATATCTTTACTCAAGCAGATCTGAATTTTAGGCGAGAAGGTGGCTAGAGCTTATTAAGGACTACAATGTGGGAATTCATTACCACCTGTGCAAGGCCAACGTGGTGGCGAGATGCCTTGAGAAGGAAAGTTTATGCTAATACTTTGATGATCAAGGAGAGCCACCTACTTTGTATGAAGAATTCTTGAAGCTTAGACTTGAATTAGTTGAAGAGGATTCTTAGCAAAGACTTGAAGTGCAACCCACATTGCAAAAACAGATCAAGGTAGCCCAAGAGGAGATGCTAACATCCAAGAAATCAAGGCCAACATAAGAGAAGCGAAGATCGCAAGGTTTTCTATAGATGACCTAGGTGCGGTCTCTGTTTGATAAGAGGCTCTGTGTGCCCAATAACACAGAGCTCAAGAGAGTAATACTTAAAGAAGCACATGAGACATTGTATTCTATACACCCAGAGCTACAAAATGTACCAAGATATCAAGGAATTGTACTTGGTGGCGAAAATGAAGAGAGAAATAGCAGATTTTGTGGCCAAATATGACACTTGCCAAAAGTTAAGGCAAGGCACCAAAGACTGGAGGACTTTTAGTGCCTTTACCCATACCCGAGTGGAAATGGGAAGAGGTCGGGATGGACTTCATAACTGGTTTACCTCGCACCCAAGCTGGTTTTGATTCCATTTGGGTCATTGTGGATAGGTTAACAAAATGGCTCACTTTATTCCTGTGAAGACTACCTATTCTGGAGACAAACTGGCCGAGATCTACATGGCAAAGGTTGTGTGCCTTCATGGTGTTCCAAAGAAGACAGTCTCGCATGAGGATCCCAATTCACCTCCAAATTTTGGCAAAAGCTACATGATGCCTTGGGCACAGACCTTAATTTCAAGACAACAGTACCACCCACAAACAGATGGCCAAACCGAGAGAGTTAATCAAGTCCTTGAGGACATCTTTGAGAGCTTGTGCCTCGAAAGGCAATCTAGTTGGGACAAGATGTTGCCATATCTGAATTTTCCTACAATAACAGTTACCAAGCGAGCCTTCAAATGTCCCCTTTTGAAGCTATTTATGGGAGGAAATGTAGGACTCCCTTGTACTGGACAAAATCGGGTGAAGGTCAAGTTCTTGGCCCGGACCTACTAAAAGAAGCCGAAGATCAAGTAAGGTCAATAAGGGAGAAGCTAAGGTGTAACATCCCGTTTTCTTTTAAGTCCTTGCCAAGTTTTCAAAATAAACGTAACCATTTGGCTTTATTGAGAATCCAAAGCTTAACCTGAGATTTTTGAATCTGGAGAGTTCAATTGGAAATAATCAAACCTTAACTAAGTCGTTGTTGGTGTTCCTTGCTGGTTGTGGCTCTCTGTGGTGTCTTTGCCGCCCTCGGGTTGTGGTTCTCCGAAGCTTTTCTGTGTGCCCCTGGTTCGCCTCTCTCTCTCTCTCTCTCTCTCTCTCTCTTAACTTCCTTTGTTGGTTCGAATCTCTTTGAGATCCAGACCTCTCTCACATCTCCCCTCTGTTCGAAACCTCTCCCTTGCTTGGGGTTTTCCTGTCAAGGACCCAGCTCGGGTTTGTGTTTCAAAAACCTCTTTGGTCCCCCCCCAAGCCACGCTTGGTTTTGCTTCTTTAGACCTCCCCTTATTGAGATCTAGCCGCTCAGACCTCCCCTTGTTGAGATCTAGCCGCTCAGACCTCCCCTCGTTGAGATCTAGCCGCTCAGACCTCCCCTTATTGAGATCTAGCCGCTCAGACCTCCCCTTGTTGAGATTTAGCCGCTCAGACCTCCCCTTGTTGAGATCTAGCCGCTCAGACCTCCCCTTGTTGAGATCTAGCCACTCAGACCTACCTTTGTTGAGATCTAGCCGCTCAAACCTCCCTTTGTTGAGATCTAGCCGCTCAGACCTCCCCTTGTTGAGATCTAGCTCAGACCTCCCTTGTTGAGATCTAGCCGCTCAGACCTCCCTTGTTGAGATCTAGCCGCCAGACCTCCCTTGTTGAGATCTAGCCGCCGAGACCTCCCTTGTTGAGATCTAGCCGCTCAGACCTCCCCTTGTTGAGATCTAGCCGCTCAGACCTCCTCTTGTTAGGATCTGGCCTTTAGGACCTCCTCTCTGGAGATCTTAGCCGTCCAGGTTCTCCTTTAGTGGGATCCAAAGGTTCCGACCTCCTTAGGTCCAAGACCTCCTCCTTGGTCCTTGCTGGTCTTTTGTAAAGACCACCCTCCTAACCTTGAATATTCCTGTTCGTCAGGACCTCCCTGCACCCTTTGATCTGGACCGTTGAGGTCCTCCCCTTTGAGATCTTGACCGTTAGATCTCCCTTTTGGAGATCTACTCGTCAGGACCTCCCTGCACCCTTTGATCTGGACCGTTGAGGTCCTCCTCTTTGAGATCTTGACCGTTAGATCTCCCTTTGGAGATATACTCGTCAGGACCTCCCTGCACCCTTTGATCTGGACCGTTGAGGTCCTCCTCTTTGAGATCTTGACCGTTAGATCTCCCTTTTGGAGATCTACCCGTCAGACCTCCTCGCACCCTTTGATCTGGACCGTTGAGGTCCTCCCTTTGAGATCTTGACTGCTAGATCTCCCTTTGGAGATCTACTCGTCAGACCTCCTCGCGCCCTTTGATCTGGACCGCTGAGGTCCTCCCTTGAAATCTTGACCCTTAGACCTCCCTTGTGCGGTCCGAGTGTCGTGGCCTCCTCGTTAGAGCTTTGAGGACCTCTTGTCCAGACCTCTTCTTGAGTCCTTGGACCTCCTGTCCCAGACCTCCCCTTTGAGTGTCTTGGACCTCTTGCCCAGACCTCGAGTGGTCTTTGGCGGAATGACCTTTTTCGGTGGGGCCACCTCTTTGACCGATGGTGCACCTTTTGATCGGCCCCACTTGCGGCCCCTCTTCACCTTGTAATTATTACTCTTGCCTCAGAACTCATGCGCGATTTAATAGGTGTCGGGTCACATTAAATGCAAATCACATCCGAGGTACTTTATTTCAATTCTTTTTGGGCAAGCCTTGCCCTAGTTGTCCCGATTGCCTACACGTCATTGAACCATTTTCTTGGTGCACTCCACCAACTCCGCTATATATAGCCCGGGAGGGCGTGCCTTTGTAATCTTTTTGCTCATTTCTTCCTTCCTCGCCTCCTCTCGCTTTCGGTTCTTCCTTGCGCAAGACCCTCCCTCAGAGCTCTTTGAGGCGGTGTTAAGCCTCTTGGTTTCCTTTTGGCTGAGTTGGTTTGAGTTCCTTTTGGTTCTTTTGTTGTTCTCTGGCTTAGTGTGGTTTTGCTTATTTGGTTCTCTTGCGAACGTGTAGATCACGAGTTCGAGGAAATCTTGGACCCAGCTCTTGCTGCAGAAGGCTCTCCACTACTTGACCAAGGCAAGCCACAGACCTCCTTTTGATCATCTTGAACCAAGCTTTGCAAATGTATTTCGGTTTTACTTTATCATGCATGGCTATGTTTATAAGAAAATGGTTTGGGCTGTAGTTACTTGCCTACTTGCTGTTATGCCTCCTTTGTACCTTGTCTCCATCATGTTGTCATGTTCACCTTGTGAGCCTTAGGGTGGATAATTTAGTTGGTGTTCTCTGTTATTTGCCAACATGGGGGCCGTAGGTCTTATATAGCCTCGCTTAGAAAACGTGGTTTGAGCGTATCATGCTTCATCTCTAATAATCTTGACTAATAAGTTATGAAATGTGTGGTTGGTGTTATTGTTGAGCACTATGGCGGTGATGCCTAAGTCTGTGTCATTCGTGGTGTGAGACCACTTGGTTAAAATTTGTGTGCCAGGTGGGTGGTCTTTTGGCATGGGCTAATACAACTTGTTTTGCTAAGGCAAGAAGGCAGGAGTGAGTAGTGGGTGTCAGGCACACTTTGGATTGTGGAAGTCTTGCCTTAGCACAATTAAGGACTTCACTTTGTGTCTGTTGAACTGGGCCAATTAGTGCAACCACAAGATCATTTTATGGGAATGGTCTGGGCTGAATAATTAGCAATGAGATGGCTTGGGGCTGTTTTGGTTGAGCGTGTGATTCGTTGGCGCAAGAGGGGGCACCCCATAACCCTGTGGATTTCTAGACCACTAGAGGGAATTGCGAAACCTTAGCGGGCAGCCCTAGTCAGTTCAAAGCTTTGTAAAGGCCTTGCCGCGCTCTCTAGACTGCTCACCTTAGGAAGTGAGCAAGGGTTACCGGAACCCATCCCGCTAGAGAGATCGTGGATTGTGGGTAAAGTTGTACACCTCTGCAGAGTAAAAGATCTATTCGAATAGCCACGTCCTTGGTCATGGACATGCTCAGTGAAATGGTGCAAGGGGTAGGTGTTTCAAAAGCTTGTGCCACTGGACACTTCCGCGAGATGCTTTGGCTTTGCCTCAAGAGACTTTGGCCGGCTCAGAGGGGTCAAGGTTGGCTCGGGTAGTGGTCCAGGGTTGGTTGGACCTCTAGAATGGGTGTTCAGAGTGGGTTTTGGGTGAGGACTCGCCACCGTGTGATCTGACCTCCCCAATTTTTGGTTGTGGCCGTGAGTTGGTGCTCACTCCACCTTTTATTAAAACATCAAAAGTATTATGTATTATGGTTTTACCTTGTCAGCCTTTCAATCTATTATTGCTATTATTGTCAAACTCGCTTTATGCATAAGCTAACCATACACTCTCCATTGGTAAGTCCTTGCATGAATATTATTGCATCTTTGCTCCTCAGGACTTGGCCGAGTACATTCCAAGTACTCATGGCTTAAGCCCTGTGTCAAAGCAGATTTTGAGGATGACCAAGTGCAGGGCAGTGCAGACCTCTTCGAGGAGGAGTTCTTCGACGACTAAGATGCCTAGGACGTCCTCCACCCGACAGCCTGTGGTGCTTGTTGGATGGCTTCTGCGTGTTTTGGTGTTTGAGCCCTAGAGCTCCTTGTCGCCAGTTGTAAGTCTTCGTTGGTTTTGTAAGCCCTCAGTAGCAGACCTCTTGTTAACAAGCTTGACCATAAGGTCCTATTATATAAGTTCTATTTGTCTGTTTCTTCTTTGTTTGACCTCGTGGTTGTGGTATTGGCTTGTGTTCTTGTGCGAGCTAGCTTTGATTGTCCTGGGACTAGCTCAGATGCACAGGGGCAGGACCACCAGGAGGTCCCACGACTTAGTTTGGGAGGTCCCCGCCGACCTCTCTTGGTGATGTGCCTGGAGGTGCTACTGAGCGGTGGCGGCCACGACCTCCGGGAGGTCCTCAAGACCTCCGGGAGGTCATGCATGACCAAGACCTCCTGGAGGTCCGCAAGACCTCCGGGAGGTCCCGCACCTCCTCGGTGAAGCTCCATGCGGTGCTACCACATCCTTCCGTGGTGACTTCGCAGCGCAAAAAAAAAATGGTCCTCCCGGACCTCTTGCGGTACATCACGGGGTGGGTCGTCACAGTTGGTATCAGAGCCTAGGTCGGTCAGAGGACGGGTCAGAGGCGTAAAGGTCGATTTAGTTTTTATCCAAAAAGTTATTTTCTAAAGCAAGTCAACTTAAAATTTGTTTAGTAGTTCTTTCCTTGTGCTGGTTCTATGCTGCCCTTATCTTGCTTAAAATCTTTTCTTGTCCTGTTCTACTCATATCTTAACTCCTCCTTAGTTCCCTTATCTTATCTCTACGCTGGAACCTTGATTTTGAATCTAACTTGACTTCCTTGCCTTTATAACTTCAATAGGGCCGATCAGAGAAAGGTTAGGATTAGTGGTCCTATTCTCGAGTCTCGCCGGCTTGGGTCTTGAAGACCTCTGCTTTGAAGCTTTTGTTGCCTCTTTTGGCCTCCTGGCCTTTTTGGTTCTCTCTTGGGTTAACCAAGCCCCCTAATAGATGCCCTATCTTTATTTCTCTCAGATCCTCTTACCCTTTATGCTTTCCTTCTTACCTATTAAACCTTTAGAGTTTTGTCCAGATGGTGCAGACTCGGCGATCCACAAGTCGAGGTGAGCCCCTGCATCAGCTTGCCTCCACCCCCACCTCCTCCAAAGGGCAAAGAATGCACCCGGTTTTGGGCGGTTTATATAAAGACAAGCTCGATGATGAGCGCTATGATGCGAATATGAACCAGATTATGGCGCAACAAAGCCGCACAACCAATGCTTTACTTGCCATGATGAGTCGAATAGTCAGTCAAGAAGCGCCAGCAGCCACCACCCCCCCCCCACTCACCATCAATCAAGGCCGTCGAGTTCATGAAGACACGCCCACTACATTTTCGAGCTCTCCCGAGCCTTTAGATGCTGAGATGATTGGCTGAGATCAACAGAGAAGAAGCTGGATATTGCTCATTGTGAAGACAGGAGAAGGTTTTGTTTGCCTCACACCAACCGGAAGGACCCATACTGAGTGGTGGGACACATTTTGTGCCTCACATGTCAATTCCCCAGAGGATCACTTGGGCAGAATTCACAACTGCCATTATTCGCATGTCCCGATGGGAAGGTAGAGATGAAAAAGGAAGAGTTTAGAGAGCTCAAGCAAGGCAAGATGTCAAGAAGTGAGTATCTCACTAAGTTCACTCAATTGTCGCTATGCTCGCGAAGATGTGGCTACGGATGATGCGCTGCGAAGCGCTTTAAGCGAGGCCTCCATCCCGGCTTAAAAGTTCAAGTTGTGGGCAACGATTATCCCGATTTCCAGATATGGTGAACAAGGCAATGCTCATTGAGGAATCCCAAGAGAACTCTCTCGAGTCCTACAAGAGAAAGGTGCCATCCTCCTGCTCAAGAAAGACCTCCCAGCGCCACAAAGCTTTTGTGCAAGACCAACCAAGCGCCAAGGACCTCTTGGACCTTCCAGACCTCCGCCAAGACCTCCCGCCTGACTATCCTCGCCAACAAGATCACCGGCAAGACCAAGACAACCCTAACGACCTCCACAAAGACTGGGATCACCGCTTCAAGTGTCACCAAGTGGGGCATTTTGCTAATCAATGCCCACTAAAGACAGAGCCAACCACCAAGACCTCTACTTCAGGACCTCCCTCGGCCAAGACCTCTCAGGCCGCAGGACCTCCTCAAGCCAGAACCTCCCAAACTTTTGGAAGGGCCCGTGTGAACCATGTGGCAGTGGAAGAAGCACAGACCTCCTCAGACGTGGTACTAGGTATGTTCCTAGTAAATTCAGTGCCAGCTGCAGTTTTATTTGACTCTGGAGCTTCCCATTCGTTTATTTCTCGGAGTTTTGCTGCACTGACTTGTGCTTGCTGCCCTGAAATACTTGTTGGCTGTCCAAAAATTCCAGATTTGTATTTCGGCTCCAAACACTTCTACTCTTCACCAAAAAGGCAGCCAAGATTTCGAATTTAGAACTCTCATAAGTTATCCAAAACCCAATTAATCGATAACAACTATTTTGTAGAAGGGAAGAGAGGAAAACAACTTTTAAAACTCAATTTAGAGTGAGATGAGAAGAGAAAGCTAAGATAGGTGAGGAGTAAAATCTGAGAATTTTCTTAAGCTTTCAAAACTCATCTGATACTTTGAAATTAGGTTTTCAAAATATCCTAAAGACGACCAAGCTTGCGTTATTACGGTCGAACGGCTCGATACCAACTTTTAGAGCACCGGATTTATTAGGCTCATAATACTTAGTCATCCAATTGACCCTAGTATTATCAACCAAATAAACCGGTCTCGAGAGATGTATACTTCCTGAATGCAAGATACATACCTCACAACAAAAGAATGTATCAATTCCATACAACACATAGTACATAAGCAACAAACCAGAAGTTAATATTAAAAGGATAGGTTATTACAAAAGAGGGGCCTTCAGGCCAAATAACAACAAGTACAACGAAGATAACAGAGGAAGCAAAAGTGCCATAAAGATGGCTATAACACAAAGCCAATCAAGGTGCCTTAACCCCTAGGCATCTCGACCGACCGCCAAGCTAGTCGTCAAGAAGCTGCAACACATAGCACAAAAGTGAGGCTCTTTGAACTCACCCCTTCCTTTGCAACAATAGCCACAAAATGCCACAACCACGGCGATGAGTACATAAAGTACTCCGCAAGACTTTACGTAAGATAACAGCCTATAACATATGCTACATGCAAGCTTTATGTAAGTGGAGGTTGTATGTCTCATTTAGCATAAAGCAACATTTATTTGCAATAATGTAATAGATTGAAAGCAATTTGACAAAGCATTTGTAATTGTTGAAATAACAACGATACAATAATAATAACAACAAGAATAACAACTCGAAGTGGCTAACCCAATAGCCACCACAACAATAGCATGAACTCCCTGCTCATGCCAACCATGTCAAGTTTTAATTAAAGGTTGTAGTCTAATTCTTACGGAAATAACCAAGCGTGTCCATAACCTAGGACGAGGCTATTCAATAGTTTTATCCCCGCAGGTGTACCACTGCACTCCACACGCCGCATCGCCTTTCCTTTACGCACACTTCCGAAGGTGTGCTGGCACGGCTATGTCCTACAAGACATTTCCAAAGGATAATGCTAATTACGAGTCAAGACAACCCACGGGAGAAAGAGACATTAGACGACCTACCGAAGCTAATGTTCCTCCCACACTATACATATCGTTTTCTTTTAAAACACACCAACCGAGCAGCTCATAATTAACACCTCCTAGAGTACTTAGTCAAGAGGGGTTCCATATGCCCCTCGCGTGGTTGGTACGCATAATTGCTTGGATCAATGGCGCAAGAATTCGGTCCTTGTTGACTCAGGCATACCACCACATCCAAAAACCACACCATCCATCCAATATGCCCAAGTCTAAATCAATCTTTTATTTTCAGTTTTTGATTTTACAAATTAATCAAAGCACAAGTGCTGGACATATAGGAGTATTAATCATTTTTTAGTGATCAAGACCATCGACTAAGTCGATGATCGCCCATTACTACCGTTACTAAGCATGTCTAAGCAGTAGAAACGCAACTACTAAGTGATAAGAGCTCATCCAACGAGCTCAAACCACAGCAAATAACCTAGGCTTAAGGTAGTAAAGACATGGCATTCCTACAGATTGTGCAACTATAGGATTCACTAACCATAATTAAAACAAAGTAGCAATGCATACATAGAGTTTAAACAATATAATAGACTTGCAAATATAGGATGAATCATGGTCAAACTGCTTGCCTTGTTGCTGTTGCTCAAGTTGTGGCTGAGGGTCACTCTCGGGACTACCACAAATGTCGAAACCTAACGAAAGAGCGAAACCAAATCGATAAGGGCAACTAATACGAAAAAGATTCAACAACCAACTTGCTCCGAAGGATCTGAAATTTTTATGGGAGCAAGAGGGCGATTAATAAGGAATTTAGCAACAAGAACCAACTGATTTGGACTCTTAAAGCAAAAGATATGATCGAAACATTTCTGCTCAGCCTATTTAATTAGAAATTTGTTACTATTCATCGCAAAAATTTCTAGAGTAGCAGTGAAGCTGGAAATTTTAAGGTAGCATAAGCACCTCATAAGATGAACAACCAAATCGGATTCATCTCAATTGGAGCTATAATGCACCCTCTATTAATTTTTGAAACAAGAACTTGAACAAAATTATAATGCATGATTATTCTTTCTGAAAACAGTAACATGCTCAAAACTATTTTTCTTAGTAAGTTCATTATTAGAGGAATCCAACAAACTTGGATTCACTCCAAAAGAGTTTACAGGTAATTAGTTATGCATTTAACAAGTTAAAGGATTTCTAGTGAAACAATTAATGCTTATACAAAGTTAAAGTTAATTCTGGACATTCTTGTAACTATAACATGATTGAAACTATTTTTAGATTAAAGTATAGCTACTAACAGAATTAATAAAACTGATTTCATCTCAAAAGGAGTCATAATGAATTTGTTAGGCATTTTACCATTTAACATGAATTTTATTGTATATAATAAAGCTGAGAAGGATTAAAATCTAATTTCATGTTTTTCTGTAGTCATATTGTGCTCAACACTAATTTTACCAGCTAGCACACTAGTAGAGGAAGCTAATGCAATTGGATTCACTAAAAATGGATTTACAGGGAATTACTTATGCAATTTTTACCTTAAATACACTTTTAAAGCAACAATTAAAACCTACCCAAGTTCAAAGTCATTTCTAGAATTCTCTGTAGCTAATTCATGAGTAAAACCATTTTTGTATTAAAGTTGAGTTAATAACAGAATTAATACAATTGGAATCAATCAAAAAGGAATTAAAATGAAATAGATATGAATTTCCAAAGTTTAATACCTTCTTCAGTTTGTAAATAAAGCTTTCGGGAATTTCTAATAACCAATAAAGACGTGGCTGATTGTGAACCGTAGATCTTGGATCGTGCGGCCCACGATCAGGTCAACAGCGCGCGCGCGCCCGCGGAAGCTAGCAACGTGGACCGTTGATGGAGAATCCAACGGCCAGCGTTGAATCGAGTCGGCGGGATTGGGCTCACGCGCGCGAAAATGGAGCGGGATTGTGGGCCGTTGATCGAAGATCGGGCGGCTCACGGTGAACGCAACAAAGGCACACGCCAGCCACGATCGATCTCCACCACGATCTAGCAAATGGACGGCTCACACTCACCGACCAAAACGAAAACGGCGCAAGTGATTACCACGCGATCGACGGCTTACCGGTAAACGCCGGCGACCTCACGACACGGCGGCGCGAACCAAGCGCACTTCTACGGTGCACAATAGCATCATCGCGGTCACGCCAAAGACCACTCACACCTCTGGTGAGGGTCCACGCGGGGCGCGACGGCGAGGGGCGGCGGCGACGCCACGGAAACGACAACAACGAGGAGGAGCTCCGGCGGTCATACAAGCGGTGCTCGGTAACTACATGCTACCGTGACTCACCCGAGTGACGCGGAGAGGCCGGGTGGTCGCGAAAAGGTTGCCGACGAAGAACCGCGACGGCGCTACGGCGACAACGAGGAGAAGCCAACCTGAGAGAAGACAACGCGACCGGGTCATCAAATCGGGTCCTACTCAACCCACGGATGCTGCCAGAGAGGGAATCGAGAGAGGTGGACTCACCGGCCGAGAGGCGAAGGGCGGTGCTTTTGGCCGATAGAGGGGATCCGAAATTAGACGAGCCACGGGAAGTCAAGCCAAAATAGTCTGGGTTAGTGACCAGGGAAGTGGGAGGGAGCTGCTGAAGCGAGAAAAAGAGAGAGGGAGACCCTGGTTACCGCCTTCACCGAAGCTCAGAGATGCGGCAATGGCGGCGATGGCGATTGAGGCGAGGGGAGCTCGAGCAAGAACTGAGAGTGCTAGCTCGAGTTGCGGAAAGCGTAAAGGAAGCCCAGGGAGCAAGCCAACGAGCTTAAGTAGCTAAGGAGGAAAGGAGCAACGGCTCGGGAGGTCCTAGGATGCTCACGGGTCAAGGGAAGCTCCGAGGCGACGGGGGCAGGTGAGCTCGACGACCACGGGCGGTGTAATCGGGCGCATTTAACGCGAAGTCCGTTGGCGTAACGAAGACGCGACAGACGCTGCGCCCCACAACTTGTTTCTGCCCATTTATGACGCTGGGCTCTGCGTCGTCCTTGAGCCGGAGGAGGACGACGGCGGCACCCTCCGATTTTGATCGAGTGGCCGAGATTCAATCGACCCGCTGAAGGGTAAGCGGTGGGCCGTCGGATGTAAATCTAACGCCCAAGAGTAAGCGCCGTGCCGAGTCTGGCTGGTGCAATTAGTGGACTCGACCGAGTCACATGGCTCGAGTCAGGCTCGGGTCTGAGCCGGTGGAACAGTACTAACCCAATTGAGTTTGAATTAGGACAGCAGACTTTGAAGATTTATTTGAGGCATCAACCCAACTCTAAAAATTATGAAATTTTTACAGTGGCTTGAAGGCTTATATATTGACCTCCCATAAAATTTCCAGAGACTTTTGTGGATTGTATTTTCCTCAATAAATTCCAGAATGATTTAAACTAGGGTTTGACCAGACACTGGACTGGTTTGACTTGCCTTCAAAAATATTCAAACAATTTCTATAAATTGTGAGAAAATTCAGAGGGGTTGGAAAGTCCTCCCAGGAACCTGGGAAAATATTTTACAAGAAGATGGCACAAGATTTTACCAAGGAGGTTTTTTTATTGGAGTTTAAAATGGAGATTTGATTTTTATTTCCATAATTCTTTTGCAAGAATTACAGAAAAGGTTCAAGGACCTCAAGATGAAATGAAAGTTTTAATTTCCCCTCATTTTCAGAATTGGGATGTTACACAGCCGACGTGGGCATGGCATGCCTTCGAGTTGGTTCAAGATTGGGGAGCAAGAAAACGGAGTGGAGGTGTTGTGGGAGGCAAGAGGGAGCCTAAGACGTGGCGTTAATAGAGAAGAGAAGGAGGGAGGAGAAAGCGTCAATGAAGTGCATCTCAGCCTGATTTCTCGTGAATGCGGCAATGGTGGCCAGCGCGGTTGACCGCGCGGGGAAGAAGGCGTGGGGAGAAGAAGGATAGGCAGGCCCACATGGCGGCGACAGGTGCGAAATGGAAAGGAGGCGGGGCGCGGTGGCCGCTTGATCTGATCCAACGGGAGACGAAAGCGCTTGAAGTGTGAAGGAGTTGGGCGTCGCGGGAGGAAGGATTTCGGGCCGGGAGAATTCGGCCCAAGAACAGTAAAGGGATTCTAAATGATTTAGCTTTTTAAATAAAACTGTTAAATCAAAATGGCTTTAGAAAATAGCAAAATAAATCCAAAAATTCTAAAAAATACACAAAAATTCCTAGAATTATTTTGGACTTAAATAAAATTCTTTCCAACTTAAATTTGGTGTTTAGTTTTGCAAATAAATTATTTTAGCTTTAAAATAATTAGGAAAAAACTTTTAAAATTCCAGAAAATTCCACAAAAATAATTAAAATTTTATTTTCCAATTTAAATCAAATAAAACTTTAATAAATTTTATTTTTGACTTTTAAAACTTCAGAAATTCAAATAAAGCAATCCAACTCTTTCAAATTTCAGAAAAACCAATAAAATAATAACTTTATTAATTTTTATTTTGGTAACAGCACTTTGGGGTGTTACAAACTACCCCCCCCCCTAAAAGGAATCTCGTCCCCAACATTCGGAGAGGCTAGAAAGAAAGAAGACGGACAAATGATAAATTAATTGAGAGATAGAGAGAGTCTATCTTCAAGCTAGCTTCAGGTCCAAGGGTGTTGGGTTGTTCGAAGTTATGGAGTATCAATCCGTCCTTCAAGTCCCAAGTGTATCGATAGGTTAGAGGTCCAACGGATTGTTAGAGAAGAGGAAAATAGCAAAGGGTGAGAATGCTATGAGGAGAGAAGTCTACCCATTTAAAGAAAACGTTGTATACAAGATCAAAAGATCTACGTACGACGTACCAAAAGAAAATACACTATACAAATAAAGGAACAATACAACGTTCTAATCGATCAATACTTGTAAGCTGGTGAAACGACTCAATTCACAGAATGAGTCTTTGACAACTTAAGCTATATGGTTGGGCTGACAAAACGATCTTCGGTAAGTCTTGTCCGTTGTCCTTAGATGGAAGAGTCGACTTGATGACTTTACGATGCTTTCTTGATAGCTCCATGTCTTGTAGTCTGGAACGTAAGGGTTAATAATCGTGTTGACTATCTATAGAAATTTTTCAAGGAAAAGGGGATCCATTTAACATTATAAAATGTTGAAGAGAGAATTAGGTAAGAAAGAATTGCTATAAAGAAGCTAAAGATAGATAGATGGCCAAGATGAGGAGAGAACAAATTATTTTTCTTGTTATAAAATAGGTTTTGAAGTTTTTCAACTAACGGCTATTCTAACTAGGTCACGACCTACAATCGATATGGCTCTGATACCACTTCTGTCGGACCCGTGAGTAACCCCCTAAATCCTTTGTTTCTTTCTGAACTAGTCCCATGATCAGTCGCTAGTTCACACAGTAAACAGATATGATAACATCCATAAATCACAATACTTTATTAATAATCAACAGAGTTTATTACAAAAGAGGCTTACAAGCCAACAGTAAAGAACACAGCAGAAGACGAAGAAGATGTAGTAGAGTCTAGCTGATCTGCCACAGGCAACCGACTAGGGTAGCGGCCTAGTCGTCGAGATCCACACCGGTAGCGAAGTCCTTCTCCTCTGAAATTTGTTTGCATAAAGTAAGTATGAGCACAACTACCGTGCTCGCAAGTTACACCCGTCAAATAATAGGATGACATGCATACATGGATATCTCAAAGGAAGGCTTAATATGGTTGATTTGTATAAAGCCAAGTCTCTTTCAAATACTAATACTAAGTTCCAGGGCAGTTATACAATAACTAAAATTCATTTTTCAAATCAGTTTTACAGTTTGGATAACATTCATCAACAAGTGATGAAGGATACCCTCCTGTCACAAGGCTTCCTGCCCAATTCCCATTTGCATAAACCATTTGATAAAGTCTTTTCAAAACAAAATCAAAGTCTAACTTTGAGTGGCTTTGCTAGCATGTCCATGACCATGGACACGGCTATTCGAATAGTTTTACACTCTGCAGAGTTTGTACAGCTTTACCCATATGACATGAATTCTCTAGTTTGTTTGGCACCCATCGATACCACCGCTCACTACCTTAGGTAAACAGTCTAGAGCACGTGTCAAGGCTTTTACAATGCGCCATTCCACCGTAGTTCCCCATCGCTAAGGTTTCGCCCCCTTTGGACTGACCGTCTGCCAGGTTTGTGGCCCCCTCTTGCGCTAGGTGGGACTAACGTAGGTCATAACATGACTATCCACCGCATCTGAAGGGAATGACCACGGTGGAACATTGCAAATTAATCAGCCAGGTCCCCTCCCCATTCTCAGGACATGTGGTTGCACGATGAGGCATAGCCCATTATATGCATAGTAAAGGAACGCTCAGAGGCCGGTCCTTAACTGACTTGGACGACTATCCACAAAACCCTTGAGCTTCAACCCATACCCGGATTGAGCCCGTGCATAAACCTGCACCCACCAATCAACCATTTCGCCCAAGTACAAACCAACTTTTCCTTTTTTCTTTTCAAAAACATTTACAAAATCTTCCATGACAAACCAATGCCATAGACTTTTAAGCATTATTTGATTTTTGGCTAAAATTCTCAAATCAAATATTTTTGGTCTAAGCATGGCTAAGCATCAATTTTTTTTCAAAGTGTTCTAGTTCATACTATTGCATGAACTAGATTTTCATCTAAGGTGACAAGGTAGGTTTATTTCAATGTCAAGATTGGCAGTACAAAGGAATTAGGCATAACTATAATTTAAAACAGGAATTTAAATTAACTTGAATATAAATAAGCATGCAATAATTTAAAATAGAAATTAAATAATTTTAAATAATGGGATCAAATATGATCAAAGGTATAACTTTCCTTGCTTGATTAGTTGCTCTCAAATGGCATCGAATTCTGACTCTCCGAAGTCATCGAAATCTATACGCGAAAAATAAGCCAAATTCAAACAAAATTCAAATGAAGATTCAAATGAACTCCAAATTAAATAATTTTTGTTTAGATAGCTAGATCTTGAATTTATATGAATTTAGAAATTTGAATCAACAAAATCGGATTTCGTATGAAGGAGAACGAACCCCGGGAAGTTTTGAATCACATGAAATGATGAAATTGGAATTTCTTGGAATTTTGGAATTATTTTTGTGAAGGAAAAGGTGAATATGACGTCAGCTGACATCATCAGAGGATTTTCGGCCGAAAGATATTGATAAAAGAAATTGAAATGATTATGACAGGTAGGGCCCACTTGTCATAGGAGTTGTGCATGGTGGATCTGGTCTACGTGGTTTTGGAACGGGGTTTCAATGGGACTGCCACACGGCTGCTGACGGGGCATGTAGGGCTTAGGTGGCGATGACGTGGCTCCGAGGTGGCAGCCATGTCAACGTGCCACGTAGGCACAGAGCCGGTGGCGCTCGGCCATGAGCTCACCGGTGAACGGAGGCACAGCGACGGCTAGCGAGGGCATAAACGGGTAGAGGAGATCGTGAGGGTCGTGATGCTTACCACAGCGGCGCTCGGGCACGGAGAAATCGCCGGCGGCGCGATGCGGCTCACGGTGGAAGTAGCGCTCCGGTGAGGCTTTGGCGTCGAGGAGGCAAGAACCGGGTAGGTCTTGGAGCTACGATGCCTATGGTGCGGTCAGAATCGCCAGGGAGTCGTCGACGGTGACGCTAGAGGCGGCGGAAGGAGTGGCGGCCGACGGTGGAAAAGCTCCAAATCCGGCGAGGAGAGGAGAGGAGAGGAAAAGTGAATGGTGGAGATGGGATGACGAGAACGAGGGGCGCACCATGCCTCCTTTTATAGGGGTGGAGGAGGCCGAAGACGGGAGATTGGGCGCGCGGGGATTTCAGCGGTGACGGCTTGATCTGATGATTTTGGACGCGGACAGGGGGTAAATGGCCGGTGAAGGCGCGACGTGATTCGAGGGTGTTAATGCACGCGCGTTCGTGGAAAGAGGGGGAGGAAAAGGCGGCGTAATTGGAGCTCCCGCGAGCGCGGCAATGGCGGACAGCACGGTTGACCACGCGGGGAAGAAGGGCCCGAGGAGAAGAAGGATAGGCGGGCCCACATGGCGGCGACAGGTGCGAAATGGAAAGGAGGCGGGGCGCGGCTGGCCGTTTGATGCAGATCCAACGACGGGGACGAGCGCGTGTGGTGAAGGGATTTGGGCCGTGCGGGAGAAAGCATTTCGGGCCGGGAGAATTCGGCCCAAGAACAGTAAAGGGCTTCTAAATGATTTAGCTTTTTAAATAAAACCGTTAAGTCAAAAAGGCTTTAGAAAATAGCAAAATAAATCCAAAAATTCTAGAAAAATACATAGAAATTCCTAGAATTATTTTGGACTTAAATAAAATTATTTCCAACTTAAAGTTGGCTTTTAGTTTTGGAAATAAATTATTTTCGCTTTAAAATAATTAGGAAAAAGCTTTTAAAATTCCACAAAATTCCACAAAAATAATTAAATTTTTATTTTTCAATTTAAATCAAATAAAACTTCAAAAACTTTAATAAATTTTATTTTTTACTTTTAAAACTTCAGAAATTCAAATAAAGCAATCCAACTCTTTCAAATTTGAAAACCCAATAAAATAATAACTTTATTATTTTTTATTTTGGTAACAAGACTTTGGGATGTTACATTTCTCATGCATGGCAGCAGGAGCTCAGTTGGCGAGACGGGAGGCACCACGACAGGACAAAGAACCTGGGGTGAAGGCGGCACCAAGGAGGAAGAGATGGGCGGCACCAAGGGAGGGCTTGTGGTGTGTGGTGGGAAAGGGGAGGAGGCAGATCGGCCTAGGGTTAAGGGGTGTGGGGGCGCATGGGCTTGGGCCTTGGGGCGTCTCCCCCCTTCTTGGCCCACACATGGCCGGCCACCAGGCTGATCTAGCTTGGGCCAGAGGCCCAGCTGCCAAAATTCCCCCAGAAACCTTGAATTTTCAATTAATTCCCTCTCCCGATTAATAATCTCTCTAATCGATATTCGAGGTATTACATTCTACCCCCTTAATAGAATTCGACCCCGAATTCTAACCGTCGAAACGAACACAAGAATGAATTGCCATGGAATTGGAATCAACGAATTTAACACGTACCAGAAGCAAACAGGTCTGGATAATGCTCGCGCATGCGAGACTCTAGCTCCCAAGTGGCCTCTCTCTCAGTCTGATGAGACCAAAGAACCTTGACATACTTCAAAGTCTTGTTCCTCAAAACCTGCTCTGACTCTTCTAGAATTTTCACTGGCTGAGACTCAAAAGTAAGATCTTGTTCAATGCTCAACGACTCCAATGGTATAGCATGCTCTGGATCTCTCAAAAATTTCCTCAACATGGATACATGAAACACATTATGAACTCCGCGCATGGACTCAGGAAGATCCAAGCGATAAGCCAACTTTCCAATTCGTGCCACGATTGGAAATGGTCCAACGTACCTCGGGCTAAGCTTCCCTTTGGTACCAAACCACACTACGTCTTTGGTAGGCGATACTCTCAACAGAACCTCGTCCCCCACCTCGAATTCCAAATCTCGCCTTCTGACATCTGCATAGCTCTTCTGTCGGCTTTGAGCAGCTAACAGATTCTTCCTAATCTCTGCTGCTACCCAGTTTGCTCTCCAACTGCATCCCAGCACAACAGGGATCTACACTTCCACCCATAAAGAACCTCAAACGGAGCAGCTTGAATGCTAGCGTGGTAACTGTTGTTATAGGCGAATTATGCCAAAGCTAGGTGATCTTCCCAACCTCCCTTCCAAGACATAACACAACATCTGAGCATATCCTCCAGTGTCCGAATGGTACGTTCAGACTGACCATCTGTTTGGGGGTGAAATGCGGTGCTAAGACGAAGTTATGTGCCCAAAGCACTTTGCAAACTTTCCCAGAACATGGAGACAAATTTGGCATCTCGATCAGAAACAATGGTTTTAGGCACCCCGTGCAACCGTACTATCTCTCGCACATAGAGAGGAGCCAAATCACTTGCTGAATTGGTTGTACGAATAGGAATGAAATGTGCAGACTTACTGAAATGGTCCACTATGACCCAAATAGCATCCTTCCCTCGCTGTGTGCGAGGTAAACCAACTACGAAATCCATGGAGATGTCATCCCATGGTCAAACTGGAACCTCCAAAGGTTGCAACAAACCTGCTGGTCGCTTATGCTCAGCCTTGACCCGCTGGCAAACTCCACAAGATGCTACATATTGAGCGATATCGACCTTCATCCTTTTCCACCAGAAACTCTACTTCAAGTCCTTGTACATCTTGGTCTCACCAGGATGTACGGTATACGGAGTACGATGTGCTTCCCTTAGAATCTCATCCTTAACCTGAGCCTCCTGTGGCACACAGAGGCGGCTTTTAAAATGCAACGCACCAGAATCATCTACACTGAAGTGGCCTTGCTTGCCCTCATCGAGGCGCTTCCTCACTCGCTGGAGCATCTGATCATGCTGTTGTGCTTCCCGCACTCGATCTGGAATGGCTAACTCAAGAAGCAAACGAGTCTCAGTGTGGGCGGTACCCGCAAAGCAAAAGGAAATATCCATACGCTCAAAATCAGCAATAAGACAACTGAGAGTAGCAGGTGTCGCTTTGTGACTCAGAGCATCTGCTACAACATTCGCCTTGCCATGGTGATACTGAATGGTGAGATCATAATCTTTTATCAACTCTAACCATCTCCTCTGTCTCAGGTTCAAATCTTTCTGGGTAAAGATGTATTTCAAACTCTTGTGATCAGTGAATATATCACAAGATTCGTCGTACAAATAATGGCGCCATATCTTTAAAGCAAGAACCACTACGGCAAGCTCTAAATCATGAGTAGGATAATTCTGCTCATGTTTCTTCAACTGTCTCGATGCATAGGCAAATCACCTTGCCATCCTGCATGAGCACACAACCAAGTCCAACTCTAGACGCATCTGAATAAATTGTGAAACGCTTCCCAGGCTTAGGAAGAGTAAAAATTGTAGCGGTCACCAACCTATCTTTCAAAGTACAGAAACTGCGCTCACACTCATCTAACCACTGAAATTTGACACCTTTCTGTATCAATTGAGACATCGTTCTAGCAATGGTTGAGAAACCCTCCACGAAGCGCTGGTAATAGCCAGCTAAACCTAGGAAACTCCTCACTTCCTTGACATTGGTTGGCCTTTTCCATTCTACCACTGTTGAGATCTTGCTAGGATCAACTGAAATGCCCTCTTGATTGATTACATGGCCCAGAAACCCAACTTTAAAAATCCAGAATTCACATTTCTTCAGCTTGGCATAAAATTGGTTCTCTCTTAAAGCCTCAAGAACCAACCTCAGATGCTGAACATGATCCTCTTCCGTCTTGGAATAGATCAAGATATCATCAATGAATACCACAACGAAATCATCAAGGTATCGGTGCAGCATACTGTTCATTGCTTCCATGAAAACTGCAGGAGTATTAGTTAGTCCAAAAGACATAACCTTATACTCATAATGGCCATACCTTGTAGAGAAAGCCATCTTCTCGATATCTAGCTCCCGAACTCGAATTTGGTTATGTGAGGACCCCGGTTTATTTAGCTTGTAATGTTTAGTCATCCATTGACCCTAACATCACAAACAAAATAACCCGTGTCTTCGAGATATGTATACTTCCCAGAAATACAGTATACACACCCCTTTACAAAATCGTACATCAATATCATACAAGACATAGAACCAAAGCACAAACTAGATTAAACCAAAGACATACAATATAGAGAGAGTTATTACAAAAGGGGCCGACCGGCCAAATAACAACTAAGAAAAAAAAACACAGCGGAAGCAAAAGCCATAAGATGGCGATAAACAAAAGAGAGCCACAAGGTTTGCCTTTAGCCCACAAGGCAACCGACCGGGCCGCCTAGCTAGTCTTCCCAACCGCAGCACATCTCACAAAAGTAAAGCCCTTGGGGCTCTACCTCCTCTTCAACAAAGTTATTAAGCAAAGTACAAAAATGTACTCGCAAGACTGACGTGTAAGGGTAACAGACCTATACATATGCTACATGCAAGCTTTATTTAAGTGGAAGGCTTTAGGCTCCTTTTAGCATAAAGCAAGTTTCCATTTGCAATATTTAAATAGATTCAAAGCAGTTTTGCAATTCATTTTTAATTTGCAAGTAACAACGAGACAAGAACATAATAACAATAGATAGATGACAACAACAATCCTGGAAATAACTAACCCAATAGCCACCACAACAATAGCATGAATTACCCATTCATACCACCCATGTCAAGTTTTAATTAAAGGTTATAGTCTAACTCTCGAAAGACTTCCCCAAGCATGTCCATAACCTAGGACGAGACTATTCGAATAGTTTTAACCCTGTAGGGGTGTACCAATGTACCCACATCTCAGACCGCCTTTTCGCCAAGCTATTAGCACACTTCCTTTGGTGTGCCGGCACAGCTAAGTCCAACGAGACCTTTCCAATATTGAGTGTCAACAACGAGTTGCCCATATGGGGATACAACCTCCCCATACGTTGATGCGGAGTCATCAAAGACGCTCACCCCCTTATACGGGTGGTGCTCCTTGCAGTGGATAACCCACTACTTCTAACCCAATAGCCCACCATGCAACTCGAAGCTAACACCTGCCAAAGTACTTAGCCAAGAAAGGTCCCATATCCCTCTTGTGTGGTTAGCACGCAAAAATGCTTGGTTTAGTGTAACAAGATATTCGGTCCTTGTTGACTTAGGCACCATTCCACAAACCAACAATCACCCATCATCCATTGTGCCCAAGTCCAAATAGTTTTCATTTTTAGTTTTGTTTTGACTTTACAATTTAACAAAGCACAAGTGCTGGACATAATGGAATAATATTTACATTTGTGTGATCAAGATCATCGACTAAGCCGATGACCGCCCAATTCTACCGTAATCTAAGCATTTCTAAGCATATCAACGCAAACTACTAAGTGGTGAGAGCTCATCCAACGAACTCTAACCACAGCAAGATAGTCCTAGGCTTAGTAGTAGAGAATGAACCTTTACCTACAGAGTATGCATCTATAGGATCACTAACCGATATCATTTAACAACAAAATAGCAATGCATACATACAAGTTAAACAAAGTATTAGACTTTAAAGTAATGGGACATAAGGGACATGATCAAACTGCTTGTCTTGCTGTGTATGCTCAGTTTGCTGCAGACTATCGCTCACGGGATCAACACACTCGTCGACACCTAATCGAAAAGGCGAAAAGAATCGATAAGAACGACGAAAACCAAAAAGACACCACAGCAAACTCACTCCAAAAGCTCTGAAATTTTTACAGCAGCAAGAGGATGATTTTTAGAAAATTTATCAACAAGAACCAATTGATTTGGATTCTCAATGCAAAAGATATGAGCAAAACAAAACTGCTCAGCTTCTAAAAATGCAATCTGCTACTATTAACCATAATTAAATTATTTAGCAAACATTTCTAGAAAGGTGGTGCAATTGAAATTTTTACAGTAAATCAAGCACCTTATAAGATGAACAACCCAATAGGATTCATCTCATTTGGAGCCATGATGCATGTTTTATGATTTTTCAAAGACATGCAAAAGAGCACAAGAAACATGCACCCACAATTCTTTTGAAAATAGTGACATGCCTAAATCATATTCTACCATTTAGTGCACTAAAAGAGGAAGCCAACAAAGTTGGATTCACTCAAAAAGGATCTATAGAGAAATACTTATGCATTTTACAAGTTAAATGAATTTTTAATGTAACATTTAAAGTCTATTTCTAAACCAAGGTGCAAATCCATTTTCTAGAGCCGAACTGAGCTCACAACCATTTTTAGATTAAAGCCCAGATCAAACCAGAGCTAACAAAATTTGAATCAACTTAAATGGGGCTAAAATGAATTAGTTATGCAATTTCAAAGTTCATTACCTTTTTCAGTTCACAAATAAATCCAACTGGGAATTTCTAAAATCAAAACGACGGGGGAGGACATGAGCCATTGATCCTCAATAGGACGGCCCAAGACCTCCCGGTGAAAACGCGCCCGCGCCCCCAGGATCGACGAACGTGGGCCGTGGATCCTGGATCCAACGACTCACGACCTGCGGCATCGCGAGCTCGCGCCCGCGCGAGCTCAGAGAACGTGGGCCATGGATCCTGGATCCAACGGCTCACGACCTGCGGCATCGCGCGCTCGCGCGCGGCGTGTTTGGATCTCGTGCGCGCGAACAGGGCGGAGGTTGTGGCCGCTGATCGCGAGATGGACGGCCTGCGACCACGCACCCAGCGCTAAGGACACATTAATGACTACAATGATTGGAGATAATTAGCCATAATGGGGGAGATCTTTGTGCTAATGACAACGTCACATTTGCCGCTGTCGTCCGACAAAAACCCGAGGGCATGGACCTGGCCACCGCCGGCGAGATAGGACACAGCGGCGCACACTGAGGGCACCGACGAGTCCATAATAGCCGTGCGCACCTGAGGGTGGCACTCAGACCGGCGGCAACGGCCCAGAACGGCGGCGAGCCGGAGGAGCACGACGGTGACCAAAACGGCCGAAAGCAAAACTTGAAGTAAAGCTCCGCAACAATCATACAAGCGGGTGCCCAGCTCTAAAGGACTACCAGGAGGTTACCTGGAGGTCGTGGAGGACCTGAGGAGGTCAGGGGAGAGGAGGACCGGCGATGGTGAAGAAGATGTGCTCCACAGCCAAAAGGGGAAGTCCTCCAATCAGGCTGCCTCTGCAAATGTCCCAACCAAAATAGGTTAGGGGTTTTGACCAAAGAGGGGAGGTGCTCAAATTGAAGTAAAGAAATGGAGAGGAAAGCCACTGGGACCCTGTGCCACCGAGGAGCTCCAAGCTCAACAATGGCGGTTGGGGGAGGTATGTGGAGAAGGAGCTCAGCCAAGTATAGTGGGTGCAAGCCTGAGCTCAATGGTGTGTAAAGGAAGCCAAGGGGGAAACCAGGGGAGGTATTATAGCTCGGGGAGCAGAGGTCATGAGCTAGGGCTAAGGCTGACACGCATTAAATGCTTGCAGGCAAAGAGCTGTTGGGACGCGACACGTCACTGCCCTTCTCCTCTGCCATGGCGCACGCGCGCGCCGAAGAAGGAGAAGAACAGGACCTCACTGCCACCATTGGATAAGAACATGGGGAGGTCAGGACCTCAGATCCGCAACGGTGCGATCCGAAAGGCACGGAAGGTCTTGACCACGGATCGTGACGCACGGTGGCACAAAGAAACAGGAGGTCACAGTGGGATTCCATCGCACGGTTCTTGAAACCAACGCGAGGTCGCGCGCGATAAGGGGATAGGAGGTTGCGATCGTTGGATCTGAATCCAAAGGCGCGGAACCGATGGAGAGGACTTAACCGCTGCGCGCGACTTTGATAAGCGAGGGGGAGGTCATGGCCTTTAGATTTTCATCCAAGGGCACACGATGATGAGGGGAGGTCGTGGCCATTGGATTTACATCCAAGGGCGCACAACAATAGTGGGAGGTTTGGCTGGTGCGCACAATGCTAAGGGAGGTCGTGACTGCGGTGCACGACGCTGAAGAGAGGTGGGGAGGTCATGGCCGTGAGATCTCCATCTAACGGCGATGAGAGGAGAGGGGAGGTCGTGGGCACTGCGCATGACACAAGGGAGGTCGTGGCTGTTGGATTTTGATCCAACGGCAACGAACAGAGGTAGGAGGTCGTGGCTGTTGGATTTCAATCCAACGGCGCACAACCACGATGGGAGGTCTGGCTGGTGCGCACGATGCTAAAGGGAGGTCGTGGCCGTTGATTTGGATCCAACGGGCACGACACAATGCGCGGGGGAGGACTGGTGTGCTTGCTAAAGAAGGGAGGTCATGGCCGTTGATTTTGATCCAACGGCGCAAGACCTCGCGAGGGAGGAGGACTGGGCTGAGCTGGTTGTGGCGGAGGTCGTGGCTACTGGATCTGAATCCAACAGCTACGACCTCACGCGGGGAGAGGACCACGCGGTGAGCTGAGAAAGAGGGTTGGGTTCGACCCACTTGGAAAGTGGTTCGGACCCGAGGAACAGTGCCAGATTTGAAATTGAATTTGAATGTTGAGGTTGGAGGAATTTTTAGAGGTAGTAAACTAACTCCAAAAATTCCGAAATTTTAACTGGAGCTTCCTCCCTCCAGGATTAACCTTACATAAAATTTTCAGAGGTGTTTGTGTACTACATTTTTCTCTAGAAATTCATCAAGGCTGTTCTAGGGTTTGTCTTAACTCCAAAATTCATCAAATAGTTTCTAAACATTATGAAATTTTCCAGAGGGTTCCCAAATCATCTCTAGAACCTAGGAAAAATATTTCCAAGGGTTGGCACAAGATTTGTGACAAAGTGGAATAAGGGTCTGACTTTAGTCAACAGGGGGTTTAGGTTTTTGAACTCCACAACTCTTGACAAGAATTATGGCAATGTTCAAGAGTTCCAAGATGTGAGAAAAAGTTTTAATTTCTACATATTTTCTTACATTTGAAACACACAGCTATTTATACATTTGGGATGTTACAAAATCTCCCCCCCTTACAGAAATCTCGTGCCGAGATTTGGCTCACTCGGAAAAGAAAGAGGGGTAGTCCACACGCAGACGATCTTCCCTTTCCCAAGCAGCTTCATCCTCAGAATGGTTCGACCACTGAACCTTAAGAAACTTGATGGAACGGTTCCTTGTTCTTCATTCAGCCTCTTCGAGTATGCGAACAGGATGCTTGTGCTAGGTCAAATCTGCTTGGACATTGAGAGCTTCCAACGGAGCTTCCTCAGTTGGAACGCGGAGGCACTTCTTCAACTGGGACACATGGAACACATCATGTACCCCCTCAAGTGCAGCAGGCAACTCCAACTTATAGGCAACAGCTCCTTTCTTCTTGATGATGCGGTAGGGACCCACATATCGAGGAGCTAACTTGCCCTTGACGCCGAAACGTTGATGGCCCTTCAAAGGAGAGACTTTGAGGTAAACAAAGTCATTAGGCTCAAAACTCAACTCACGACAACGGCGATCCGCATAGCTCTTTTGCCTGGATTGGGCTGTGCTAAGACGCTCACGAATAAGTTGGACTTGTCTCTCGGCCTCGTTGATCAAGTCTGGACCAAAGAAAGGTCTTTCGCCGGTCTCAGACCAGTTAAACGGGGTTCTTCACTTTCTCCCGTATAAGGCCTCAAAAGGTGCCATACCGAGACTGGCCTGAAAGCTGTTGTTGTAAGAAAACTCGGCGAATGGTAAGCATTTCTCCCAATGCTTCCCATAAGAAAGAACACAAGCACGGAGCATGTCTTCCAGAACTTGGTTGACCCTCTCGGTTTGACCATCAGTTTGGGGATGATATGCTATGCTGAAGGATAGGCGAGTTCCCATAGCCTCTTGCAAACTATGCCAAAATCGAGAAGTAAACAGAGAACCACGATCAGAAACGATCGTCTTAGGTATCCCATGCAGACTTACAATTCTGGAAACATAGAGCTCGGCTAAGAGACCCACACGAAGCTGAGTCTTGACAGGAATGAAATGAGCCACTTTAGTCAATCGATTGATGACAACCCAAATGACATCATTCCCCTTGGGAGACCTGGGTAGACCGGTGATAAAATCCATCCCGATCAAATCCCACTTCCACTCAGGAACAGGCAGGGGCTGAAGCAGTCCAGCTGGACGCTGATGCTCGGCCTTCACACGACAACACACGTCGCACTCGGCAACGAACTTCGTAATCTCCATCTTCATTCGGGTCCACCAAAATCCCTAACGGAGATCTTGATACATCTTTATGGCCCCGGGATGAATGGACAAAGGCGAATCATGGGCTTCGTGGAGGATTAAATTTCGCAACTCCATGTCCTTTGGAACCACAAGGCGTTGCCCGAATCTCACAACACCAAGCTCATCCTCAGAGAAGCACTTGGCGGTGCCGTTCTTGACATTTTGCCTGATTTTGTTCACTCCAGGATCCGATTACTGAGCGGCCTTAGCACGATCCACCAAGGTTGGTTGCACAACCAAGGTAGCAAGGAAACCCTGCTCAACCAAACCCAAGTTGAGACGCTGAAACTCCTCCAGAAGGGTGGGCTGATGCTCTTTGAGCAACAAGGCATTGCAATGCACTTTGCAACTAAGTGCATCGGCAACGACATTAGCCTTGCCCGGATGGTAGTGAATACCCATGTCATAGTCTTTGATCAACTCCAACCATCTCCTTTGCCTAAGGTTCAGATCTGGCTGGGTGAACAAATACTTTAAGCTCTTGTGATCCAAATACACTTCACAACGATTACCGATAAGGTAATGTCGCCAAATCTTAAGTTCATGAATCACAGCAGCTAGCTCCAAGTCATGGGTAGGATAGTTGAGTTCATGAGGTCTCAATTGCCTTGATGCATAGGCCACTACCTTGCCTTCTTGCATAAGGACACAACCGAGGCCTCGACGAGAAGCATCGCAAAAGATATCGAAGCTCTGATGAATATCGAAAAGAACGAGAACGGGAGCGGTGGTCAAACGCGTCTTGAGTACTTCAAAACTTTCCTCACAATTAGCGGACCACACAAACTTCTTGTCCATCTTGAGCAACTCAGTCATCGGCTTCGTGATCTTGGAGAAGTTCTCGATAAAGCGACGATAATATCCCGCTAAACCGAGAAAACTCCGCACTTCGGTTACCGAACTGGGCTGACTCCAGGAAAGCACATCGCTGACCTTGCTAGGATCAACGGCTACGCCTCCTGCTAAAAGAACATGGCCTAAGAAGGCCACTTCCTTCAACCAGAACGCGCACTTGCTGAACTTCGCATACAGCTAGTGCTCACGCAGCTTGCCCAAAGCAAGCTTCAGATGCTCGGCGTGTTCCTCGTCATTCTTGGAGTAGATAAGAATATCATCGATGAAGACCACGACAAAGTTATCCAAATACTCCATAAACACAGAATTCATGAGGTTCATGAACAAGGCAGGAGCATTGGTTAAGCTGAACGACATGACAGTGTACTCGTACAAACCATAACGAGTAGAGAAAGTCGTCTTGGGAACATCCTCAGGTCTGATTCGAACTTGATGATATCCCACTCTCAAATCAATCTTGGAGAAGACTCGAGCTCCAGATAATTGATCAAAGAGATCATCGCGGGCAAAGGATACTTGTTCTTCACCGATCACTTCATTGCTTAACAAGAATCAACGACATGCGCAAGAAAGTACCGTCCTTCTTCTTTACGAAGATGGCTGGACAGCCCCATGGAGATGAGCTAGGGCGGATGAAACCCTTCTCCTGAAGCTCACCAAGTTGCTTCTTCAACTCCACCAACTCATTCGGTGGCATCCGGTAGGGCCTCATTGAAATCGGGGCGGTATCGGGAGCCAACTCGATGACGAACTCGAGGTCACAAACTGGTGGCATCCCTGCAAGATCTTCGGGAAAGACATCCATGAAGTCACATACCGTTGGGACTTCGCGAATATCCGGAGCTGGCTTCGCTTCGAGCGTGAAGAGATGCGGACCATGCAGCTTCGGTGAAAAGCGAATCTGCTCGCCGGAGGGACTGGTGAGGTAGATGAGCTTCCAGGCGCAATCGATTTGCCCCATGTGCTGAGACAACCAATCCATGCCCAGAATCACATCTAAGCTCGCTGCATTGAGGAGAATAAGATTTGCCAAAAATCTTACTCCATCAATCTCAATAGGAACCTCCCGACACTCGGATTCAGCTCTCAACTCCGAACCAGGAGAGCGAATGAGCAACGGGACCAACAAAGGAGCAAAAAGAAGATCACTAACAGCAGCAAAAGACTGAGATACAAAAGAATGGGATGCTCCTGAATCGAACAAAACAAGAGCAGGATGAGAGTTAACAAGAAGTGTACCCAACACGACGCCGTGCCTCTGTGCCTCCTCGCCAGAGATGACGCGGACGCGATCGCCGCCCACGCCTTTGGGCAGGGGACAATCTTCTGATCCTGGGAAGATCCACCTCCTGACCCGCGTCCTCCATAGGATGAGGGACTGCTCTAGTCTTCTTAGGGCAATGGTTCGCATAATGGCCCTTCTGGTTGCAGAAGAAGCAAGTGACCTCGGCAACATTGCGGGGGCCACCCTGCTGAGCCGCAGGTGCACGTGGTCGAAACACGGCCTGCGGAGGGCGAGGGCAGTGCCGACGACCTCGGGTCTTGAAGCTCGAGGGCGGGACCCCGAGATCGCCTGGTGAGCACGAGAAGCACTGGTCTGGGAAGACTTCTGAGTCTCCCACTTGTGCTTGCGGGAGTCATGCAGCGCCCTTCCCTTGTGCTCAGAGACGATGGCCTTGTCGACCAAGGCCTGGAAGTCGGGAAAGTCAACGATGGAGAGCTTGTCCTGAAGCTCCTCAGACAAGCCATCCATGAACTTCTCCTGCTTGGCCTCATCAGTGGCCACCTCCTCAAGAGCATAACGAGCCAGATGGTTGAACTCGTACGAATACTCCGTGACCGAATTGCGCCCTTGCTTGAGCGCAGAAAACTCCTTCTTCTTCGGCTTCATCACACCGGCAGGGATGTGAGACCGCCGGAAGGCAACACGGAACTCCTCCCAAGAGACGGTGTGGCCGGCGGGCTGCATGGCGAGAAAGTTCTCCCACCATGAAAGAGCTGCACCCTCCAGCTAATGGGATGCAAAAGTGCCTTCTCCTGGTCTCCGCATCGAAGCGATGCCGAAGCTTCCGCCAACTAGACGGAAGCCGCTCAGATCTAGTGGGTCCTCGACACGGAGAAAGTGGGCGGTGGGTGCGAAGGAACTCGCAAGTCCCCACGTGATCGATGCCCACTTCTCCCCGATCCAGAGGCACCGGAAGGGTGGAGGTGTTGCGCAATCGTCTCTGTGACCCTAGTCCGATCCATACGGTTCCGCCGACTGGAGCAGACCTCACCATGGTCGGAGGAGGTGGAAGCTCCTCATCCGGACCAGCTGGCAGACTCTGACCACTACGAGTTCTTCCAGCCATCCTACTGAAAAGATAAGGGAGGGTTAGCAACAAAATCCGAAAATTAGAAGCTAAAGAAAGCGAAAAGCTATCGACTAGGGGAATGGAAAATCACCCTAACCGAAGGCCAACTTAAACAACAAGAACACAACTCTAAAAGTTTACAAAAAGGCTCAAGAAATAGCAAGGAAACACGAGACTAAAGCTCAACTTCTCAACACGACAAACCCGTATTGAATGAACGAGTAATCGGTAGAGAAGGAAAAATTTCAGCAAGCTATTTTAGCTCTAACACTACTACAAAGTAAGGTAAAATCAATAAAATATGTGTTAGATACTTAGCTAACTAGTATCACATCTTACCCTTTCATTCCCACAAGTTTTAGTTGAATTATCCTCTCATTATCTATCCTAATTAGAGCCTTGAGATTGCTGTCCAGAAATTTGATGCTTGCCGTCCAGATTTTGCATCCAAGCTCCTCGTCGAATCACCGACTCCAGAAACTTCAAAACCTTTCAAAAGGGCAGCTAACACTTCAATTTGCCAATCTCATTGTTTCCCAAAACCCAATTAAACGATAACGCTATCTTTTGAGAGAAGGAGAGGGAAAACAACTTTTAAAACTCAAATTAGAGTGAGATGAGATAAGAAAGCTAAGATAGGTAAGGAGTAAAAGTAGAGAATTTACTTAAGCTTTCATAAACCATTTGACATTTTGAAAATAAGTTTTTCAAAATATCCTAAGGACTACCAAGCTAGGGTTACTACGGTCAAGATGGCTCGATACCAACTTTAGAGGACCCGGTTTATTTAGCTTATAATGTTTAGTCATCCATTGACCCTAACATCACAAACAAAATAACCCGTGTCTTCGAGATATGTATACTTCCCGGAAATGTAGTATACACACCCCTTTACAAAATCGTGCATCAATATCATACAAGACATAGAACCAAAGCACGAACTAGATTAAACCAAAGACGTACAATATAGAGAGAGTTATTACAAAAGGGACCGACCGACCAAATAACAACTAAGAAAAAAAAACATAGTGGAAGCAAAAGCCATAAGATGGCGATAAACAAAAGAGAGCCACAAGGTTTGCCTTTAGCCCACAAGGCAACCGACCGGGCCGCCTAGCTAGTCTTCCCAACCGCAGCACATCTTACAAAAGTAAAGCCCTTGGGGCTCTACCTCCTCTGCAACAAAGTTATTAAGCAAAGCAAATGAGTACAAAAATGTACTTGCAAGACTGACGTGTAAGGGTAACAGACCTATACATATGCTACATGCAAGCTTTATTTAAGTGGAAGGCTTTAGGCTCCTTTTAGCATAAAGCAAGTTTCCATTTGCAATATTTAAATAGATTCAAAGCAGTTTTGCAATTCATTTTTAATTTACAAGTAACAACGAAACAAGAACATAATAACAATAGATAGATGACAACAACAATCCTGGAAGTGACTAACCCAATAGCCACCACAACAATAGCATGAATTACCCATTCATACCACCCATGTCAAGTTTTAATTAAAGGTTATAGTCTAACTCTCGAAAGACTTCCCCAAGCGTGTCCGTAACCTAGGACGAGGCTATTCAAATAGTTTTAACCCTGCAGGGGTGTACCAATGTACCCACACGTCAGACCGCCTTTTCGCCAAGCTATTAGCACACTTCCTTTGGTGTGCCGGCACAGCTAAGTCCAACGAGACCTTTCCAATATTGAGTGTCAACAACGAGTTGCCCATATGGGGATACAACCTCCCCATACGTTGATGCGGAGTCATCAAAGATGCTCACCCCCTTATACGGGTGGTGCTCCTTGCAGTGGATAACCCACTACTACTCACCCAATAGCCCACTATGCAACTCGATGCTAACACCCGCCAAAGTACTTAGCCAAGAGAGGTCCCATATCCCTCTCATGTGGTTAGCACACAAAAATGCTTGGTTTAGTGTAACAAGATGTTCGGTCCTTGTTGACTTAGGCACCATTCCACAAACCAACAATCACACCAACATCCATTGTGCCCAAGTCCAAATAGTTTTCATTTTTAGTTTTGTTTTGACTTTACAATTTAACAAAGCACAAGTGTTGGACATAATGGAATAATATTTAGATTTGTGTGATCAAGATCATCGACTAAGTCGATGACCGCCCAATTCTACCGTAATCTAAGCATATCAACGCAAACTACTAAGTGGTGAGAGCTCATCCACCGAACTCTAACCACAGCAAGATAGTCCTAGGCTTAGTAGTAGAGAATGAACCTTTACCTACAGAGTATGCATCTATAGGATCACTAACCGATATCATTTAACAACAAAATAGCAATGCATACATACAAGTTAAACAAAGTATTATACTTTAAAGTAATGGGACATAAGGGACATGATCAAACTGCTTGCCTTGCTGTGTATGCTCAGTTTGCTGCAGAGTATCGCTCACGGGATCAACACACTCGTCGACACCTAATCGAAAAGGCGAAAAGAATCGATAAGAACGACGAAAACCAAAAAGACACCACAGTAAACTCGCTCCAAAAGCTCTGAAATTTTTACAGCAGAAAGAGGATGATTTTTAGAGAATTTAGCAATAAGAACAAATTGATTTGGATTCTCAATGCAAAAGATATGAGCAAAACAAAACTGCTCAGCCTCTAAAAATGCAATCTGCTACTTTTCACCATAATTAAATTGTTTAGCAAAAATTTCTAGAAAGGTGGTGCAATTGAAATTTTTACAGTAAATCGAGCACCTCATAAGATGAACAACCCAATAGGATTCATCTCATTTGGAGCTATGATGCATGTTTTATGATTTTTCAAAGACATGCAAAAGAGCACAAGAAACATGCACCCACAATTCCTTTGAAAATAGTAACATGCCTAAATCCTATTCTACCATTTAGTGCACTAAAAGAGGAATCCAACAAAGTTGGATTCACTCAAAAAGGATCTATAGAGAAATACTTATGCATTTTACAAGTTAAATGAATTTTTAATGTAACATTTAAAGTCTATTTCTAAACCAAGTTGCAAATCCATTTTCTGGAGCTGAACTGAGCTCACAACCATTTTTAGATTAAAGCCCAGATCAAACCAGAGCTAACAAAATTTGAATCAACTTAAATGGAGCTAAAATGAATTAGTTATGCAATTTCAAAGTTCATTACCTTTTTCAGTTCACAAATAAATCCAACCGGGAATTTCTAAAATCAAAATGACGGGGGAGGACATGAGCCGTTGATCCTCAATCAGACGGCCCAAGACCTCCTGGTGAAAACGCCGACGCACCAAGCAGGATCGATTTAACGTGGGTCAGGATCTTGGATCCAACGGCTCACGACTCTTGACATCGCTGCCAAGGCCAAGACGAAGCTCGGAGAACGTGGGCCGTGGATCCTGGATCCAACGGCTCACGACCTGCGGCATCGCGCGTGAATCCAAAGGCGCGGAACCGATGGGGAGGACTTAACTGCTGCGCGCGACTTTGATTAGCGAGGGGGAGGTCATGGCCTTTAGATTTTCATCCAAGGGCACACGATGATGAGGGGAGATCGTGGCCATTGGATTTACATCCAAGGGCGCACAACAATGGTGGGAGGTCTGGCTAGTGCGCACGATGCTAAGGGAGGTCGTCGCTGCGGCGCACAACGCTGAAGAGTGGTAGGGAGGTCATGGCCGTGAGATATCCATCTAACAGCGATGAGAGGAGAGGGGAGGTCGTGGGCGCTGCGCATGACACAAGAGAGGTCGTGGCTGTTAGATTTTGATCCAACGGCAACGAACAGAGGTAGGAGGTCGTGGCTGTTGGATTTCAATCCAACGGCGCACAACCACGATGGGAGGTCTGGCTGGTGCGCACGAAGCTAAAGGGAGGTCGTGGCCGTTGATTTGGATCCAACGGGCACGACACAACACGCGGGGGAGGACTGGTGTGCTTACTAAAGATGGGAGGTCATGGCTGTTGATTTTGATCCAACGGCGCAAGACCTCGCGAGGGAGGAGGACTGGGCTAAGCTGGTTGTGGCGGAGGTCGTGGCTACTGGATCTGAATCCAATGGCTACGACCTCACGCGGGAAGAGGACCACGTGGTGAGCTGAGAAAGAGGGTTGGGTTCGACCCACTTGGAAAGTGGTTCGGACCCGAGGAACAGTGCCAGATTTGAAATTGAATTTGAATGCTGAGGTTGGAGGAATTTTTAGAGGTAGCAAAATAACTCCAAAAATTCTAAAATTTTAACTAGAGCTTCCTCCCTCTAGGATTAACCTTATATAAAATTTCCAGAGGTTTTTGTGCAATGCATTTTTCTCCAGAAATTCATCAAGGCTGTTCTAGGGTTTGTCTTAACTCCAAAATTCATCAAATAGTTTCTAAACATTATGAAATTTTCCAGAGGGTTCCCACATCATCTCTAGAACCTAGGAAAAATATTTTCAAGGGTTGGCACAAGATTTGTGACAAAGTGGAATAAGGGTTTGACTTTAGTCAACAGGAGGTTTAGGTTTTTGAACTCTACAACTCTTGACAAGAATTATGGCAATGTTCAAGAGTTCCAAGATATGAGAAAAAGTTTTAATTTCTACACATTTTCTTATATTTGAAACACACACCTATTTATACATTTGGGATGTTACAGGTTATAACCTGACTGAAGGTCAATCTTGGAGAATATTTTAGCTCCTTTCAGTTAATCAAAGAGATCCTCAATGCGGGCAAAGGATATTTATTCTTCACAGTAGCCTGATTAAGAGCCCGGTAGTCCACGCACATACGCCAACTGCCATCTTTCTTCTTGGTGAATAGAACAGGCGCTCCCCACGATGAAACACTACGCCGAATTATATCTTTGGACAACAGATCGTGCAATTGTTTCTTCAACTCCTCCTGGAAGGGTCGTACCAAACGGTATGGAGACATTGAAATAGGTCGAGTTCCCGGAATAAGATCAATCCAGAACTCCACTTTCCGCTCTGGAGGCATCCCACGAAGCTCCACAGGAAAGACATCAGGAAACTCATTCACCACAGGAATCTCCTCAATACGCAGTGAAGAATCAGTCTTCTCGCTGAGAGACCAAAGCAACCCAATGGTTGAGGCCCGACGACTAGGAAACAGACCAGCCAACACGAACAAGGAATCAGACGGTGCACTGCCCTGAAACACCAGTTCTTCACTAGATGGGGCTTGCAAAGTCACCGTTTTCCAGAAACAACAAATCTTGGCACGGTAACTAAATAACCAGTCCATGCCTAGAATAACATCAAAAGGTGATAACTGAATTACCATAAGGTTAGCAGTGAAGTTCTCATCATCAATAGTGATAGAACAGCCCAGACATGCTGTAAAGCTAGAAATAAGACCCCCCGGAGAACTGACTACCACAGACTCAAAAATACGCTGCAAACTCAGACCCGCCGTTCTAGCAAACTCCAGAGACACAAAAGAATAAGTAGCCCCTGAATCAAAAAGAACGAAAGCCTCATGTGAATTGACTAGTAAGGTACCTATCACCACGTCAGGACAGCCCATAGACTTAGGGGTAGGCATGGCGTAGACTCCTGGTGGTGCCAGAGCAGAAGACGCACCAACACTCTGCGAAGGGTGAACAGGAACTGCTGCAAGTGAAGCGAACGACGGTGGTGCAGACAGAACGGGGTTCCAGTAGAACCCCGCAGGAGGTGCAGGAGTAAACGTTGTAGGAGGAACCCATCTTGAAGAAAACTGAGGCGCAGGAACAGCAGCTAGGGTCTAAACTGAACCCCGAGGAGCACTAGAAGAAGACGTTGCTGGAACTGACTCCCACTTGATAATGCTCGCTGGGTTTTATTTGCATACAAACAACTTGTGGTCTTCCCAACCACACTAACGACACGTCCCTTTGAAAGAACACTCTGAAGCCCGGTGCCCCTCACCACACCTGAAACATTTCATACCTTGACCTAGAGCAGGATGCATCTGTAGTGTAGATGATGAAGAACGTGGAGCCGATGAAGAAGTCTGCCACTGCTGAACAGGACGAGTGTGCTGACTCCCTTGAAACCTCTTGGGAGCAGGTCGCTGAGAAGACCCACCTCCCTCACCAAAACTTCGCTTCTGGCCATCGCCAGAACCACTAGTAGGGACAGGGCCACTAGTAGCCTACCTCTGCGAAGAAAGATCTCTCTCCAACTCCATTCCCCTGGCCTGTTCGACCACGGAGCTGAAGTCACGCAAGCCAGTCGCCCTCAAAACGTGGCGATACTCCTGATTGAGGCCCCTGCGGAACCTCTTGGCCTTCTCCCGATCATCATTTGCCACCGCTGGTACAAAGCATATCAGATTGTTGAATCCAGTCTCATAGTCTGACACTGACATCTTTCCTTGAACAAATGTCAGCAGTGATTGCTCCATCCTCTCAAGGAAAGAATCCAGATAGAATTTGGTCCTAAACTACTCCACGAATGCTTCCCAAGTGACTGGTCCCTGCACTGGGGTCCTAGCAGATAGAACCCCTTCCCACCAGATATCAGCTTGGCCCTTCAGCTAGAAGGCCACGAACCGCACCTTCTGCGCAGAAGTCATCCCTAATGCACCGAACTGTCTTTCCATGTACCTTAACCAATCTGCAGCCTGAACCGGAGAAACCCGCTCCGTCAAAGGTGTCCAGACGAAGTGACATCCACTCGCAGAGACTCATCCTAGCCTCGGGTGGAACTACTACAGCAACCGGTTCCACAGCTGGTTTAGCTGCCGTAGGACGGGCTGTCTGCACTTGCTGACGGAGTTGCTGGTTTTCCCTCTGATGATTCTGAATGATAACAGTTGACGCGGCCTGAGCTTCTTCGGCCGGGTGAGCGGCTAAGGCAACCTCCTCAGCGGCAACACCTATAAACTCCTTAGACGAAGATGAAGACACAGCCGGACCGCATCCACGGCCTCTACCTCTCGCCATCTAAGAAAACCAAAGCATATAAAGCTAAATATTTAGCTTAACAGTAACAGAAGCACAGAAACAAGTCGACAATTGCTCATCAAATGAAACATAACAATAGAAATGCGGAAACAATGAAGTACCCAATCCCACCAACTATGCACAGTGTGTCATTTTAATATATTTCTATTAACCACAGACCTAAAGCCCACTCTGATACCAACTGTAAAACCCTGGCTATTCGGAAGCCAAGATGTCACCTAAATAATCTAACATACAACCATAAAGACGACCACGGCCACGGGCCGCTCCACGACCACGGCCTCTACCTCTCGCCATCTAAGAAAACCAAAGCATATAAAGCTAAATATTTAGCTTAACGAAGAATGTATACGTAAACAAGTCGACAATTGCTCATCAAATGAAACATAACAATAGAAATGCGAAACAATGAAGTACCCAATCCCACCAACTATGCACAATTGTGTCATTTTAATATATTTCTATTAACCACAGACCTAAAGCCCACTCTGATACCAACTGTAAAACCCTGGCTATTCGGAAGCCAAGATGTCACCTAAATAATCTAACATACAACCATAAAGCGGAAGAATTTAAACAATACCTCATCTAATGACATAAAGAGATCAAAATTTAATAGAAGAATGGCAGGAATATAGTCTGAATCCAAATAATTATATCAAATGGGGTGATCAAGGATCACAAGCAGTAATTAATCAACCATAACATAGAGGAAGATATCAACCACATCTAACTTTATTTATTGCAGTTCATCACTTAACGAATGAAAGACAGAACCAAATCCTATTATTGATACTGGAATATGGTGAAGTGAATGAATAGTACATGTCTACTCCCTCCCAATAGAGCCATCATCAATGAACACCTAAAATAAACAACAAAGGCAAGAATGAGTTCGAGACTCAGCAAGTACCAAGAATGATTGGACATACAACAAATATGAACAAGACAACATCCTTAAAGAATATGAACATAGCACTGAAAGAATATATGAATGAATGGAATGAATGGATTAAATGTAATGAAAGGACTACACATCTGCTTATACCGGTATAGCTAGTGACACACCCGTCGGTGTTCACCTAAGCCCGCATTTAACAAAATGCGGAGATTCAAATCTCATATGAAGAACGTTTCATACGGGTGTCCAAATCTACCCACATTGGAATGGTGGGTCTTACGTGCCCATACTGGAATTGATGGGTCTTTATAATCCACTCCCATGGATGGATCATGACAATGGATGCATGGAATGAACTATGAATAATGAAAGACATCATCTCTAATCATGGAAATAACACATATGAAAGGAACATAAACATTGAATCTTCTCATGTATCATAGAAAAACACAATACGAACATCAAGCATTCAGCATTCACTAATCTTAAGAATATTAAAATACTTGCCTTCCGCGTTGCGACGTGTTAGTAGGCAACGAAGGTGCCCCTAAACCCGAAGCCTCTCCGCCTACACAAGTAAGTACTCGAAATA